>OW240914.1:219019827-219141599 GCA_933207985.1 Pelobates cultripes | reverse complement strand
CAGGGCCGGTGCAAGGATTTTTGCGCCCTAGGCAAAAGAAGGATTTGCCGCCCCCCCCGGAACATCGCAATGCCCCACCCATATGAACTAATGCCAGTGCTGCACACAGTGTGTGTTTACATTAAAAAGCCTGCAGGGACAAACTATAGACTCCAGAACAACTTTATTAAGCTGCAGTGGTTCTGGGGACTATAGTGTCCATTTAATGTGAGGTAAATTAGAGATTAGTGTCACTAATAATATACTAGATTGCCTACTTACAATCAGATAAGGATGGTGATGGGCTCTGGCTGCAGTCTGGCTCCACTGGTCTGGTGTAGAACAGGATCTCTGGAGGCTGTTTGTAACTGTGGTCACAAAATTCAATGTTCTGGGAGAACGTGAAGCAGCTCCATTTTTGGGGGCCTCTTACATAGCTCAAGGTCTGGGCCCCAGGGCCTGACGGTGAGTATGCCCATAAAGCCCACCCATAAGTCCACCTACATGTTCCACCCATGAACTCACAGGGAGTAGAGTGTGTAGGGGATGTGTTATGTGTTACTGTAGAGGATCTAATGTGTGTGCTTAAGGAATGTAGTGAATAGGGATACCAGTTTGTGTAGGTGATGCAGTGTGTTTGTGTGTAGTGAAAGCAGTGTGTTTTTGTGTAAGGGATAGAAAGCAGTGACTGTTTGTGTATAAGGGATGTATTGTGTGTTTCTTGTACTGTGTAAGGGATGCATTGTGTGAATCTGTGTTTGTATGCATAAGGGATGCAAAGTGTATTTCTGTGTATGTAAGGGATGCAGTGTGTGTGTCTGTAAGGGGTGCGTTGAGTGTGTGTAAGAGATGCATTGTGTTTCTGTATGTGTGTGTAAGAGAAGCAGTGTGTGTTTGCATGTGTGTGTAAGGGATGCATTGTGTGTTTCTGTGTATATGTGCAAAGGATGTATTGTCTTTATGTGTAAGGGTTGCATTGTGTGTTTCTCTGTGTGTAAGGGAAGCATGTTGTGTTTCTGTGTGTATAGGGATGCATTGTGTGTGTGTGTGTGTGTGTGTGTGTGCGTGGTGTGAAAGAGCTCCCTGTCCCCCTGTCCTATAGAGCTCTCCCTTCCATTCCTTAGAGATCTCCCCTGCCCCTTAGTGGTCTCTCCTCTCCCCCCACCCTCCCCTAGTGGTCTATCCTCCACCCCCCTCCCTTAGCGGTCTCTCCTCACACCCCTCCCCTAGTGGTCTCTCCACCGCCCCCTCCCTCCTTTAGTGGTCTCTCCCTCCCCTACGTTCTCATCTCCCACCCCTTGTGTTTTCCTCTTATTCCCCCCTCCCTGTGTTCTCCTCTTCTTCTCCCCCCTGTAATCTTCTCTTCTTCTCCCCCCTCCCTGTAATCTTCTCCCCTCCCCCTTGTAATCTTCTCCCCCCTTCCCTCCCTGTAATCGCTGCTTCTCCCCCCGTAATCTTCTCTTCTTCTCCCCCCATAATCTTCTCTTCTTCTCCCCCCCAATCTTCTCCCCCCTCCCATCAATCATCTCCCCCCCACTTCCCTCCCATCAATCATCTCCCCCCCTCCTTCCCTCCCATCAATCATCTCCCCCCTCCCTCTCTCTTATCAAATCTCCCTCCCCTCCCATCGATCATCTCCCCCCTCCCTCCATCAAATCATCTCCTCCCATCAATCATCTCTCCTCCCCTGCCTCCCATCCAAATCATCTCCCCATCCATCAATCATCTCCCCATCCATCTGATCATCTCCCCCCTCCATCAATCATCTCCCCCATCAATCATCTCCCCCCTCCCCGTCAATCATCTCCTCCCATCAATCATCTCCCCCCCTCCCATCAGTCATCTCCCCCCTCCACTCCCATCCAATCATCTCCCCCATCAGATCATCTCCCCCTCCCTCCCATCAGTCATCTCCCACCCTCCCTCCCATCAAATCATCTCCCCACCCTCCCTCCCCATCAGATCATCTCCCCCCCTCCCATCAGTCATCTCCCCCCCTCTCAGCTTCTCCTCACCTCCCCTGCCCTGTAGCGTGGCCGAGCTCCTTTCCGGGCAGGAAGTGCACACTCAGTGTGCCCACTCAGTGTGCACTTCCTGTCAGTCCGGCCGGGTCGCGGACCGGAAAGGAGCTCGGCCACGCTACAGGGCAGGGGAGGTGAGGCAGTGCGGCAGCCGCCTGAGCGCTCTCTATAAAGCGCTCAGGCGGCTGCAGAATTTAAAGGGCCAGCGATGGGGGCGCAGGGCGCCCCCTCCTATATGGTGCCCTAGGCGGCTGCCTAGTTCGCCTTATAGGAAGCGCCGGCCCTGGCTCAGAATCTATCTAATACGTAATGGAATGTAGAAGGAGAAGCAAAGTTGGTTGATGTGTGCCGAAACCAACGTACGAGTAGGCCTGTAAAAGAGGGCAAAAAGAGGATTCACAGAAAACACACTTTATGCCAGTTAATACAGCGTGGGTACTGAACGCTTGTAAGGTGCTTTTACTCTGATTGAGATATATATGTAACTGCGCTGAGGATTAGCCATGGCCCCATCACTTAGTGATGTAGACTGGGGTATAAGAGCTTGAAGCAGCTGATGCAGCGCTTTGTGACAGAAAGACCAGCAAAGGAAGCCATGATGTAGCTCCACCGTAATGGAAGGTTTAGACATGAAGTAGCAGATTAGGACTGATAGTGTGTGGTTGACCTTGGAGACGTAAAGCGGTGTGACTGCATAGGAGGTTTAAGTAAGATGCTTGATTTGTAGGTTTGGAGTAAGAGGCAAAAAAAAAACAAACATATTGTAACTGCAAAAGTCTTGATTCAAGCAAACTCTAATCGTGACATGTACAATATACAAGGCCCCATCGTGAGTAATAGAGTAGGTGTGAAACTGCGTGAAGCGTGCCCACCTGTACGTGGTGAAATTGTGTGTTTAGTCCAAGATTAGCTCACGGAATGATGGTATCTTGGATGGTATGTAGTGGATCGTAGGGAGTGCCTGAAAGAAAACCTTAAATTGAGAGCGTGCAAAAATGGCAGCGGTTGTGTAGTGGACACCAGGAATGAAAATGTAGACTGGAAAGAACTGAGGGGTTGCTACCTGCCAAATCAGCCTGCGAATCAGCCACAGTAGCGGCGAGTATGACCGCCCTTGCTAATGAAATCGCAGGCCGCGGAGTTGTCAGAGCAGCATTTAACTGCCTTGCCGGTCCAAAGATGACCCCATGTGAGGGTGGCTGCCACGTTGGGGTAGATCTCTGACAAAGTAAAAGTATCTCTAAAGGCCGGCAAGGCATCCGTCACAGTGGGCCAGGCATCCCTAACCAGAGGTTGCCTGATGACAGAGGGACCCCGAGTGTTGTGAAAAGGAGGCTGTGGTGGTATGAACACTGTTAGGTGTTTGTGAACCTGCTAAATCAACAAAAAATTCATCCAGATAGTGGATGACATGAATATTTTTAGGAGCGGCCAGCAGAGGGTTTGTGCGAAGATGTTGAATACTTAGGGCTGCTCCTAGAGCCAAACGTAGGCCAGGTGCCATTGTAAAGGGTGAATAGGTAGTAGATTAAAGACGTTGGATAAGTCTGACTTGCTCAACCAAGGCTTACTACTTGCTGAAGTGATAGCTTGTATGGCATGGTCGATTTGCATAGTGCAGTGAGAACTCCTTAGCGGGAATGAGGGGTTTTGATGCTGGGAATGGAAGAAGAGTAGAATGGAGTAGTGATAGTGGATGGTGGGGCACAGGGAGGGAAATGAGGGGTAAGCCAGACTGTATGACCGAGATCGCCAGGTGAGGGCCTGCCGGGCTTAACGAGACACCTGGTGTGGCTATAGCCGATTCCACTTATCAGCCTGTTGATCGTTTGGAGACTGGCCGGGATAGTGACCGGGGTCTCCTGATTGGAATCTGAGGAGTAAGCTGTGAACTAGAGCCGGGCCTGGGGAACTAGAGCTGTAAGCTGTGAACTAGAGCCGTCGTGAGCTTGTGTAGTCCTGCCTTACTGGTAGTGGCTGGAGATGGGATACCCTTGTGACTGAGCTCTGCTGACATTTTTGGAATGTACCAGAGTCCCAGGTAACTGAGGGTAGAAGGGGGTGAGGGATTCCTTTGGAGACCCAGGCCTGACTGGCGTGCTGGGTATTTCGTCCAACAGCAGACCGATTATTGGGATGGATTCTTGTGACATTCTGAAAAAGAAATAATGAAGAAATGTGTCTTAGAGGTGTGGATGAGACTTTCGGAGAACTGGCCGCTAGCTAGTGCCAAAGAAATGTTTTTTCCTAGAACCAAGTGACAGGTGAGGCCCTGCCAGTGCCAAGTGGTGGAGAGAGGCTCTACCTATGATTTGGGCCGAGGGAATTTTGTGGCCACTTGAACGTGGTGGCAAGGTGTCGGCCTCTCAGTGACCGTAAGAGATTCAAAACATGTGGCCGTGACTTGGGAAGCCCTAACTGTAGCCCTAAAGAAGGGAAAGCGAGGTAGCTAACTTTGATTTGATCGTGGGGCTGAACCTCCGTGTATGAGGTGAGGGTGTACACCTAGCGGGACAGTAGTATTACTTAGGATAGCTAAGGCCAGCGCCTAACCCTCAATGCCAGTTCTCTAGCCTGATGGGGCTTGTCTCTTAGAATGGTGTGATATAACGTATGTAGATACTTAACCTTGAGTGTTTGTCCTCTTTCTTTAGGCAATGCACAGGAAGATTACAATATAGTCTTGCTTCTGCAGGGAACAGGCCCGGTCCGTGAAACCTTAGGGGGAAAAGATGCTAGTGGGCCTGAGGCGTGCCACTGGTATAAGGAGTGTAAAAATGTTGAACGTATGGGTAGGTGTGTATCAGAGATATTGTAACGTAAGAACTTGGGTAAGCTTGAGGGACCTGAACGTTGGTCCGTAAATTAGAGACAAGCCCCTGGGTTCCCACAAATGTGGATTTTTTTTTTTGAATGAAACGAAGGCAAAGTGAGGCCTTAAAAAGAAATGTAAACGTAGTGAGTAAGATTACCAATACCTGATACTGTAATGCAGGGAACCAGGTAGCCTGTATGTTGTTTTAGCGAGCTGCGGTAATGACGTATGTCTAAGTAATGATATGTAGAAATGAATGACAAAAACATGTACCGGTAAATATGGTAGTAATACGGTGGATTATGATAATGAGATTGTTGTTGACATTTGTGAGGAATCTTAGACCAGGTACGTTTAGAAGTTTAGAGCCCACTTTGGGAGGTGGGGGGCTGTATGAGGCCATGGAGGCTGAATGAGGCCTCAAGGGAAAACGTAAAATAGTAAACCTTCTTACCTGTTACTGAAATGCAGGATACTAGGAACCTCTTCTTGGAGCTTTGCTTGAAGAAAAGTATAAGTAGTAGCAAGGTGGTGTAGGTTTGTGTGATTAATGTTTTAATTGCAGTGAAGAATCACAGATTTAGAACCCACTTTGGGAGGTGGGGAGGCTAAATGAGGCCGTGGAGGCTGAATGAGGACTCAAGCGAAAAGAGAACTGGTAAACCTTCTTACCTGATACAGTAAAAAAAACTAAAAACTTATGCAGACAAAGTGTAAGAAACCAGTATATAAGGACTTTTAAGGAACAGAGGTTTTGATTTTAAAATTGTGCTAATGGTCTGTAATGAGCCTGGTGAAAAGGACCGTAAGGCTTAACCTATGAGCGGAGACCTTAGTTGCGTAGAAGACTAATACATAAGGGAAAGTACTATAGACTAAGTCCCAGCAGGGTATGATAATGCCAGAAGGTGTACTTTATAACTTATCTTATAAGAGAAAGTGGACAAACTGTGCCTTTACGAAGACTTACCCTGTAAAAGATAGGTGTCCCATAATTATGTGACCATGGCAGAAAATTAGAAACACATTAATTAACCAGTGGTGACTTTAAGAGCCATATAATAAAAAACACATAAATACATATAGGATAAATAATGCGAGTGCTTAGATATGTGAAAGCAAAACTATGTACTATTACAGTAGATTTGTGAATTTAAACACTGTAGCCTCTTGTGTTCGGTAAACGAATGAACAGGAGAACTGTAACGAGAAAGAACTCCTGCGTTCGGCTAAATGGATCATACAAAACAGATTTTTTAAACGAAAGCCAATTGTACGTGTGTGCCGGCTGAACGAACGAACGGATGAAATAGCCGAACATAAGTTAATTTAGTGTGGTCCGTAGTTAGCTTATATGAATATAAATGAGAGGAGTGTGTATTCTGTTAGCCGCACGAACGCAGAAGTACACGAACGGTGTAAAAGCACGAATGGGTAAGTAATAAAGGGAGCCTATCCCCACGTTTTTAGGCCTGAAAGTGGGAAATAGCTGAACGCCAATTCCCACGTTTCTGCTTACGTGGACGTGCCAGTCTCGTGACCGGAATCCGGGTAGCAAGTGGCGAAGTCGTGTAGAAGCCGGTGGACAGGCACGGAAGACGGAGGCAGGAGCTGCTGGCGATGGACTGCTTGCTGGAGACAGCTTGAGACAGGACTTGGCGGGAACGACGAACTGGAAGTGCAGGTAACGATGGAGACGACAAACAGCTTGCACGACAAAAGGTAAGTAGGGGGTTTATATAGGATCATAACTCCTCCCACCAATTTAGGCTAAATGGCCTTCCAATATGTAGAAAAACTTAGAAGGCTTTAAAAACTATTGATGCACACAAAAAATAAAAATAAATGTGCAGCCACTTACAGGATATAAATAAGTGAGCATTTGCAGTTTTGAGACACCGCTATTCACAAAAGCCGTTTGGTTGTAACCAAGTAAAGCAGGATATCCACTGTCAGTACTAAGACCCAGGAGATCCTTGTAAGACGGTATAACAGTAAGCACTGTAATCCAACGGATCCTTATCTGTACTGAAATCCAGGAAATCCTTGGTTAGTAAGTGAGGAGTTAAGGGATTACCTGCTCAAGTGTGCTTATCTATGCTTTTATAAATTTAGGTAACATAGCATTTTATCCAACTAAAATGTAATTTAAGAACAATGTATCTCATTTACACTGACTTATTTCTAAACACATTTAAAGGACCACTATAGGCACCCAGACCACTTCAGCTTAATGAAGTGGTCTGGGTGCCAGGTTCCTCTAGGGTTAACCCTGCCTGCTGTAAATATAGCAGTTTCAGAGAAACTGCTAAGTTTACATATGGGTTAATCCAGCTTCTAGTGGCTGTCTCATTGACAGCCGCTAGAAGTGCTTCCGCGCTTCTCACTGTGATTTTCACAGTGAGAAGAAGCCAGCTTCGATAGGAAAGCATTGAGAATGCTTTCCTATGGACTGACTGAATGCGTGCACAGCTCTTGACGCGCATGCGCATTCAGCTGGTGACGTCGGAAGAAGGAGGAGAGTCCCTAGCACCGAGGGAGCCCGACGCTGGAGAAAGGTAAGTGATTAACCCCTTCCTCCCCCCTCAGCCCAGCGGGAGGGGGGCCATGAGGGTGGGGGGACCTATTAACACTATAGTGCCAGGAAAACAAGTTTGTATAGTGGTCCTTTAATGTAGTTTACAGATATATCACTGCGAGTATTATTGCTGTGGAGCTCTGTTATATATACCAACAACATGTAACAGCTAGAAAAAGGGGTCATTAGAACAGGAAAGAGGAACAGATGGATTTAAGACCAAAATAGGGACTGTCCTACCTATATAGGGACACTTGGGAGTTAAGTTAGGGGGAGATTTTCTAGTGCTGGAACAGGCACAATAGTTTCTCTCTAATCCACCTTGTTGCTTTTGAAACGTTCTTTCCTTTTGATTTTCCTTTGGAAAGAATGAAAATATGTTCAGATTTCCTATAGTCTGATGTACGATCTAGCTAAATTTGTAGTGCTCTCCTCACATCCCAAAGGTGTTGTTCTCAAGAGGGCTGGACAGATTTTTACAGAATATGAAACTTAATTGATCTCATTGATTGACAACATTTTTACAAGGAACAATGAATCATGCCCACTGGGCACTGCAGGAAAGCTATCCTGAATGTGACTCATGTCTCATTAGGATCTTGTTTTATAAATTTTGAATGACATTCTGCTGATGGGAAAGGAACTTTTTGAAGTTTTACAATCGTGAAATGCCAACCTGTCATTAATGAATCTAGTGAGTGCAGGACACAATACCAAACTTTAAGAATATTCCATTGCAAATTATTCATGTGTGCTTTTGCCCCAGGATCCATATGTATGGAAGATATAAGTTGACCCCAAACTCTCTTTGCTTTTTTGATGCTTTATGATTTCATACAGGGAATCCTTGTGATGGCCTATTTGATCTTCATCCTTGTCTCATTTAAAAAGAAGAAATTAATCTGAACTGAATCTAGGATAAGAATAAGAAAAGTAAATTGATCATGTTGGGTTGACAATAGAATTTTGTCAATTTATCGTCCAGCTACGTGATTGAAGAAAAGAAGGGACTCACTTGATATCTTCATTCAGTAAAACAAAACTAAGCTGGGCAACACGATCTGCCATACAGCTTATTTTTTGTTTTGCTGTAATTTTAGGATTTATGCAACATATCCCCTCTACTCTTGCAATCCAATCCCTAATTGTAGGCACAGAACTCGGGTACGAGACTGCGGGCGGCATTGATCAAGAACGTCTGTGAGTATCTGAGTGGTAAAATTCTGATATCAAGTATATGGGATTGACTGTGAGAGTGGAGAGAAGGGTGTCCACCTGCTGCCAAAGGTGTCATATCTAGGAGCACCCAGTGCCAGCACAACCGTTAGGAGAACTAGGCATTCGCCTAGGGCGCCGGCCTGCTGGGGGTGCCCACCGGAATATTTCCTGGTGGGCCCCCCCGTCCTGGGCCACAGCTCTGTGTGACAGGCTCTTGAGCCGCCCCCTCCTCAGTGCTGGGCCGATCCTCAAAGCGATCGAGAATGGGGGCACCGAGTGGAGCCCTGTCACTGGGGGCACAGGAGGAGGCCACCTGGCCAGCTCAGCTGTCCTTCAGTATACCAGAGCAGGCACCTGCTTTCCCAGATGGCAGGTGCCTGCTATGCCGATTGAAATGCCAGAGGAGAGGAGGCAGGCGGGGGCAAGGGAGGCTCTTCTTGCAGCTTCCTACTCCTCCCTCGCGCGCTGTCTGTGATGCCGGGAGCTGGAATATAATGTCATTCTGGCCCCGGCATACTAAACGGCGCGCTGGAGGAGTGAGGAGCTGCCCCACACTGGACCCCAGGGAGTTATGGAGGCTGGATGCCTGAGTCTGTGTGTGAGTGAGTGTTTGACTGTCAGTGAGTGTGTGTGTAAGTATTTGATTGTCAGTGTTTGTGTGTCTGTCAGTGAGTATCTGCCTGTGTGTGTTTGTCAGTGAGTGTATGTATGTCAGTGAGTGAGTGTATGTATGTCAATGAGTGTCTGTCTCTGTGTGTGTGTGTCTGTCAGTGAGATTCTGTGTGTGTATGTGTATGTCAGTGAGCGTGTGTGTCTGCCTGTGTGTGTCTGTCAGTTAGTGAGTGACTTGAGGCAAAATGGATTTTTGCCTAGGGGGGCAGAAATCCTTGCACCAACCCTGGGGGCACCCCCACCATATATTAAACAACTTGCCCAGTTCCCTCCCACATCACAAGCATTTCAAATCCTGATTGTGCACATAACTGTGGTTGTGTAACAAAATGTGAGAAGTTTAAAACTGGATTCCTACCTGGTGCTAATGGATGTTTTATGTGTTAGTTTCATAATATTAAACCATTCTTCCTTGGTGCACGAGTGCTGTAAGTTTTGTTCTCAGTGTTTCATGTAGTATGGATGGGGAGCATTTTGGGGAAGGGATATCAACTCTGTGTACAGAAGCGAAATTGCATGAGATGGTGGAGACGTCTGTTGGCACAACGATTTGAAAGTGTATGTCAGGTTAGCTAGCTACGAAATGTGAGAGTTGATGGAAGCGGAATCACGTCAGCAGTGAATATAGTCTACTGATGTTTAAGTCGTGTAATCCGTCGGTCATGTGGGTACATGTTTTCTCAGGTGGGGAGTTTTAGTGCCTGCCGGACGAAACTGAGGGTTCCATGTTATGGTAATAAGAGGCGACACCTGGTGATAAGGCGAACATCCAATTTCAACCAGGGAAGGGCAGCTATGGGGATGTCAGTGCATTGGCCTTCAAGATGTGTCCAGAGCTTTTCAGTTGGTGCAACTTTCTACTCCACTATCCGCTATAGATGACAGCTCTATTTTATGTGGCCAATTCCAGTAACCCCAGACCCTCTCGTTTTTTGGGTCTTATGACAATATCGTACCTCTGAGGTGTTTTTCTGTTTTGTGCCAGACACATTCTTGAGGGATGCGGACTGGTTATGTTTGAATTAGGTAGAGGAAATGAGCATATTTGAGCATAGCATATTCATCTTCAAGACCTCCAGTCTTCCAAACCAGGTGAAATGTGGTAGAGACCAGTTCCACAGGTCTTGCCTAACTTGGGTTAGAAGTGGAAGAAATGTCTGAGTAAGATATATATGGATCATGGTACCTAGATACTTCAATGCTTCACTGCACGAGCGGAAATTATACTCACTTTTCAGGGTAGCTACTAACGTCTCCTTATAGGTAAGAATCTCAGATTTTGTAAAGCTGATTTTCAAATTCGATAGGTGGGCAATGGTTTTGAATTCCTCCATTACAGAGGGAAGAGATTATGCAGGGTTCGAGAAAAGTAAACCAGCATATGCCATCACCCAAACTTTTAAAGTAGCGGATATCAAATAAAGAACAATGGTAGTGTTGTCACATTCCTCCCTCCCGATGACCATACTCACTTGGTCTGGGTGGATGAGGTCAGGTAGATGTGGCTGTCAGCAGAGAGCTAAACTTTTTGCAAATAATTTCAGATCGCTGTCAGAGAGATTGGTCATAAGCTGGGGCACAATGAAGGATCCTTCCTCTTGTTGGGTAGCACCACAATAGGTGCCTGAAGAGTGGCAGAGTTCATTGAGCCACCATGTTGTATAGTATTCAGCATACGTAGAAAATGTGGGGCCAACAGGCCCAAACACATTTTTCAATATTTCAATGTGAAACCGTTGGGGCTGGAGCTGTTCAATTTTTTTTTCTACTACTAAAGAAAGAAAATAGAGAGAAAGTGTGTCAGGTCGCTGAGGCTTGATAAACCCTATATGAAATATAACTAGAAGGAGACAGTGCAAGACAGTGCAAGAAAGCTAGCAGGGAAATAAATAGATCCAGATAGTATCCCTTAGAGCTCTTGTACTATAAGAGCGACCCCAAGTTTGCTAAAACTTAACTTTTAATAGAAATAGGTTTAAAAAATCCCTATAATAAATCTATAATAGACATAAGGAGGGGAACCACAAGAGGGAGATTCTTGTTGTCCTGCAGTTATCCCTGTCAGGTGGTAGCACCTGTGGCACAGGGATTATGGGGTAAAAGTTTAAATAGTATCAGTTAATAAGAAAAACAAATTGGATAATCTATCCCCCAACTCCCATCACCCAATGCCATCATGACAGCATGATCCCCTTCCCCTCTACTAAGAAAAATGTAGCCGAAAAGTCATAGGTGGCTGTGACGAGACCAATCTCGCCACATTGCATTGGAGGAGCCTGGTTGCCCGCCTGCTGCCTTTGGATTATGGACCAGCAGTTAAACGGTTAATTTTACTGTGCAGAAAGATTTATTCCTTCCTTTCTGCACAGCCGTTCGGTAGATTCTATCTACCGAACAAACAGACTTCTATCAGCCTCCCCAGAGCCGTGGGAAGTCGGCCAGCGCCGTTAATTGGCCACCCAGAAGCTGGCGTGTGCCCTCCATTTACCTCCCTGAAGCTGCGGTTAACCGCGGCTTAATGAGCGTGTGCCGGCAATTGACCACCCAGTAGCTGCGGTTAACCGCAGCTTAATTGACTGTTACTGGGTGGTCGCGGTTACACCTAGCTGCCACACGATGGCGATGTTCTGGAGCTCCCCGGCAGCCAGCGCTTTTCTGCCCGGCTTTCCTACGCCAAATCTGGACACTGTGTCAGCTAAGCACCGCTGAGCCTCCAGCCCCTGGTTCTAATTCGTACCAATTTAACGAATGTATGTAAATTCGGTATTTTGTGTTGGGAGAATGTTTTAACCCAGATAGCTATGCCATGGAGCCTATTCGTGTAATTAAAGACTTTGGCTCCATGGCAATTAAACTGTATTCGTGTGGTCTGAGTGCCATTCACCTAATAATGTGCACTCAGACCTGAGCTATCTGGGGATATGTTACATGTCTGTGTTTTATGTAATAAATGTTACTTTATGTATTTTAAAGTATAATACTGGTTTTGTGTCCCCACATGTGTAATGGAGTTTTGCCTTTGTCTTGGGAGATAATTGAGTTACTTCTCAATTATCTCCCAGGGCAGAGGGGAGGAAGCCAGGATGCATTGTGGGAATATACTGTGACTGTGTGTCCTATTTGTCTGCTTGTCTGTCCCTTGTCACAGTCTCCCATTTGGTCCCCTTG
This sequence comes from Pelobates cultripes, assembly GCA_933207985.1. Classification (NCBI taxonomy): domain Eukaryota; kingdom Metazoa; phylum Chordata; class Amphibia; order Anura; family Pelobatidae; genus Pelobates; species Pelobates cultripes. Next base: position 219,129,148 of record OW240914.1, on the reverse strand, counting down.
GGGAGTGTCCACCAGGTGGGAGACCTGCATAAATACTGGGCAGGTAGCCCTCATTACACCAGACCACTGCTTGACCCTTAACACGGAGCTCTGTCTCGTCTTTGGGGGGGATTTACTGTATGCTGATAGAGACTGATTGCCAGGAGTGTAAGCCGCTTGGGTTCTTTTCCTGTTCGTCTGCTAGCAGCTATTCGTGAGGTTCCAGTTCGGGTGTTTGGAGCATTCCCTTGTATGCAGTTCGAGTGTTTGGAGCATTCCCTTGTATGCAGTTCGAGTGTTTGGAGCATTCCCTGGTATGCAGTTCAAGTGTTTGGAGCATTCCCTTGTATGCAGTTCGGGTGTTTGGAGCATTCACTTAATGACGGTTCGTGTGTTTGGTATTCTGCAGTAGCTGTGCCTGCATCTCTGGAAAAGGGGCCGATCGCGTTTTTTTCCCCTTTTGTGCAAAACGATCCGTTACAGTGGCTACCTGTCTAAATATCAATTAATTAATAAAGCAGGGTGGCTAGACCGGGAGGAAAGTAACATCTGCAGCGTTGTCCCCTATCAAAACCCCCTCCATCCTCTGCCAATAACGTCCCGACGCGTGTTTCGCAGAGTGTCGGCTCTTCCAAGCTACTACTAGACGCTACTATTGGGAAGAATACCCTAAGTGTCTCACTGGGTGTTGTATTTGTGTGGTAATTTGATTATCACTTATTTTTGTCATTTGTACCTTTAAGGTGATTGGGAACACCTGTTTTATACACACCCTACATATATTCCAAGAAGCGCCCAAATACATCTCTAACTCTTTGAGTTTTCTTGAAAAGCATATATATGCTTGGTCTCTAAATTTGTGAAACTACTTCTCCTGCAGATAATCTTGCTGAATACATACTGAGCAAGGTATCTAGGGACAATCAAGGGAGCGAGCAAAACTCACACATGTACGTCTGGTTGTTCAAATAAATTGCCAACTGTTCAAATAATTATTCCAGTGTGATCTGGTCTCAAATAGGAAAAGTAGACAGAATTAGTGTAATTTTGTCTAATCAATAATAGAAAGCAGAAGTCTTGGTAAGTGGCAGTATAGGTTGGGATGGAATACATCTTGACAACCAAAACCACTGTGTTTAATTAATACAAATTTACATTATGTACATTGTGTAACAGAATCGGTATTGAGCCAAGGCGTATATCTATTATGGTCCCAAGGTATATATACAGGAACCTAATTGCAGAAAGGAAAATCGCCTAATTGTCATTATTTATTTATTTATAAAATATTTTACCAGGAAAGATACATTGAGATTTCTCTCGTTTTCAAGTATGTCCTGTGTTCACAAAACATTGCATTGTTACAATAGGGTACAATAAAATACAAAAACAATATTAATACACAATATATACGAAATTCAACATGGCCTATCACCACAGCACTCCAAGTGGCAGGTATCCCATATAGAGGGGAACAAAAAATACAGAGGGCACAAAAAAAACAATTATAAAAAACACGAGGGACGGCACGATACATGACAAACAAAATGGACAGTAACGAACCCAAAGTGGGAGGGGAGGGAAGGGGAGGATAATTCGATAGGGGATGAGTAACAAGCAGATGGTGACCGCTCAGGATGAGATATATTGAGAGGCATGAAACTGCAGACACCACAAGGTGCTAGGGGTCGTCTGGCCAATCAGTAAGCAGAAGGAAGGTGACTGGGAAGGCTGGGAGAAGTAGCACTTCCCAGGAAAGGTGTAAGATATAGGCAATTGCTCTGACAGTAATTAGTAGGACAAAGACCCCTCCCCCCTCGCCACGCAGCAGCAGCCACCGTCACAATGCAAATACAGATTCAGGAACACCCGCAGCTGCCTACACATGGACGGTACAGACTGCGACTTGCCCCACGACCCACGCACATAGGGGTAGCTTCCCAGTCAGAAGAAGGGCCTACATGGGCCACACCTTCTCAATACTAGACAGACGCCATTCTCCATCACAGACGGCTGGACAGACGGATATCCCCGGTGCCGCTCAGGACTGATTGGGACATTCCCGCCCCCATCGGACGGAGGCAGACTAGGGATACCCGAGTTCCCCGAAGGGTTAGGACCAAAAATACTCTTATCTGGGAAGAGAGCCTCCGTCCAGGAGTGGCCCCGGACACCATACCTACTGGGTCTAAGGGCCGCACCACCAGGACTGTAGTCCACTGACCCGAACTCACCCTAGGTCCCTATAGGACCACAACACTGACACGCCCACCCCCCCCTTTCTTTCCTGTTCCCGTCCTTCTCTTGCTCCCCCCTCCTCCCACCTCTCTCCCCTCCCCCAGACTCCCTCCCGCCTCCCTCCCATATACCACCGCTACGGGAACCCCAGATGGCCACCCCGGGGATGCTAGCCCCGGGAGGTGCACACTACACCAGGGAAGACCTGAACGTCATCTCGCACAACATCCGAGGCCTCAACATTCGGGAGAAGCGCTCCCGACTCAGTGGCCCTTATACAGGAGAGACACTTTCAGGAGAGCCGAACACCGGCCTTGCGAGACCGCAACTACCCACTAGGACTCTTCAGCAACAACCCGCTGCGTCGCACACTGGGAGTGGGAATCTTGTTCTTCAGGAGAACCCCATTCGTTGAAATAGACACGCTTCGATGCCCCCACGGCAGATACATCTTTGTGAAGGGGACCATCCACGACCAGACATACACCTTCACGAATATATACGCGCCGAATGCCAACCAATACAGATTCCTCCAATCGGCACTGGCCACCCCGATGAGATTCGCAGACGGCACCCTGGTCGTGGGTGGGGACTTTAACCTACCACTACACCCCAGGACTCCTCGGCAAACCCCGCTCAGCAGACGCCCAACAGACACACGCGGACGATACAGCTACTACACCATCACCAACTCACAGACTGCTGAAGAGAGCTAAATCCCAACGCGAGGGACTACACATTTGATTCCACGACCCACGCCACGTACACTAGGCCGGACTATTTCTTCCTACCATACCACCGCCTGCCCCTTCTTGTGGAGTCGGAAATTCTACCCATGACGTGGTTGGATCATAATCCCATCCGCATACGACTCAAGTCACCCCTGTTCCGACCCCGCCAGGTGTCCTGGCGTCTCAATGAATCAATTCTGGCAGACCCAGCCCTGATCACCGCTACCAAACAAACCATCCAAGACTACTTCCTTGCTAACAAGACGGACGACACGACACCCTTGCTGTGCTGGGAGGCTTCGGGGTCACTTTATTGCGCACTGTTCCGCGCGGAAAAAGGCACACAGCCAGACAATAACGGACCTCAACAAGGATATTGCGGAACTGGAATATCGTTATAAGCAGACTCTGGACCCCTCGACCTACCGTGAGCTCCTTCTGAACGGCACCCAACTCACAGGACACCTGAACCGAGCAATCCAACGTTCTTTCCAACAATTCCAACATATGGTGTATGAACACGGGAATAAATGCGGCAGACTCTTAGCAACCCTACTAAAAAAGCGCAGGAACTACCTTTATATTCCCAAGATTCAAAATGCCGCTGGGCGAATGTGCCACCTACCGGACCAGATCTCAGCCGCATTCACCCAATATTATGAGGACCTCTACAATCTACGACGAGACACACAGGCCATCGAAACACCCCGCAGGAGTGAGGCGATCCGCGTGTACCTGGACTCAGCAGAATTGAATCAAATAGATGCCTCGGACCGAGACGAATTGGAGGCCCCCATAACCATGGAAGAGCTGGCATGCACAATCAAAAAGGCTAAGACGAGTAAAGCGCTGGGACTCCCACTATTGTATTATAAAACCTTACTATTGGACCTCCTACCGAAATTACATTCGGCTCTGAACTCGATCCTAGACGGCGCAACCCTGTCAACCCCATTCACGGCTGCAAACATCACACTCCTCCTGAAAGATGTGTGTGCAAGCTACTGCCCGATATCGGTCCTGGACGTGGACGTCAAGCTTCTGGCCAGTGTGATGGCAGGCCGCTTGGCGCCATTACTCCTGGACATGGTCAAACCAGATCAAACAGGGTTCATTCCCAGGAGAGAGCACAGGCACTGAAACTGATCTCGGTAGCTGCACAATCCAACCAGCAGACCTTGATCCCCTGAGAAGGCCTTCGATAGGGTAGACTGGGCATTCCTCTTTGAAACCCTTCGGAGCCTGGGCATAGGCCCCAAATTCACACAATGGGTAGAGGCACTCTACAGTGACCCAACGGCACGACTCCTGCTATATGGTGATTTTAAAGTGTGGGGGAGATCGTTCCACGATTGCGGCGCTCTGTAGGAGAAGGAGGATTGGGCCGCTTTCTATTTGTATTGAGGTAGACTAAATAAATTGCTGGTACTGGATCGGAGGTTATAGGAGGTGGGAACAGCCGAGGAGAGCATTTTGCTCAGGTAGGGTGGGAGTTTCCCAGAAAAGCTCTTAAACACAAGGCTGGAAAGATGAAGGGTGCGTCTCGATTCCAGCGACAGCCAGTTCAGTTCTTTTAGCATATCACAATGGTCCTGTAATTACATTGTAGCACAAATCAGCAGAAAGAGTTATACAATGTATTGAGTTTATTAATGTGGGATTGCGATGCAGATGCACATACTACATCCCCATAATCAATGATTGGCATCAGCATTTGCTGTACAATCTTTTCCTTTACTGAAGGGCTTAGGCAGGATTTGTTTCTATACAGGGCAGCTAGTTTTGGATAAAGTTTAGATGCAAGTTTTTCTATGTGGAGGCCAAAAGATAGATTGGGGTCTAGCAACATACCCAAGTATTTGAAAGAGTGGACTGCGGTCAGTGTGCTATTTGAATTTGTTTTGATGGATAGGTGGAAATCGTGTAATTTGTGTAATTTAGGTATTGTTCCAAAGATCATTGTGACAATTTTGTCAGTTTTTAGGAAGAGTTTGTTTTTTGCGATCCACTTTTCTACTTCTGTAAACTGGTCTTGGAGCACAGCCTCAAACTGCGATAGCTCGGATTTGCTCGCATAGATTACTGTGTCGTCTGCATACATGTGTACATTTGAGGATTTGCAGACATTAGGCAGATCATTTATAAATAATGCAAATAGTAGGGGGCCGAGAATGGAACCTTGGGGAACACCACACGTGACTGGGAGAGGGAGGGAGTCGCTGTTAGAAATGGACACATATTGCGAGCGATCCGACACATACGATCGAAACCAAGTTAGCGAACAATCACCAATACCTGAGTTTTTGAGTTTGTGCAGTAGAATGTTATGGTCTACTGTGTCAAAAGCCTTTGCAAAATCATGGAAAATAGCTCCAGTTAGGTCTCCTTGTCCCATGCCAGTTTGGATGTCATTGCAAACTTTTAAGAGGGCAGTTGTAGTGGACTGTTAATGTCGAAAGCCCGATTGATCAGAGGTCAGATAGTTTGATTGTTGGTAATCCTCACATAGTTGCTTATAGACACATTTTTCTAAGATTTTGACAATACCGGGGACAATGATATTGGCCGATAGTTAGAAACCAAAGTAGTGTCCCCGCTTTTATGGATAGGTACTACTCTCCCAGTCTTCCAAAGTTTTGGTATGTATCCAGACACCAAGGATTCATTAATTATGGTTGCGACGGGTTTAGCAATTGCCGGCGCACTGAGCTTCAACAGCATTGCTGGGATTTGATCAGGTCCAGACTGGTTTTTCATTTTTAGATTATTTAGGTGTTTTTTAACAACACTAATAGGTACAGGTCTAAAAATGAACTTGTCTATATTGGGCCTTTGCAAATTTAGTGGGGCCTGATCCAAATTTGTAGTTTCAGGATGCATGTCATTTATTAGCTTGGCAATCAGGGCAGTGGAGCATCCGACAAAATAATTGTTAAAGGCATTCGCTACATGTAAGGGAAGTTGCAGGGTTTGGTTATCCACTTTGACAGTGGAGGGTTGGGAGTGGATTGCGGGGGTTTGTAATTTATTTATGACTTTCCAAAAGTTTTTAGGACTTGATAGGTTATTGTTCAAATTTTCACAGAAATATTGGGCCTTGGCCAATTTTGTTTGTTTTGTGCATATATTTTGCCATTGACTATATGCACAGTGATCATTCATAGAGCCAGTATGCTTGAACTTTGACCACAAAGAATCCCGAAACTAGTACATTTGGATGAGGTCAGCTGTGATCAAGTTCATCCTTTTACTCTCACCTTACGCAGCGGGGCATGCAAATTCCAAATTTGTAGGATTAATTATTTTACATATCATTCAGATATTAAATAATGATTTTAATATAAGGATAGTTATCCAATAGTCGATATGCACGTTCTTGTTGCATAAAATTATTACGCCTTAGGAATTATAGTCTATTATTATTACAATAATTGTTAGTAAATTTGTCTAGAAGAACAAGGATTATCCATGTGTCATTAGGCATTGTAGAAATCAATCTATAACACCTTTATGAGTGAATGAATGGAGTAAAGTTAAACTCCTCATTCATTCCTTTACGGTATAGTGTTTGGAAATGGTAAAACCGGGACTCTGCCTTAAGTAAAGAGATGTTAATATCCCCTTTGCGATGGCTAAGGAATATTTTTTGGATCACTTGAAACTTGAGTACACTAGGTTTGGATGCATGATTCAATCGTACCTGTTTGGCAATTGGAGTCTCCACATGTGGATTGGTAATAGAACAGATGTGTTGTAAGACCCGTCTGTGTAGTTCTTGGTACATTTTGCCGATGTACTGTAAACTGCACTCACAGTTATGAGGTAGATGACATTTGAGGAGCTGCAGTTAACAAAGGCATTGATAACTATCTCTTTTGATGTTCTCTTATTGTAGACAGTTTTAGTTGGTAAGATGAAATTGCAAGCCTTACAATGGCCACACTTGAAAAGGCCTTTACTTGTTACTTGTTTAGTTGTTTGGAGCCATGTGGGTGTAGTTTGTGCCGGTTTCAAATGGCTGTGTGTTAGATAATCCCCCAAGTTCCTTGCTCTTTGATAGGTCATGGAGGGTTGGTTAGCAATGGTGTTTTTAAGACATGTGTCGTATTGCAGTACCGACCAGTTCCTATTTAATACCTGTTGTGCCAGGTTCCAATGATTGTCGTATGTACCTATAAATCTGGTTACACCTGGGAATGTAGAGGTATTTCTAGGGGGTCTATGTAGACTCGCAGACCTATCGACAGCTCTGGAATGTTGATCGGCTTTCTTTAAAATCCTATTAGGATAGCCCAGACTTTTGAATCGATTTCTAAGTTCTTTAGCTTCCTTTTCATAGTCTTCCTGGTTAGAGCAATTCCTTTTTGCTCTTAAATATTGGCCATATTGAATATTGGCCTTTAAATGATGTGGGTGGAAACTCTGCCAGTGAAGCAAACTATTTGTTGCTGTAGGTTTCCTAAATAACGTTGTAGTAATCTCCCCATCATCAAGGATGTAAATTTTTTTAGGTCAAGGAAGACCAATTGTCTCTCATCAATAACATGAGTAAGTTGGAGATTGATTTCATTTTCGTTGAGTGTGTCCACCATTTCCTTGAACAACGAAAAGGAGCCTAGCCAGAAGATTAAAACATGATCTATATAACTATACCAACTGTGATCAAGCAGTATATTCAGATCTCCACCTGCTACAAAAGTGTCCTCACTAAAAGATTTCAGAATACTGAGTGTCTTCGCTAAGATAATTTCCATCTGTTTGGGAAATAGAAGATAGCTAACATATAAGTGGTATCTTGTATTTCCCTTTCACAAAGAGATATCTGCCCTCTGTGTCTGCCAGCACAGCCGTGACCACAGTATTGCCACATGGACTTCCTTTCCCTGTTGAAGTAGCTCTCTCCAACCGTTGAAGTGATAATAGCTGGTATAGCTCCCCCGCTCATACATTAGTCGAGACTTAATGTTGGGAGTAGATCTGTTTTAATCAGCCAAAACATCCAGTATTTATACACTGACTCCCAGCATGGGGTCTCCATAGAGAATAACATAAACTCGTTCCAGGCATCTGTGTGTCTGGGAGATAATTGAGTCCAAAATCTGGTAATTCAATTATCTCCCAGCTGCAGGAAACTTGTAACAAATCCCCCAAAAGTATCCCAAATATCAACAGGAACCCCACCAGAGTCATATCCCCTGGAGAGCCCTGATTTAAGCGCCCAAGTTGGCCAAATAGCGCTCAGATCCATTCGGTAGAATAGAATCGCCACCGGGGTAAAGTTCCGACTGGCCGGCCACAAGGTAAAAGCCCAAAACAGTTCCATGGAAATGGGCACCATGGCCGGTCTCTGTTTGGGGGTTTCTGTGCGAATACCACGCAAAATATTCCCTTGCTTTTAGGGAGTGAATGCTCCCTCCAGTGGTAGTTCATATCTCCCGAATGTCACAACATTCCCCCCTTGCATATTGCTCTGGCAGACACAGTTTGACTCTTTCGGGTCAACTTGGGGATGTCCGGGAAAAGGTCTTTCAGTGAACCAACTCGGTCTGTCAAGACAACCTATCAACGTGTTCCCATTCTGCTTACCGGGCCGGTAGTAGATGGTGAAGTCATAGGGTTGTAGGGCTAGACTCCACCTTAGCAGCCGTGCATTGTCTCCTGCCACCCGTTTAAGCCACACTAGTGGGTTGTGGTCAGTGATTAGAGTGAAGGCTCACCCGTATTGGTAGGGGGTCAGTTTTTTCAGTGCTTATACCAGGGCCAGGCTAAATGACTGCATAGCTGACCTCTTGGGGTGATAGTTTCTGGCTCAAATAGGCAACTGGGTGCTCCTCTCCGTCTTCTCCAACGTGACTCAAAACTGCCCCCAGTTCAAACATGGAAGTGTCTGTAAGGATCTGGGGCAGCTAGGATGGGGCATTGATTAGAGCTTGTTTCAAGGCTTGGAAAACTTCCTCACATTCTGGGGACCACAGGACCTGCCTTTGTAAATACTTTTTAGTCAGGTCAGTCAGAGGCTTCACTATGGCACTGTAGTCCGGGACAAACTGTCTCTTATGTCTTGGTACAGGGTGTGTGCCAGTTAGCCATGGCCTCGATTTTAGAAGGTTCTGGCCGTTGTTTCCCACATCCTACACAGTGGCCCAGGTACTGTACCACCGCCATACCAATGTGACACTTGTCCGGCTTCAGGGTTAAGCCGGCTCCCACTAATTCCCTCCAACACTATTCCTATGTGTTTTAAGTGAGACTCCCAGGTGTGCACAGGTATGCACAGACATGATCCTGGAGGCCATCGGGAAGTCTATCTACCAGGTAGCTGGTGTGTTTTTCATCCCTAGCTGCATAACACGAAACTAGTATAAGCCGAACGGGGTGACGAAGGCTGGAATCTGCCATTACCCCTTACAGAGGTCAATGGTAGTGAGGTAGTGTGCCCTAACTATGCGGTCTAGCAGTTTGTCTACCCGGGGAATAGGGTAGGCGTAGGTGACTGTCTTGTCACCTGTAATCCATGCAGAAGTGAGTCGAGCCTTCCCGCTTTAGGACCAGGACCACTGGCGAGGCCCAGGGGCTCTCAGAGGGTTCCATGTCTCCCAAGCGGAGCATCTCGTTGATCTCTTTCCGCATTCCTTCCCAGACTGCCAAGGGAATGTGGTATGGGGGTTGACTTAAGGGAGTTTGACCTGGTGTGTCTACTTGATGGGTGGCTAGGGTAGTGTATCCCGGTTCCTGGGATAACGTTGCCTGTTTAGCTTCCGGGAGCTGTAGGGCTGGGCTCTTTCTTGGGCAAAGCGTTTTGATCTGCTAGCCCTGTGCAGCTCCATTTAGTGATACACACTTTAACCTTTAAACAGTATGAATTACTGTCAGCTTTGGATGCTAGGCAAGAGATTTAGCTTTACAGCCTGATAGTCCAGCAATGCTCTGGATATGGTGGATGATTACAAGACGAGTGATCTGTCTGCTTAATGGCAGTACCACTTAACCACAGACCGCTAGTGCAAGGTTGCATTGACATGAGAAGCGGGTTCAAAGCTAGCAAAATCAGGCTGGTACACAAGGGTTATACCCCTCGAGAGATAGGGACCATGACAACTGTGTTCCTGCAGTAATATTAGCTAAGAGGGCAGCAGTGTTATCTGGCATAGATGTGAGTATGTACCTCCCGCCCTGGTGCCTCATGCTGTTTCCCTATACCCCTGCGGGCTAGCATAGAGAGGTATTGAGACAGTGTCTATTTTTGCCGGCCCCAGGCCATCGCAAGAGCCCACGTGCAGGTCCCACCGCTCCAGCTGCTCTCAGCGCCACAAGGTCGTGGTGGAAAGTTGTGGTGGAAAGCAGGTGGAATAGGCATCTGGGTGTTTCCCCTCCGGGCCCTCAGCCTAGGATGGCATCAGTGGGCTTCGGGCTGTACAGGACGTGGCCTTTTCTTCACTGGTCTCTCACTCTCGGGCGTTGTTAGCAGTCTCCGTTTTTTGCCAGCCATGAGGAGTTGATAGTCGGGAGGTGAGTATCTCTGCTCTGCCGGTCCCTGTTTCTCCTTCTGGGTTCTGTCTCCTCTGCAGTTTCTGCCAGAATCTGTGGAATATGTCGTCTAGTCGCTGTTCGAGTGTGTTGTGTAGACTGCTTGTAGCTGTAGCAGAGTCAGCAGCCGCCATCTTGATCTAGTTGGCACAGCCGTGAGCTTGTATCAGGGGCTGACAGCTTGTATGATTCCACAAGTAGCTGTTACTTGCCAGGATGACCCCCACCGGCTGGGGAGAGAAAGGGGTTTCTGACTGCACCAGTGTTTGTTTGCCAGCAGGTCAAGTAGCAGGGAGATCGGCCGTTTCTCCCGTGCTCGCCTCCAACTGTAGGCGGCAAGTTCGCCGTCGGGTTTAGTTTGTCTGTCCGGGCTCAGAAACCTCCCTAAGTGAATATCAGGGTGACACCTGTTCTCCTCCTTAGTAGATCGGCGGGTTTGCCAAAGAAAATTATCCGTTTATCTGCTCTTTAGGAGTCTCTCGCACGGATCGCTTGTTACATGTAGCCAAGCAGCTCAGCGGTCAGGCCCCGCCCCCCCTGCCTGGAGGTTATCACACACGGTCTGAGTTAGGGATTCCATGTGGTCCCTCAGCTCCAGTACATATGGCACAATCGGGGTCCCTGCTTTTTCTCTCTCCTCCTTCCAATGTTCCCAAATGAGGTCTGGTGGACCTTGTACCCTTCTCCCATGCAGTAATTTGAAAGGGGAAAATCCGGTAGATTCCTGGGGCATCTCCCAGTAGACAAATAGGAGGTAAGGTAGGAATCGTTCCCAGTCTCTGCAAGCGGCTGTAAAGTTCTTGAGCATCTGTTTAACCACTTAAGGACCAAACTTCTGGAATAAAAGGGAATCATGACATGTCTGATAGTATTGACGGACATCTCCGGATATCACTGACCTTTAAAAGTTCTGGGTTACTCGGTAAGATGTCTGGCGTATGCCTAGGTGTCCTGCTAGAGGGACCTCGTGCCCTACCTTCCAACTAACCACCAGTTGGCGTTTCTGAAGGGGCTCGACTCCTCTCAACTTGGGCTCGGTTATTCTGTATAACATCCCCCATTCCCACACAAGTTGTTCTCCACTTAACTCTCCCTGGTCGGTTATAGCCATATCCCTGTACTTCTTTAGAGAGGGGTTCTCAGCTAGTTCACTTTCAAAGTCTTTGGGGCTGTCTCAGATCAGGGTTTCTATAGCTAGAGGGTCTTACTTGGGCCTTCGCTGAATGTGAGTTGGCGTCCATAGCTCGTGTCTGGGCTCGGGTAATCACCAGTTGTACTTCGGGAGTGTTCGGGGGAAGCAAAAGTGGAGGTCAATGGTCCCAGAATATTCCCTAGAAGGACCTCTGCAGGTAAATCCTTCATCACTCCTACATTTACGATGTCTGAGACAAATTGAGTCCAAAACCTGGTAATTCAAATATCTCCCAGCTACAGGAAAACGTACCATTTTTATAGAATCCCCCCAAAAGTATACCTAAAATCAACAGGATCCCTACAAGAGTCATATCCCCGGATAACCCTGATCTGAGTACCCAAATTGGCTAAATAGCGCTCAGATCCGTTCGGTAGAATAGAATCGCCACTGGGGTAAAGTTCAAACTGGCCGGCCATGAGGTAAAAGTCCAAAACAGTTGCATGGAAATAGGCGCCATGGCCAGTCTCTGTTCCGGGGTTCCTGTGCGAACACCGTGCAAAATAGTCCCTTGCTTTCAGGGAGCGAAAGCTCCCCACAGTCGGTAGTTCATATCTCCCGAACGTCGTTTGAATAGCAAGTCGGGAAGTAGGACGGGTTCGCGCAAGTGCATAGCCAAAAAGAGTTCCATTCACTCAACGACCAAGTACCGTTGCCTCTGTTCGGGAGACAAGATGTCCACCATTCTTTTGTCTACCATGTGCGTTTGGCTACACGAAATGGTGGTCACCCAGGGGAAGCACTCATTAATTACTTGCCTTGTGGTTTCGCACGTATGTTAATGGTTTCTACGGTTCTAATGGGGTATTGGGGTGGTGGATAGGTTATTTATGTGACAACCAACAGGGGGAAGGTGCCTCTGGTGGCCGAATCACCACTAAGTAAGTCGAACTTTGTAGGGGTTTATTTATACATGCATGGAGTATCATTGGTTGTGATAGGATATATTATCTCCAGAAAACTCATTGTTGTAGTATTTTCTCACTTTTTTGCATATATCAAATTAAATCTAATCACACTTGAAAAATTAATAATTTATTAAATAGAGTAACTACTTATATCAAAAACAATTGACTTCGGTATCATATCTTGTTTGATGTTCCATTAATGGCAGTCTCCCCACCCCTAGTACAGTTCTGTAAAGAATGTCTCTAAAAGTGAAGCACAAAATACCCGCACACAGACACTGCCCAAGTGTTTCCCTATCCCCGTACCCTTCACCCCTCCCTGTCACTGGGCAGTGCGGCCTAAAAACCGCACCAACAAGCGTCAAAGAGGAGGCAAGGGAGGATTAGAGAGGGAAGAGTAAGAAAGGAAAAAAACAAAATACCCACACACTGATTTTATTATATATATACTTAGGCATCATATGTTCACATTAATCAAGTTGCCTAGAGTTGTTTGTACCTATGGATATCTGTAGGTCTCCCTGGGTTTGGGGCGTTGAGGTGGTCATTGTGGAGTTATGTGTCCGACCTATTAGCAAATGATCAGGTGGGTAGGAGTGTCATATGAGCAGTAGTACCAGAAGCCGAAGGTTTAGACGGCCATTTCCCTCAAGCACCAAGCTACGCCCCCTTTGGAGGTATAATTTATCGTTACTATTCTTATTGGAGAAGTCTTTGTCTTTGAGTTTTTTTATTATTTCTGTTTCCCTGTATAACAGGGGTTTCAACAGTGAAATGGCTCCATCCAGCCTGGTTTCTATTATGAAAGAAATTCTGATTGAAGGTATTTTTTTTTTTCTTATCCTATGGAAGTGATTTTCCTGCTAGCCATTTGCTTTAATAACTTATCTTAAATAGCTATGCACTTTGGGGTGAAGAATGCACAGGCAACACCATGGATGGTAGTGAATTATGGATAACAACACATGAGAAAGATTTGGAAATTTTTATAAATAACAAACTAGGCAACAATGTGCAATGTCAATCGGCAGTTGCTAAGACCAGTAAGGTACTGTCATGTATAAATAGGTGCATTAATTATCGGGATGAAAATATAATTTTGCCTCTTTATAAATAACTGGTAAGACCACACCTTCAATATGCTGTGCAATTTTGGGCACCTGTTCTAAAGAAGGAAAAAGTGCTGGGGAGGGGTACAAAATTGATAAAAGGAATGGAACATTTTACTTATGAAGAAAGATTAGTTTGAAAAAACTGCGCCTAAAAGGGGATATGATAGCACTATACAAATATATTTGGGGCCAATACAAACCATTGTCTGGAAATCTATTCATAAACAGGACCATACACAAGGTCATGCATTTAGACTGGAAGAAATGAGATTTAGTCTAAGGCAAATTAAAGGATTTTTTACAGTAAGAACAATAAGGATGTGGAATTCTCTGCCTGAAGTGGTGGCTTTATCAGAGTCTATACAGGTGTTTAAACAGCAACTGGATATACTTGCAAAAACAAAATATACATGGGTATCATTTTTAATTAGTGGGGTAATAGCTTCTTGATCCAAGGAGATATCCCACTGCCATTCTGGGATCAAGAAGGAATTTTTTTCCTAGCTTGTTGCAAAATTGGAAGTGCTTCAAACTGGGGTTTTTGCCCTCTTTTGGATGAAGAGCAAAACAAATGTGAGAAAGGCTGAACTTGATGGATGGATGTCTCTTTTCAGCTATGTAACTATGTCTTACAAGGAATGAAATGCATTGTTTAAAAGATATGTTGCATAGACAATATCTAGAAAATATGTTACCTCCCGCAATCAATAACTATACAGCCCTGCAGCAACCTAATGTTAACAAACCCATATTTCTGGCAGTCAAATTTCAGAGCTTCTGGTGATGAACCGCACAAAAAGTCTAAGGTCAGTTTTATATTATAGTGCAGTTTAATTGTGTGTTTGTCTGATTCTTTGGAAATTGCTTGTTCAAATTTGACCAGCCAAATTCTTTCAGATGAGGACTTTGTTCCATAAACCTGAACACAAGGATAAGTGTCTTGATGAAGATTCTGACATTTTGTCCATGGAAACCTTAGCTTAGAGGTAACATGCTTTTTAGTCCATCTGAGCAGTGGTAATATCCAGTGGGAATGACATTCTCCAGCTCTAACAGAAACAGACTTTTTTTCTTGTGTATTCCACTCCGTTAATATAATAAAGGTAGTTGGAAGAAAAGGCTTTATTCGTTTTCGCCATGCAAGAGCATTTTTCATCTTTTGCCATCATCTTCATAATTTCTTTTTCTACACCAAACTCGTATCTTTATTGAGATGACAGCATGTAACAAGTCATTAGCAGTACAAGCAGGGTATCGTACCTATCACTAGGCGCGAAATGGTAGAAAAGTACTCGTTAAGGTAAAGGTGGGCTAGACGTAGCGTGAGTAGTACAATGGATTAACTGTGTTGTTAGAGTGAGGCAATTTTACTAACCGAATATTGTGTTTCAGGAATGTTAGACCAAAATGGAGGAACACAATTGCAGAATTAATAGGAAGTACTATACCTTTAAGAAAAGAAAAAATAATTTACTTAGGATTTTATTTTATCTTTAGTGAAATTAAGTTGAAGACACATTATCACTTAATTTGAGTTTTGGTATGAAGTAAAAAAAAAAGACTTTTGCCCAAATTTCTGGTTGCAACAAAAAAGAAAAAAAAATAACAATGTCCTCAATTAATGCGAATTAGGAATTAGAATGCAGCATAGGAGTTAATGTTAATGAATAGATTGTATAAATGTAACAATTCTGTAAGTAGTTGCAGAAGTTCTTAAAGGACCACTATAGGCACCCAGACAACTTCAGCTTAATGAAGTGGTCTGGGTGCCAGGTCCAGCTAGGGTTAACCCTTTTTTCAATAAACATAGCAGTTTCAGAGAAACTGCTATGTTTATATTAGGGTTAATCCAGCCTCTAGTGGCTGTCTCGGCTCTTGCCAAGCATGCGCATTCAGCCGAAGAGGAGGAGAGGAGGCGGAGAGCTCCTCGCCCGGCGCTGGAGAAAGAGGTAAGTTTAACCCCTTCCTCCAACAAGAGCGTGGAATTGACAGCGTGGAATTAGTATTTTAACATCGAGAGAAAACTCAGCGAGGAGAACGAGGTCTTAGAAGCCTAATGAAGTAAGAGGTAGCTCAGCGTGGAGTCTGAGGTTGGGACAAAATCACTCAGTAATTTTGAGTTTGGCGCGGCTTCCCTATAAGGCATGTGAGTGAAGTTTCATCTGAATGGGAGGAGCTTACTTCCGAAAGCGGTAGTAACCTCGGGGGAGAAGAGTCATGGTAAGTTATGACACCCAAATATAAAGAAAAGAAAAAAAATCAAAAGAAAAATTAGTTAAGAATAAATATTGTGTATGGCCTCCAGTCCCCCAAAAGGCTCATAGGGGTAAGTCCGTGCTACCAAAGGGTAAATCGGGAGCCAAGTCTAAGTTTAATTGGCCAATGCCATGAAATGGGTAGCTTAGTCCTTGTGGGGTATATAAAAGGGATCACAGATTTTCACCACATGCTGAACTGATTCTAAACATCTTGTTTAGGTCAGTATACCCCAATGCAGATGCTAAATAGTGTTGCAATTGGCAGTGAAACTATAGAGTAATACAGAAACATTAATAAACATTGATTATAAATAAAAATGAATAATTCCAAATAATTAAACATGGCATAGAATGAGCCTAGGAGACAAGGAACTTTGGTAGAGAAAGGAGCTGTATCATTTGCTAGAAACCCTAAGAACAGGAGCCAGTCCTCGTCCTGATACAGATACTGCCAGAGTCTCCGCATACCTTCACTTTAAGGTTAGATATGGTGGTACGATGACTGGGTTGTTAGGCTGTAAAAAAAATTTCTCTGGCTTGTCAGGAGATGAAAGGTAGCACTCCTTGCAGGTATGTAGGCGGTAAAGCATTTATGAGTCCCCATTGATAGGGTACATCTCTATCTCGTAGCAATGTGGTAACCACTGAATACTGTTTGCACAATTGTAGGGTTTGAAAATTTCTGTAAGCTTAAAATTATTTTATTCAGTGTAGCCACTTATTTGATCCTTTTGCATGGGTGTCCAAAACCGCCTTCTAGTGCTCAGGTGAAGAGACTGAAGTTGGCGGAGGTGAGGCAGATTCCAAGGTATATGCTGGCTAAATTCGCTACATCTTGGTGGAGGCCTCCCAATTCACCATGACACTCCACTGCCCAAATGAAAAATAAATAAAAATCACAGTTTAGAAGATATACCAGAAATTAAAACTTTCATGCATTTAATTATGCATTTTTTTCACTGGAGGCATATTCAAAACAGCTTGCAAAACCTGCAGTTCTCCTGTCTGCTGCCTTTGCAAGCCCTCCCTGTTTAGCTCTGCCCAGACTGTCTGTGACTGCCCAATCACAGATTTCCCAATGCAGCTCAATGACAAGTCTTTGCAATGCAGGTGCTCTTGGCAGTTGCTGTCTATTGATTTTAGCTCCACTAAACAAACCAGGAAGTAATATTACCAAAACCAATGGGTGTCAGCAGGTTAAGTTATAAAATTGCAGATTTCTATTGAAATTTGCACTTTCTGCAACTGCAACTGCATCCAACAGCTGAGCACCATGGAATACAATTTTGGTGCCAAGTGCTTCAATCACATCGTGTATGCACAGTAATGGTGGGACCACCTTGAGGGTCCGTGACAACTACTAGATGGAGCTAGATACTGCAGTTCCCAGGGAGGCAGGCAACACATGTGACCCAATCAACTTCAGACCAATGAGGGTTATTACAATAACTTGTAAGTGTGATCTATTCTTCCTCTGAGGGACAGTCAGATACAGTTATTGAGATTGATGTAATAGGAAGAGTCATATGGCAGAAATCACCCAAATGGTGACTATCATGGAGTCTTGGAAAGTTTGCTAGATTCTTATAGTCCAGGGAGGATGAGTAAGGTATATGCCTAATAATAATAATACGTTCCTGAGGTTTTCTTTTAGGTGCTGCCTGTCCTGCCTTGAGAAAGAAATGCAAAAAAAACCCCTACTGTCTTTACTGCCAGCATACATATAGAAATATTGTTGTAAGGCCTACTATTCAATACTAATTAGTAACAACACCCATGAAACATGCATTCTCCAGAGCTGTATAAGTAAAAATACAACTCTTGAATATATAATTTTAGATATGTCCAAGATTTTAATGGTGACTACAGTGTAGGTTTTTCTCTAGAAAATAATTAATTCAAAGAGCGTGGTGACGCACATATCATCCTACAGGAGGAAGCCATATATCCACGTTGCAAAATCCCTCGAACAATTAAGCAATTTGAATGTATAGTTGTATAGAGATCCCCACATGCATATTAATATTGCTATTGTTGCATTCCCTGCATACATTTTCCCATGTGGCAAAACAATTAATGTTAGGCCATTTTATGGAAAGAGATGAGGTGTTTTTTTTTTTTTTTTATTCTTTATTTTGGTGGTGCATTTCAGAGAGTACATGCTCTTGCAATGCCACAACAGCAGTAACAAGAAGGGTGGATAACATAGTTTAAACAGACATATGGCATAGATAGTTATTGCACACATTTTTAAAAAGGTAAACAACATAGTTTCAGGCTTTCCAACGTGTCTATAGTGTGTGTGTGAAGCGTTTTCATAGTTAGTTATTTAGACAGATTGGTGAACATGCTTGGATGTGTTATGTAGCTAACCCACGACTAGCAGGCGTATAAACTACGGTGGCACTTATAGGTGGGATACTACAGGCGTGTCGTCAGCCTCTTAAGTAAGATCAGAGGGACGTGTCCCGGTTATATTAGGCAAACATACAAGTACATAGCTAACTGGCTATCAATGAAGGGGTCAACGTTAATATTACAAGCCTCAGTGGAGAGATCTGTCCTGGCCTAAACTAGATTTTATCGAGACTGTAAGACATTGTTTTAAAAAAGCTTAGTTAAGGGCTTTTTAGGCGTAAATAGCCCCTGCAGCTTTAACTAGAGGGGTATTGCCCTTTTGGAAATCATAGGCGGCAAGCCAACAAGATCAAACGCAGGCTAACAAATAGGCAGGGGATGTCATTGGTATTCCCAACAGAGAAAGAGAGGGTCTACCTAAGTTACTTGTTGGTATTAGCCACTGGGTTGCTTGTAAATGCGCCAGTGTCAGTAAATGTATGTTTGGAGTGACTAGTAGCAAACTCAAACCATTAAGATTAACAGATAAACATTGTATGCAGACTGTAACATCACTTTTGTGTAAGAAATATCTCTATACTGCCCACTGCAGGCGCCCAATTTCAGGAGGGGGCAAGTCCCAAAGAATCCCGCATAGCTTCTTCTTTCAGCCTATGCCTTCCAGTGTCCTAGCCTCCATTTGTAGTCCATCCGCAATCTTATATCCCCAATCCGAGGACCCTGATGCCAGGTTCATCTGCTCATGTAAGTGGAGGTCGTGGTGGAACCTGCCTCTTGCATCCTGTCGGTGTCCCGCCCGCAGCCTTCGGGTGCCGCTTGAGTAGGCCAGTGCATTGGACTGGGCCGGCTGTGACTTTCGTGGTCCGGCAGTTGCAGCCTGTTGTGGTCGCGTTGGTTTATTTGTCGGCGGGAAGCGGCGACTGCCGCGACGCCATTTTCTTACCCGCGTTGTTTTGCGAGGAGCGTTTCTGAGGCGGGTGTGGGGCTGTAGTGCTAGCGGTGGGTTTGCAATTGTGTTGCGTGTGGCAGCCTGTCTCATCTCAAGTTTTCTCCAAAAGGCCTCGAATATTGCATCTAAATGCCTCAGGGTGTTTGGCTCCTGTTCGTTGGCGTTTGGTCCAGTGAAGGGCTCTGCCAACTCAGGGTTGGTAGACTGAAGCTGAGGTATCCGCCACCGCGTCTGCATGGATTCCCCAGGGACCGGGATGACCCCCGCCGGTCCATAGGGGGGGGAACAAGGGCCCTTGTTCGAAGTTGCTGTCAGTGATGGCGGCAGGGGAGCGGCCGTCTCCCTCATGCCGACCATGCTTGAAGGCCGCAAGCTGTGTTCTGGCTTTTTATGCTGGGTATGTGGCATATTTGGTGTCTGCTTGTGGCTCCTGGTGTGACCCCTCTGTTGGCGTCCCCTGCAGGTCGCTTGGGTGTGTTGAACCTCTATTTTTGGGGTAAAATTGGTCTCAAGGAACAGGAGCAGCTCTATCTTGCATCCGCTCAGCTCAGCGGTCAGGCCCCGCCCCGAGATGAGGTTTTTAACAAAAAACTGCTGAATTCAGATCACCAGTTATGAAGAAAACAGATATTTAGAGTAAGCTGATTGCATGCACAAATGTTCTATTGTTTGTAAAGCAATGCAGTGGTAACTATGGAGACAAAGTGGGATTTCTGCCAAATTAAGTATATTGATACATATCCAATCTAGTTTGAAAGATTCCCAGCAGAATCTCTTAATTAGAGGTTTGGAACAGCAGTCTTTTACATATTGCTGGATTACAGTTACCATCATTCTCTGGAAGCCATTAGCAACTCACATATGTGCTGTTGTCCAAATGACACATACGGCATCTTACAAATCCTCACATGCAGATACACTTTATAAATTGTGTGTCACTTGGATGTAAAACTACAGTGTGCATAGCTGTTATCTTCCGTATATGTTGTTATTAAAGGACCACTATAGTGCCAGGAAAACATACTCGTTTTCCTGGCACTATAGTGCCCTGAGGGTGCCCCCACCTTCAGGGTCCCCCTCCCGCCGGGCTCTGGGGAGAGGAAGGGGTTAAACTCTTACCTTTCTCCAGCGCTGGGCGGGGAGCTCTCCTCCTCCTCTCCTCCTTCATGGCGACGTCATCGGCTGAATGCACATGCGCGGCAGGAGCCGCGTGCGCATTCAGCCAGTTCATAGGAAAGCATTTACAATGCTTTCCTATGGACGCTGGTGTCTTCTCACTGTGATTTTCACAGTGATAAGCACGCAAGCGCCTCTAGCGGCTGTCAATGAGACAGCCACTAGAGGCTCTAGAGGCTGGATTAACCCTATTATAAACATAGCAGTTTCTCTGAAACTGCTATGTTTATAAAAAAAAAGGGTTAACCCTAGCTGGAATGTAAAAATGTAAAGGTGAAATAACTTTTCTTCATTTTAGCACATTGGCCAGCACCTGGTACAGGTGACATTCATAGGCGTGCGCACGGGGTGTGCCGGGTGTGCCTGGGCACACCCTAATGCCCGTGGCACGCCTATGGTTTGAGTCCTGCAGGAACAGCGTTCCTGCACTTTTTTTTGAGCAGGAACGCTGTTCCTGCAGGCACTCTGCGCCCCCTATCTCACCTCTTGCCCCTGTCATGGGGGGGCAAGAGGTGATGGATCCCCCCTCTCTCTCCAGCTCCAGCTCAGCCGCAGTGAGGGTGCTCTCTGCTCCCTCTCGCCGCGCGCCGTTTGCCGATGCCGGGAGCCGGAATATGACGTCATATTCCGGCTCCCAGCTACAGCAGACAGCCCGCGCGGTGAGAGGGAGCAGAGAGCAGACAGCTCCCTCGCCGCGGCTGAGATGCAGAGAGGCGCCCGCCCCACTGGACCCCAGGGAAAAGTCCACGCCAGCACTCCAGGTAGGAGGCTGGGTGGACATTATTTTTAATTAAAATATAATAATTTGTTCTTGTATGTGTGTGAGTGTGTGTCTGTGAGTGTATGTGTGTCTGTGTGTGTGTGAGTGTGTGTCTGTGAATGTGTGTCTGTGAATGTGTGTGTCTGTAAGTGTGTGTCTGAGTGAGTGAGTGTATGTGTGTGTCTGAATGTGTCTGTGAGTGTGTGTGTACGCATATATATATATATATATATATATACACACATACACACACACACATATATATATATATATATACACATACACACACACAAACACGCAGAGCCGGCGCTATCTGAGTGCCGGCTCTGCTCTAAGCCTCCATGGGCCGGCGGGGAGACCAAAGATCTACCTCACCAGCCCACAGCAGCATGGAGGGAGGCAGGAGAGGACCCAGGGAGCTCTAGACAGAAGCTCCGCCAGGTTCATCTCGCGATATCTGAGCATTGCTGCGGCAACGCTCAGATCTCGCGAGAGTTAACTCTAGCCCCGCAGGCTACAGTTCACTCTCCACTGGACCACCAGGGATGGCACATGGCAGCAAGGATTTACTAATCTGCCAAATCCCTCCAAACATACAGCACACACACATACAGCACCTTCACACATACAGCTCACACACACACACACAGTACACTAACCGCACCCTCACAAACACACACAGCACCTTTAAAAAAACACAACACCCTCACACACACACACACAAACAGCACCCTCACAAATACACGACACTCACACAAACACAAACACCCTCACACACAAACAGCACAGTCACAAACACACACACACGAAACACCCTCACATCACACTAACAGCACCCTCACACACACATCACACTAACAGCACACACAGCAGTGTGTGTGTGTGTGTGTGTATCTCTCTCTATATACAGGGAGTGCAGAATTATTAGGCAAGTTGTATTTTTGAGGATTAATTTTATTATTGAACAACAACCATGTTCTCAATTAACCCAAAAAACTCATTAATATCAAAGCTGAATATTTTTGGAAGTAGTTTTTAGTTTGTTTTTAGTTTTAGCTATGTTAGGGGGATATCTGTGTGTGCGGGTGACTATTACTGTGCATAATTATTAGGCAACTTAACAAAAAACAAATATATACCCATTCCAATTATTTATTATTACCAGTGAAACCAATATAACATCTCAGCATTCACAAATATACATTTCTGACATTCAAAAACAAAACAAAAACAAATCAGTGACCAATATAGCCACCTTTCTTTGCAAGGACACTCAAAAGCCTGCCATCCATGGATTCTGTCAGTGTTTGATCTGTTCACCATCAACATTGCGTGCAGCAGCAACCACAGCCTCCCAGACACTGTTCAGAGGTGTACTGTTTTCCCTCCTTGTAAATCTCACATTTGATGATGGACCACAGGTTCTCAATGGGGTTCAGATCAGGTGAACAAGGAGGCCATGTCATTAGATTTTCTTCTTTTATACCCTTTCTTGCCAGCCACGCTGTGGAGTACTTGGACGCGTGTGATGGAGCATTGTCCTGCATGAAAATCTTGTTTTTCTTGAAGGATGCAGACTTCTTCCTGTACCACTGCTTGAAGAAGGTGTCTTCCGGGAACTGGCAGTAGGACTGGGAGTTGAGCTTGACTCCATCCTCAACCCGAAAAGGCCCCACAAGCTCATCTTTGATGATACCAGCCCAAACCAGTACTCCACCTCCACCTTGCTGGTGTCTGAGTCGGACTGGAGCTCTCTGCCCTTTACCAATCCAGCCTCGGGCCCATCCATCTGGCCCATCAAGACTCACTCTCATTTCATCAGTCCATAAAACCTTAGAAAAATCAGTCTTGAGATATTTCTTGGCCCAGTCTTGGCGTTTCAGCTTGTGTGTCTTGTTCAGTGGTGGTCGTCTTTCAGCCTTTCTTACCTTGGCCATGTCTCTGAGTATTGCACACCTTGTGCTTTTGGGCACTCAGTGATGTTGCAGCTCTGAAATATGGCCAAACTGGTGGCAAGTGGCATCGTGGCAGCTGCACGCTTGACTTTTCTCAGTTCATGGGCAGTTATTTTGCGCCTTGGTTTTTCCACACGCTTCTTGCGACCCTGTTGACTATTTTGAATGAAACGCTTGATTGTTCGATGATCACGCTTCAGAAACTTTGCAATTTTAAGAGTGCTGCATCCCTCTGCAAGATATCTCACTATTTTTGACTTTTCTGAGCCTGTCAAGTCCTTCTTTTGACCCATTTTGCCAAAGGAAAGAAGTTGCCTAATAATTATGCACACCTGATATAGGGTGTTGATGTCATTAGACCACACCCCTTCTCATTACAGAGATGCACATCACCTAATATTCTTAATTGGTAGTAGGCTTTCGAGCCTATACAGCTTGGAGTAAGACAACATGCATAAAGAGGATGATGTGGTCAAAATACTCATTTGCCTAATAATTCTGCACTCCCTGTATATATATATATAGATACACACACACACGCGGCGTGTGTTTGTGCTTTAGGATGCACACCCTAATGCAAGAGGCTGCGCACGCCTATGGTGACATTATATTCTCTATAAAGCAACACCAAGTTATGTTCAGGCAGTTGCACTTTAACAAAGACTGTTAAACTCACACTTGTGGGACATTTTAATCATATTAGAGAATAGCACTCAACAGAAATTCCACCTTGCATCTTACTGCTGAATCTAGTTAGATTCCTGCAAATGTGTGAAATATTTGTCCTTGGGAAAGAAGGCAGCTCACAGCTTCTGTATGTGTTTCAACACAATGCTCACTGTTCTCTCTTCTCTGGGTCTGATGTGTTATTTCCACATGATCCAAAAGAACAGTTACAAGTTTCTGTGTGATATTAATATAACTGGCAGTTGATCTTTAGTTCTAACACAAAATGAATACATTTGATCCCTTTCATTTTAGGAATATATATTTCTTACTTTTTCCTTGATATACTAATACTAGTAATGATGTCTCAACACCTGGCTGAAGAGTGTGCTCCCACGAATGTGCGCATAGAGTGAAATTTACTTATAATGAGCAATTCTGAGGGAGAGATCTAGAAGTGCAATGTGGGGATATACCCTCAAGAAGATGTGTTACTACCGCCTAGACCAGTGGTAGGCAACCACATCTCCCCTGATGCTTTGCCAGCATTATTTATTTTACCAGGAAAGATACATTGAGACTGTAAAAGCTTTATGGGAGATGTAGTCACAACATCTGGCGTGCCAAAGGTTGCCTACCACTGGTCTAGACTGCCCCTGTACCTGGTACCCAGCTTAGGTGACCACAGGGTCCGTCGCATATAACACTCAGCACTTTTTTTACATAAATAAAATTACAATTTTAAAAGTGATTTTTGTCATAAAATGTTTGTTTTTATTGTTGAAAATTTGAAACTATTAAGCATAATGGTTATGTACAAATATAGAAAATCAGGAAGAGGGAAATACTTTTTTCATGGTGGTGTACGATATGAAAAAGAGTTAATATCACAATTATTCTCAAAAATGCTATTTTCTAAGATTTATTTTTATTGATACATTTTAAGTTATGAAGCTAGATAGTTTACTGGTTTAAAGAAACACTACAAACACCATAACCACTTCCATGCTGAACAGGTTATGGTGCCAGGGCACTCCCCCTTATGTAATTAGTCAAACCATTTGCTAATAATTTAACAACTTACTGAGGATCCAACAAGCACCAGTCCCCAATTCAGTGAGAGTGGGCAGCTCTTTGCTCTTGAACGAATCACTACAGTCCAGGGCTCAGCTTATTGAGAGTGGGCACCTGCTTGGGTACATTTTTGCAACCCCCCTGGGCACCAAGCTAACCACCTGGCCTTCTTTAGCCTCGCTCTAGCCCTGAGTGGCACTACCTGCAAAGTGGGAGCTATGGATCTCTACATATTCTAGTTACCTCTTAATGTATTATGAGGCCTACAGGAGGGAGCGCAGGTTTAAAATATCTCTCTCTCTTCTCCTTCAATAGACCTGCCCACATGATGCAAAATGAGGAAGCAATCCTATAGGGCAGGCTTCCCCAAACTCTGGCCCTCCAGCTGTTGCTGAACTACAACTCCCATGATTCTATGAATGAAATATATAGGCTGAGAATCATGGGAGTTGTAGTTCACCAATATCTGGAGGACCGGAGTTTGGGGAAGCCTGCTCTAGGGAATGGCAGAACATTACAGCTTCGTGAAAATAATCACTGAGCAAATGTGATAGTTGGATATAAGCAGCATCATTGGCTAAAACATCAGGATGCATAGAAATAGCAACATCAGGATAAGTAACAATGCCACAAAGTAATTTTTTCCCCTGGCACTATAGTTCCCTATAGTGCCCCCTCCCTCCGTGGTGCAGAAGGGAGTTAAAAACCTCTTCTGTCACTTACCTGATTCCAGCACTGATGTCCCTCAGCGCTAGGTCAGGCCCTGCCTCCATTCCTCGTCAGGGAGGACCTAATGCTCATGCACTGCAAATGCGTTAGGACTTCCCCCATAGGAAAGCATTGTATGATGCTTTCCTATGTTTTTTGGGGTGATGTGGATGTCCTCATCCATCCGGAAGTCCCTTTTATGGCTGCCTGGTAGACATCAATTAGAATTTCTAAAATACTGCAATAATTACCAATGCAGGATTAATGGACCTGGGACACTGCACCCATACCACTTCAATGAGCTGAAGTGGTTTGGGTGCCTATAGTATTTCTTTAATGGAGGAAGGTGCTGAGGTAATGTCTTACTTAATGAATTTATAGGTAATTAAAACATCCACACTTTGCTTCTTCTTGCCTCCTGCCCATATTCTACCACACTGGCCCAGCTTGGGAACACTTTTATAACCACCTCCTCCATTGTGCTTCATTGCCAGTGCATTGTGGTATTAGAACGGAGTGATAAGTCACTAACAACGTTACTCACTAAAGTGTTTAAAAAAAATTAAAGGCGACTTAAAGGAGTTTCAAATCGAAGGTTAAAAGAGCCAAAAATGGAATGATTCCTTAAAAGACCACTTCAGCTTAATGAAGTGGTCTGGGTGCCAGGTCCCTCTAGGGTTAACCCCATTTTTTTTTTTTTGATAAACATAGCAGTTTCAGAGAAACTGCTATGTTTGTAAATGGGTTAATCCCTCCAATTCCTCTAATGGCTGTCTCACTGACAGCCGCTAAAAGGCGTTTGCCTGATTCTCACTCTGAAAATCACACTGAGAGCACGCAAGCGTCCATAGGAAAGCATTGTAAATGCTTTCCTATGAGACTGGCTGAATGCGCGCGCAGCTCCCGCCGCACGTGCGCATTTCAGCCGAAGGGGCGGAGAGGAGAGCTCCCCGCCCAGTGCTGGAAAAAAAGGTAAGTTTTAACCCCTTTCCTCTCCCCGGAGCCGGGCGGGAGGGGGTCCCTGAGGGTGGGGGCACCCTCAGGGCACTATAGTGGTCCTTTAAGTTAGCCAACATTTTATTTCTGTCTGCTTTGGTTTAAAATTAGAATTTTAGTGAATAACCCTGTGTAATGAACCCAGAAGTGGTAGCAAGGGTTCTCTGTTCGTCCATTATTCCAGAGTAGATGAAGCGCAGTAATCAGGTACCCAAACAACATTAGCCGAAACATGAGGAAGGGTGTAACAAATGAAATTTTATTGTGCCACACTGGCTTTTATGCAAGTCTCCAGGCCAGGGGAACACCCCCCTGAACCTGGTGGAAAACAGGGACACAACTTAGTACAACCAACAGTAATACAGAGCAAAACAGTGACAGTACAAACAGTTAATCCCCTCCTCTCTGCCTGGAGATAATTGGGTCAAATTAAGTCATTACTTTATCTCTGGGCAGAGAGGACACAATTTTCACAATATCTGGAAAACACCCCAAAACATACATGACCCCCACAAATGTCACATCCCCTGATAGCCCCAATCTGGGTGACCAACATATCCATAAATCACCCAGATTGGTTCAGAGGTTTTCGAATTTCATGGAAGTCCCATTTGACCGACTGCACACGAGGCTCCTGCCCAGAACAGTTCCATGAGTTTAGGCTGTCGGTCTATTTTGTTAAGTCATAAAACCGGAAAAAAATACACGATGGATCCCTCTGGCTCATAGCAGTGATTTTTCCCCTGGTTCATGGGAACCAAACTACCGAACAGTGCTCTCCTAGCGGTTTGGTAAAAAGGAAGCAGGCATTCGTCAGTTTGACCGGTGTTTCAGGAAGTCAAGTGTCTGATTTTAGTTCCTGCTGCCTCCTTTCGTGAAAACAAGATGCCGCAGTTTTCTCTTCCATGTGGAGTTCGTCTATACGAACGGGGGCCACACGTAGAGAGCGCTTAATTTAATTTAAAGTTTCCTGTAGTAATAATGAGCCCGAGGGGTGGTTGGTCATTCGGTAGTTTGAAAACTGCCAAACACATAAACGAAATAAACAAAAATCCAAAATTCTCACACCATGACTCCATTCCTAGCAAACAGCAAGACTAGCTGAATAATAACAACCAGCATGCACTGTAGTTCCTGTAATGGAAAGCAAGACAACAATCTGTAGGATGGTGTAATGACATGAAGGGGTGCTGCCCTGGAGCAGCACTGTCACTTTAAGTGTGGGAACCAATATAGCAAAGAAATAAAGGCCAAGACACAAATGAATAGGTTAAAATCAAGAAATACAGACACACACACACACTATATATATATATATATATATATATATATATATATACACATACATACACACACACACACACATACATACATACATACATATACACACATACATACATACATACATACATACATACACACACACACTAAATCAGAATAAGCACTAATCGTGCAGACAACAAATACTGAAACAGTACTTTTTGTATAAGGGCAAGATTGTGCAGATACCACGAGTATCAGGTAGAGCACAGATCCAGAGTCACAAGACTAATGTTGTGACATCAAGAAGCAAGACCAGAAGTTGAATAAATGAGCAAGGCTGCCTCAGGGACAAGATCACTGGTAGTGAAGCAGAGACCACAGAACCAGAGGACACAGGATGAAGACCAGGAGAACACAGGACCAAGTCACAGTATGTAGGAACCAGGAACACAGGAGACCTGGGAAACAGGAAACAAAAGGCAATGATCTGGCAAGGAGTGAGGGGAGAACCCAAACTAAATAGGTGTTAAACAAGGACCAGGTGAAGTGCTTAACCCCTTAAGACCGGAGGGCGTACTATTACGTCCTCTAATAGGCGGCTCTAAACGCCGCCGGGCGTAATAGTACGCTCTCCGGTCTTTCTGTACTTACCCGGTCGCCGGCGGTCCCACGCCGGCGATCGCGGTGGGGGGGACTCCCAGGGAGCCCCCCGCGGCACGACCGTCCTCCAGGAAGCCCCCCGGCCGTGTGAGAGTGGGGTCCTAGTGAGGACCCCACAATCACATGGCCGGGGATAGCTGGCTTCTGTATTGCCAGCAGGGGGGCTGCCTGTAATGACAGGTGGTCCCCCTGCTGGCTGAAAATAAAAATGAAATAAATAAATAGTGTAAAAAAATAAATAATATATACTTAGATCATATATATATATTATATATATATGATCAAAGTATATATATACACACATATACATACACACATGTACACCGTCTAGGTGTATTTTACTATTAATATATATATATAATTATATATATATATTAATATCAAATTACACGTAGACTGATACTGATTAAATATATATATAATTATTGTTATATATATATTTATATATATTATAAAAATTTTTTAAATGTAAATACGTTAAAAAATAAAATTACAAAAATAATTAAAAATAAATAATTAAAAATATATAGATGTGTGTTATTTCGTTCTAACTGTATTGTGAAATTAATATATATATATATATCAAAATACACATAGAACGAAATAATATATATATTTATACACATAAATATATACGTATATATCACTATATATATACCTATATATAAATAAAAATATTTTAAAAAAATTATATAGATATATACATATATATACACATACGTATATATATACATATATTGATTCTACATATATATTTATGTAATATTTTTACATAATTAGGTATCTTAATTAATTACAATTAGCAGGACCTGCCTGACAACCCATGCCGAAAGTAAAGGGAATTTAATTTGCTAGCACTATATTTAACCCTATAACTTTCCGAGACACCATAAAACCTGTACATTAAAGATTCGTATATTACAACAGTATGATTATCGCCAGTAAAAGTGACGTTTTTTGCATTTTTCACGCACAAACAGCATTAAACGGACAATATTATTGCTATGATACTTTTTACTGTTTTGAAACACAAATATTTGTGTTCAGTGAAGTCTCCCGAGTACAGCAGTACCCCTCATGTACAGGTTTTATGGTGTTTTCAAAAGTTACAGCGTCAAATATAAGGCTTATGTTTCATTTTTTTCACATTAAAATTCGCCAGATTGGTTACGTTGCCTTTGAGACCCTATGGTAGCCCAAGAATGAAAATTACCCCTATGATGGCATACCATTTGCAATAGTAGACAACCCAAGGTATTGCAAATGGGGTATGTTCAGTCTTTTTTAGTAGCCACTTAGTCACAAACACTGGCCAAAATTGGCGTTTTTTGCATTTTTCACACACAAACAAATACTAACGCTAACTTTGGCCAGTGTTTGTGACCAAATGGCTACTAAAAAAGACTGGACATACCCCATTTGCAATACCTTGGGTTGTCTACTATTGCAAATGGTATGCCATTATGGGTGTAAATTTCATTCCCCGGCTACTATACAGTCTCAAAGGCAACGTAACCAATCTGGCGAATTTCAATTTCAAATGTAACGTGCTATATTTGACCCTGTAACTTCCCAAAACGCCATAAAACCTGTACATAGGGGGTACTGTTTTACACGTGAGACTTTGCTGAATACAAATATGTGTATTTTATTGCAGTAAAAGCAAACAGTATTATGACATTGACAGTTAAAATGTCATGTAGAACTAAAAAAATCAAAAAAAAACGTATTTTCTCCCATTTTTTTCATATTAAATTATGTTTCATAGCTAAATATTTGATATTAAATGAAAGCCCTGTTTCCCCTGAATAAAATGATATATAATAAGGGTGGGTGCATTTACTATGAAAGAGGTGTATTACGGTTGGACAGACATGTAGCGCAAATGCCAGGTTTTGTTTACATTTTGTTTTGTTCACAACGTGTACATTTGGCTCCGTCCTTAAGG
This sequence comes from Pelobates cultripes, assembly GCA_933207985.1. Lineage (NCBI taxonomy): Eukaryota > Metazoa > Chordata > Amphibia > Anura > Pelobatidae > Pelobates > Pelobates cultripes. The sequence goes on along the minus strand of OW240914.1, from coordinate 219,098,690 downwards.
GGTTAATGAAAAGAAATCAGGAACAGTGCCAAACAGAAACAGTGGTGAGTGTGAGTACTGCACGAGGGCAAATCAACTAAGGAGTGTCGTGACAGATGGTCATCCTGCTACACCGTCACTTAATGCTTTGTGCAAAGACCTGATTGACAGTTTAGGGTAGGAACCATATCTTTATATAAGTTTATTTTAAAATCAGTATATTTGTTAGTAATTCGGCAAGCACAATGCATAGATGGAATCTTTAATTTAATATGAAATTTACACTTGAAAAAGGTTGATATTTTGCTTCCCCAGTAAAGGGGAGTGACCCAGCAGCTTGCCCTGTATGCTGCTGGCTGCCCAGATAGGGAGAGTCCAGCAGCCAATGTTCTGCAGCTCTGCCAGGTGCAATGCTGCAGACTGTGCAGTAGCAAACAGTGCGCTCCGGCAAATCAGAGTGCTGCTGCAGGTTACCACGGCAATGCTCTCACTCTCCAGTCCCGGAGCTCGCGATACCTAGAATCTACTGATACCGGAGAAACTGACGGAAGCAAAGCACAGAGAGATGGACACAGGTTTCTTCAGGAAGGAAGAGATTCTTTATTGGATCACCGATCGGGACTCAGAGGGACTAATGTCACCAAAAATACAGCAAGTTCTGAGCCCTGAACAATAGTGCAGGCTCCCTATATAGGCACATAACTCCTCCCATATTAAGCTCCACCCGCACATTCTCTTGACCAATCATTACAAATAAGAATTAACTTCCTGCTTGACCGCATGGCTTGTCCAGCACAATGGAGGAGGGGAATACTACATCCTGTATTCTTGCACATGCTCCGTACACTACTGATCGTATCTTGCCTCGTGCAACCAACTGATCGATACGTCAGCATATGCACGTACACATGCCACGTGGTAATCTCGGCCTACTAAATTTATTTTTACCGAGATTCCACCACATTCCCCCCTTTGATGCCTCTTGATATTTTACAATTACTTGAGGCATCACTTAACCTTGGTTTGCATACACCACAAGTTACCTTTGAACCAGACCAGACTTATCCTATGATGTGAATCTTCAACACTCGTCTTCCTGCATTGGTTCTCCCTGATCTAGAGCCTTATATTTATAAATTGCCATTATCTGTGCAGCAGCCTTCCTCTCTGCTATATTTTCTATCAGGCTTTGCACAGACCTAACTACTAAGGGTATAAGACACGGCAGGAGTAGACACAACATTAAAATCAGTAGGACTCCACCTACCACTGCCTTAAGCCCTCCAAACCACTCATACCAGCTACCAAACCAACTACTTGGATTGTACCCTTTCCATACCTGAGTAGGCACATGCGCTAGTTTAACCATATGGCTAGTAAGCTCAGCTATTGCTTGCCCTTCGTCATCTATTTGAAGACAGCAATTGCTCAGGTTAAACTTCCCACATACACCTCCCTCTACTGCCAAAAGATAATCCAAGGCTAATCTATTTTGGTAAACTGCTGTCCTCATCCTGGTATTATGCTTCGCTAGAAGATTGAGCGCTTGTGATGTCTCGTTAGTAATGATCTCAACCACCGCCTGTAACCTTATAATGCGGTTGAGCATATAAATAGGGGTTCTATAACCAAAGGTACCATCCTCTGCCCACGTGGCTGGCCCATAATAATCTATAATACGCTGGGGAGGCCATTCATTATCTTCCCAGGCACCTATCTCTATGGGTCCCCTTTTCTTCCTATGATTCACATCATACACTTTAACACCTAAAGTCTCACCTGTTTCAATAGGCAACAAGAAGAAGGATGGTTTTAACATACCCAACACACATGCCCCTTCCCAGTCCTGTGGTAACTCCGAATAGGCCTTCTTACCACAGATCCAGTACAAATTCGCTGGGGCTCTCCAGTTAGATGTGATGGATAGATCAAACCATACGTCCTTTAAATTGGCATATCTTGCAAACGGGTTAGATGGTTCTGAGACATTTGAAGCCGACCACCAAGTTGTATTCTTTGTATCATCATCATAAGCTTTTTGCCCTAGACAAGTTAATTCTCCTACAGAAGTATTATACATCATTCCTTTCCTCGCTATGCAAACATAACCTATGATGGAGGTCTTCAATCTCCACTCAGATTTACCTCTAACACTCATATGATAGTCGGCTTGTGTAGATATTAATTGGTCAACTGCCTCAGAACCGGACATTACCTCCTTTGCTTCCCAAGGCCATTGGTCTCCCATGTTAGTACCTCCACACACATAGCAGTTGGTAACATTAAGACTACCGGCAATACTCTCGGCTAAATCAATGAACAAGTTTTTAGCATTATGGGGGATCTTATTATCTATGCTCATCTCTTCATAAAAGGAATGGTATACTTGATGAGTTTGGGAGGTTACCGTATCAGTCTCTATCCCTATAAACAATATTGTCCCAGGGTCTAAACCCGTCCCATATATTTGAAACCCAAATAAATTACCATATTTATCTAAGAACTTGTCAGGGTTATTTATAAGTATATGGATTGGATTGCATTCCATAGACTTACAATATGGATCAGTAGGCAACTTAGTCACAATCATGTCCTTGTCTGCTGTCTGTCCCCAAGTCGCCCACCCCACACAAGACCAATATGGGCAGAAGTTATAATCTCTATTTGGGCATCTTGGACTTACATATTTATTTTTACTACTGGGACAAATATATTTATCGTTAGACCCATACGTCCTCTCCCATCTAAGATCCCCACATACATTCCACGGCTTTCTACCACTTGATATTGCTTTACACGCATCAAATAGCAGAGCACCTGAAGAATATACGGATTTTAATACCGTCTTATTAATTAGGGTCCCCTGAGAATCTCCATTTCTGAGAGTCAACCAAATTGTACGGGGTTGATACTCAGGACTGAAGCACTTAGGTTCTCCTACTCCTAAATGACACACACTATATTCTATATTTAAGTATCTACATCTTGATACATCTCCTTTACACTCATATTGCGAATGCCAAATTAGGGTCTGGGATATATGGTTACCTGTTCTTGTAGTCTTAATGCATACCTCACAGCTAGGAGTGTTGGTACCTCTACCTTCCTGAATATAAAAATACACATAAATAAACATTATTAAAAATACATCTTTCGTCGTCATCCTCAGTCTTCGTCCGTGCGAAGGCACCTCAGCTTCCAGGATGTAAGGACTGCAGGGAATGGAGTTCTGCTCGTCTTCACAGGGGTCCCCTCAAGACTTTCCCTAACTTATACACTCGTTGGTGAGTGGACAGGCTTTATTATGGCCTTCTCACTCACTTACCAAGTCTCTGAAACAATAAAATTTGTAATCCACAAAGTTCCTCGTCACTCCGACTGAGTCGTGCGTTTTAACCGGATCTTGCAGGGATTCTCTGGATTTGCTGTAACTTGCCAGGAATCGGCTGCTGCTGGTTTAACCCTGGAGTGATGTATCCACGGAGCCACTTCGGCTACTTTTATCGCTGTAGGGGTAGACAGAAGAACAACATAAGGACCTCTCCACTTGGGCCCTAACGGCACATTATTCCACTCTTTAATCCACACTTGGTCGCCTGGGTGGTAACTATGAATTGGGGGATAAATATTCACAGGTAATCTATCTTGTACCCATTTCTGTACCTCCTCCATAGTCTTACCCAACTCTACAACCTGCTGCCGGGTAATTCCTTCTCCCAACTGACTCAAATCCCCCCTTAAGTTACCAAGCACGGGAGGTGGTCGCCCGTACATGATTTCAAAAGGAGAGAGGCCCATCCTTCTGGTAGGTGTACTACGGATTCGCAATAGAGCTATGGGCAAGAGAACGTTCCACTTAAGTTGGGTTTCCTGACACATTTTAGCCAACTGATTCTTAATAGTTCTATTCATTCTCTCTACCTTACCAGAACTCTGGGGTCTATATGCCGTATGAAGCCTCCACTTTATACCAAGCATATGAGTCAATTGTTGTAGGCACTGATGAACAAAAGCTGGACCATTGTCCGATCCTATAGAGCAGGGTAGTCCATATCGGGGTATTATTTCTCGTAGCAGGAATCTCACGACTTCTCCTGCTTTCTCTGTACGAGTAGGACATGCTTCTACCCAGCCTGAATAGGTGCACACCACTACCAGCAGGTAGCGATGTCCACCCGATTTAGGCATCACTGTATAGTCAATTTGTAAATCGGACATGGGAAGTCCCCCCATAAACTGGACTCCTGGTGGCTTTACTGGTCCTTGTCTTGCATTATTTTTAGCACACGTTACACATCTACGTACAATGGCCTGAGTCAAGTTGGACAATCTTGGTATGTAGAAATGTTTTCTGAGAGATTCTTCTGTACTGTCTCTCCCAGAATGTGTCCCGTTATGATAGTTTTGGACAATTTCTACCGCTAGTGATGCTGGAATAACTATTCTTCCATCTTCTAACTGATACCATTTGTTCTCCAAATACTTTCCAGGTTCAGTCCTTAACCACTCCTCTTCTTGAGCTGTATAAATTGGAGTCCATTGAGACAGTGGAGTTGGTATAAGAGCAGCTATATGCCCCACATATTCCTGTCTTCCTGATTCAGCAGCACGCTTAGCTGCACTATCTGCCATCCGATTCCCTTTGGTTACATCACCATCTCCTCTCAGATGCGCCCGACAATGTATAATACCGACTTCTTTCGGCTCCCACACTGCTTCCAATAGTTGTAGGATCTCAGCTGCGTATTTGATTTCTTTGCCTTCTGAATTCAATAGTCCTCTTTCTTTATACAAAGCTCCGTGGGCATGAGTGGTTAAAAACGCATACTTGGAGTCCGTGTAGATGTTCACTCTTAAACCTTCAGCCAATTGTAACGCTCGTGTCAGTGCTATCAATTCTGCCTTTTGTGCTGATGTTCCTTTTGCCAGTGGCCGAGCTTCTATCACCTTGTCTATCGTTGTTACTGCATATCCTGCATAGCGGATCCCTTCTTTTACATAACTACTGCCGTCGGTGTAATATTGAACATCAGGGTTCTGGATGGGAAAATCACGAAGATCTGGTCTACTTGAAAATACTTCATCCATTACTTCCAAACAATCATGTTGACTTTCAGTAGGTTGTGGCAAAAGGGTAGCTGGATTTAAGGTATTTACAGTCTCTAAATGCACTCTTGGGTTTTCACACAACATTGCTTGATACTTGGTCATACGGCTGTTACTAAACCAATGATTTCCTTTGTAATCCAACAACGTCTGTACTGCATGTGGAACTCGTACATAAAGTTCTTGACCCAGAGTGAGTTTATCGGCTTCAGCTACTAGCAGGGCGGCTGCAGCTACGGCTCTTAGACAAGGTGGAAGTCCGCTGGCCACTGCATCCAGTTGCTTAGACATGTAGGCAACAGGTCTTTGCCATGATCCCAAGTACTGTGTCAATACTCCCACAGCCATTCTTCTTTGCTCATGTACATACAGGTAGAATGGCCGTGTGTGGTCAGGTAGACCTAATGCTGGGGCACTCATCAAAGCCCTCTTCACATCTTCGAATGCCGTTTGCTGTTCTTGAGTCCATAAGAAGGGGTCGTGCTCTGTACCTTTGATAGCTGCATACAGAGGTTTTGCCAGTATCGCGTAGCTGGGAATCCATATCCTACAGAAGCCTGCTGCCCCCAAGAATTCTCGCACTTGTCTTCTATTCCTGGGTATCGGTATTTGGCACACAGCTTCTTTTCTCTCTGGCCCCATAATTCTTTGACCTTCAGAGATATGGAATCCCAGATATTTGACAGTTGGCAAACACAACTGAGCCTTCCTTCTTGACACCTTGTATCCTGCTTTCCAGAGAATGTGTAGTAGATCGTGCGTTGCTTGCTGACATACTTCCTTTGTAACTGCTGCTATCAACAAGTCATCTACATATTGTAATAATACACACTCTCCTGGGATAGACTCGAAATCTAGTAGATCTTGACTTAGAGCTGAACCAAATAGGGTAGGTGAATTTTTAAACCCCTGGGGCAATCTTGTCCAGGTCATTTGGCGTTTCGAGCCCGTTACAGCATTTTCCCATTGGAAAGCGAAGATACATTAGCTTTCTGCGGCAATTCGGAGGCAAAAGAAGGCATCTTTGAGATCTAAAACTGTAAAGTAAGTAGCCCCGCCCGGAATTAAAGCAAGCAGGTTATATGGATTGGGCACGACTGGATGTATACTAACAACCGCATCATTGACTGCTCTCAAGTCCTGCACAGGTCGATACTCATCTGTACCGGGCTTTTGAACAGGCAGCAATGGGGTGTTCCAGGGGGAAGTACAGAATTTTAGGATACCATACCGTATGAACTTATCCAGATAAGATTGGATGTTCTTCTTAGCCTTCTGCGGAATATGATATTGTCTCAGGCTTACTGGATAAACCCCAAGTTTTAGTTCGATTTTAATAGGTGGAATATTGCGGGCCAGTCCTGGTGGGTTGTTCTCTGCCCAAACTCCTGGTATGTTAAATAAGGATTCATCACTCCTCGGGTTTTGGCTAGTCAACACTGTATAAAGTCGCCACTCTTCTTCCTTTGGTACGGACAATGTCATAATACCTGAGGGTCCATTAAACTTTAAGGATGTTGTTCCATTTGGTAGGAACGTAATCTGCGCTTGTAATTTGGATAGCATATCACGTCCCAGCAATTGGACTGGACACTCAGGCATATAAAGGAATTGATGTTTTACTACGTGGCCTCCCAATGTACAGAGTCGACTTTTAAGAACCGGTTTTTCAGCACTTCTTCCAGTTGCTCCTATTACAGTAATAGTTCTTCCAGATGGAGGAGCAACTTGATTAGTCACCACCGAATGTTCAGCACCAGTGTCGATCATAAACGCACTCCTTTTTCCCCCTATTGATACATCGACCATAGGCTCCGCTCGACCAAGGGGGATGGAGCCCGGTCGGTATCAATAGTCCTCCATGACCGTGTCAGCCAATCCCACAAAGTCCCTACCTTCTCTATCGCGGGACCTTTGCGCTGCTGGATAGTACCTATCTTCCCTTACACTTCCTCTGTTCCCATTACTCCCTCTATTACCATTACTCCCTCCGGGGCCTCCTCTACCTCTCGCTCTGCCTCTAAAGTTTCCGTAACCTGCCCTGGGTAAGTCTCTCTCATACTGCTCTCTTTGCGGACACTCGTTCCTCCAATGCCCTTCTTCCTTACAGTACGCGCACTGATTCCTACTCAAAGGCTCCCTATTCCATCTACCATCGCCTCTATCTGGGCCCCGTCTATCTACGCCTGCGATCGCTACCGCTAGCATATCTGCCTTTCTACGCATCTTGCGCTCTTCCTCTTTCTTACTTTCTGTTTCCCTATTCATATATACTTTGTTCGCTACCTCCATTAGTTGGGTGATAGACATACCTGCAAACCCTTCTAATTTCTGTAGCTTGCGCTTAATATCTCCGTAAGCTTGGCTGACAAAGGCGGAGTTTACCATTCGGGAATTATCAGCGTCTTCCGGATTAAAGGGGGTATACAAGCGGTATGCCTCCAATAATCGGTCATAAAAGACACTGGGCGCTTCATCACTTTTCTGAATCACCTCAACTGTCTTCGACATGTTAATAGCTTTCTTCCCTCCGGCTTTCATGCCAGCAATTATAGCATCTCTATAGGCTTTAAGTTGAGCCATATCTGCGCCATTTACATTCCAGTCAGGATCGGTGTTAGGGTAATGTGTTGCGGCCCATGCTGCCTGTAGCGGATGGCACTGGGCTGTCCTGCAAATGTCCTTGAAATAATTGCATTCGTGTGATCTGCTAGTTTTCTATGTGTTTCAAAGCCTTGTATTCGTTTGAGTGTTCGGTAGTTTCATTCCCTTAGTTTATTCGAATGAAACTACCGAACAGCCAGACCTCCCCTGTGTAAAGTGTGTCCTCAATTACCCGTTGCAACATTGTTGCGAACGGGTAATTGACTAGGAAGTAGCCGTCCTTTGTTCTCGGGGGTGGCCGCCATTCGACAAACGAACACGTGGCGGCGGCCATTTTAAAACTCCCGAACAGCGGTGTTTTGCCGTCGAGTGTCTGGAACTAAAATCGGACACTCGAGTAGGCGAACACCGCTGAGACCTCCACAGCCCTGGTCCGTTCGGTTCCAAACTACCGAACGGCCCCTCGTTCGGTAGATAGAAAATACCGAACGAGGGGATTCAGGCGAACCCTCCCTAGCCTCTATAGCTAGAGGTTTTCGTGTATTTCATTCCCTTATGCCAGGACCGACCGCAGGGCCCATTCACATGGAACCGGATTCGGCTATCTCTGTTCGTGCGGTCGGTCATTTTATTCCCTCCATACTTTTCCCGAACCCCTGGTCCGATCTGGGTGATTTTTGGATATGTTGGTCACCCAGATCAGGGCTACCAGGGGATGTATGATTTAAAGGGGTACCCCTACGTTTAGGGGTACATCCAGAAACGGGGGGAATTGGTGTGCTGGATAAGGGGATTATGATGCTGGCTGAGGGGAGGGGATGTGTGGGAGGTTACCAGGACAGGATTGGCTACTGTAATAATTACTGTAAATCCCTCCCTTGCATGGGAGCATGCTTTATAAGGAGACTGTGATTAAAGGCTTGTCAGTTCTGCTCCTGAAACTGTGTGTCGTCCAGTTATTGGGATTGCTGTGGGGAGATTGCTGTTATTTTACCTGCTGGAAACTTTGCCTATGGATTTATTATTTGCTTGTTCCTGAGCCTCACTTGGATTACAAGCGGAGATAACCTGGGGAATATTGCATCTCCGCTACATTGGTTGGCAGCGCTGGGATCCAGACTCACAAGGGAACAAGTACTAATGGAATACGGATGGAGAGTGATTATGCCAAGCTTAAAAGATCCACGCTAAAGGATCTCCTGGAAGCGAAAGGTATTGCAGCCAGCAACAAAAAGAAAGCAATCCTCATTGCAGAAGTGATGGCTGAATACCAGCAGGAGGACAGGGTAATCCCTGAGCAGCAGAGTGCAGCAGAGGGAGCTGAAAAAGAAGAGTTCCGGAGAGAAGTGCAGTTCAGGCTGTCCTTTTATGGAGAGAATCCAACAACAGATATTATATCCAGGACAATGACAGAGGTACAGGAGTTTATACTGTGTCAAAGGCCACTACAACAGCTGGAGAGGAATGCTACCACAACTACCATCACACAGGGTAAGACAAAAATTCCTTACCAAGCCTTTAAAACGTATATAGAAGCAGAGGAAGATATAGATGCTTTTCTCCAAGACTTTGAAAGGCTGTGTGCATTGCATAGTATTAGCCCAGATGAGTGGGTGCCTATTTTAGCAGGGAAGCTCACAGGGAAGGCGGCTGAAGCCTATAGAACTGTACCTGATGAGGAGATTCGGAATTACCGCAGAGTAAAAGAAGTGATCCTGGCCCGATATGCAATCACACCAGAGGCATATCGGCGGCGGTTTAGAGACCTAAAGAGAAATGATAAGGACTCTCATGTGGAATGGGCTTGCAAGTTGCATCGGGCCGCTCTGGGGTGGGTACAGTCCAATAAGGCTCGGTCCATGGAGGACTTGTTACAAATGGTGTTGCTGGAGCAATTTTATGAGGGGGTAACCAGCGATGTCCAGGAATGGGTGAGGGACAGAAACCCTACCTCCCTTACCGAAGCTGCCAGGAAGGCAGATGAGTACTTGGATGCACGCAGGCAGCAGAAACCTGCAGCCCCAAAAACCAGTTTTAAAACATTTGGGGGAAACAGCTACAACCCAGCTCCACCCAGGCAACTGCCACCACCACCACCACCCGCTGCACAGCAACGTTTTCGCCAGCCCGCGTCCGGCCCCTGTCATCACTGCCAGAAGTGGGGACATTATAAAAGGGAATGTCCCCAGCTGAGGGATCGTTCAACCTGGATTCGCCCCGGCCCACCACCACCACCAAGAGCAGCCGCCGCCCATCACTACCAAGATACAGTGGCCACACCATATGGGTCAGCTATTCCCATAACAACCGTGGAACAGTGGGAAGTACTGCACGAGGCGGATCCAGTCCAGGCCAATGCGGATAACAGACAGCACCACAGGCAGACCGTATACCTGGAAGGTAAAGCAGTACAGGGACTACGTGATTCGGGGGCTACTATCACCTTGGTAAAGAGTCACCTGGTGTCGGATCAAGCGAGACTAAGTAAAACTGTGGCCGTCAGGGTAGCCGGGGGAGCAGTGTACCGGCTACCTACAGCAAGGGTACACTTACATTGGGGAGCGGGGGCAGGACATGTGGAGGTGGGGTTGATGCCGCAGTTACCGGCGGAGGTTTTATTGGGGAACGATCTGGGGAGGCTCACATCTGCTTTTGAGCCCCAGATGTCCACCACAGGAGAAGCTCACCCTGTGGTCACCCGTCAACAGGCCCGCACCCAGGACTACCACTCACCTCCGGAGGTTCAGGTAAGAGACCCTTCCCCTTCCCTTGACTGTGTCCCCTGGGCCCCTCCTAACGAATTTGCAGCAGAGGTAGTGACTGACCCCACCTTGCAGGTATACAGGGACAAGGTGACAGCAGACCCTCCTGGGGGAGAGGGGGAGAGATTTGTCTGGGACAAGCAGCTTTTGTACAGGGAGACAGACAAGCAGATTGAGGGGTCAGACCCAATAGTGATGAGGCAGCTAGTGGTGCCGCAGCGGTACCGAGCAGAGCTACTCCGGATAGCGCACGATATTCCGCTATCCGGACATCTAGGGGTCAGCCGCACTAGGTACCGACTGACCCAAAGTTTCTTCTGGCCAGGGATCAGCCAGGAAGTGCGCAGGTATTGCACCACCTGCGATACCTGCCAGAGGGTAGGCAAAAGGGGAGACCGGAGGAAGGCAAAACTACACCCCTTGCCAATAATTGAGGAACCTTTTAGCAGAATAGCGGTAGACTTGATAGGTCCCCTCAAGAAAGCTAGCCCGTCAGGCAAAAGGTACATTTTAACGGTAGTAGACTATGCTACCAGATATCCAGAGGCAGTGGCTCTGACCAACATTCATGCTGAAACGGTCGCGGATGCCCTCATGCAGATATTCTCCCGGTTGGGATTACCCAGGGAGATTATCTCGGATCAGGGTACCCAATTTACCGCAGAATTCACCCAACACCTCTGGAGGATCTGTGGCATTAAGCCTATTATCAGTGCCCCTTACCACCCCCAGACTAATGGGCTCTGCGAACGGTTCAATGGCACATTGAAGCAAATGCTCCGAACCTTCGCAGAGACCCACAAGGACTGGGAGCGGTTCCTGCCGCATCTCCTATTCGCTTACCGGGAGGTGCCGCAGGAATCCACGGGATTTTCCCCGTTTGAACTGCTGTTTGGGAGGAGGGTCAGAGGCCCCTTAGATCTTATAAGAGAGCACTGGGAGGGAGATCGGAGCGCAGATGGCACCCCCATCATACCATATGTGTTGGCTCTCCGAGACCGCCTGGAAGCATTAACCAGGACGGTAAGGGAAAACCTTCAGGCGGCACAGACCCGCCAGCGCACATGGTATGACCGGGGAGCCAGGGACCGTAGCTTTCAGGTCGGGCAGAAAGTGCTAATTTTAAAGCCGGTCCGACATGACAAGCTACAGGCCGCCTGGCAGGGACCTTATAGGGTGGTGGAACAGAGATGTGACACCACCTATATAATTGGCCCCTGTACAGGGACGGGAGGGCGACGCATGCTCCATGTGAACATGATGAAGCCCTACCAAGAGCGCTCCGAGGAGGTAACCGCCATATGTGCGCCCAATTCTGATGAGTTTGACAGCTTACCACTCCCAGATCTGCTGGAAGATGGGCAGTTGTCTGGGGATTTAGGGGAAGTCACACTGGGAGACCGGCTGAGCCCACAGGAGCGCATCGAGGTACAGCAACTGCTGGAGGAGAAACGAGACACGTTCTCTAATGTACCTGGGTACACCCCTCTGGCCACTCACAAGGTAGAGACCCCAGGGCAACTACCGATGCGCCAGACCCCCCACCGCATCCCAGAAGCGGTAAGGGAAAACATGCGCAAGGAGATCGATGAGATGCTCCAACTGGGGGTGATTGAGCCCTCAGATAGTCCCTGGGCTTCTCCGGTAGTACTCGTACCGAAGCGGGACGGTACGACCCGCTTCTGCGTAGACTACCGGAGATTAAACGAGAAAACGGTGTCCGATGCATACCCTATGCCACGGATAGATGAGCTACTGGACAGAATGGCCAGGGGTCAATACCTCACTACCATTGACTTATGTAAGGGGTATTGGCAAATCCCCCTGGCCCCAGAGGCCATCCCAAAGTCGGCCTTTGTCACCCCATTTGGCTTGTACCAGTTTAAGGTCATGCCATTTGGGATGAAAAACGCCCCAGCTACTTTCCAGCGGATGGTAGACCGACTCCTGGATGGGTTTCAAGACTACACCTGTGCCTACCTGGACGATATTGCCATTTTTAGCAGTACGTGGCAGGAGCACTTGGCCCATATAGGAGCGGTTCTAGACAGGATTAAGGAAGCTGGTTTGACATTGAAACCGGCCAAGTGCAGCATAGGGATGGCCGAGGTGCAGTACCTCGGACATAGAGTGGGTTGCGGCAAACAGAAGCCCGAACCAGCCAAAGTAGAAGCCGTGGCCCAGTGGCCCACTCCTAGGACTAAAACCCAGGTGTTAGCTTTTCTAGGGACCGCTGGGTACTACAGAAAGTTTGTCCCTAACTATAGCACCCTCGCCAAACCTCTCACTGACCTCACTCGGAAGAATTTGCCCCGCCAGGTGACCTGGACCCCGGAGTGTGAGCAGGCATTCCAACATCTGAAAAATGCACTGATAAATGCTCCTGTCTTGGCCGCTCCCAATCCAACTAAACGTTTTCTTGTCCACACAGACGCTTCTATGTTTGGATTGGGAGCAGTACTGAGCCAAGTCGGAGCCGATGGCGGAGAACACCCCGTGGCTTACATCAGTCGCAAGCTGTTACCCCGAGAAGTAAGCTACACTGCCATCGAGAAGGAATGCCTGGCTGTGGTGTGGGCCTTAAAGAAACTGCAGCCGTATCTATATGGACAGCCCTTTTCCTTACTCACGGATCACAACCCGCTGGTATGGCTAAACCGGGTGGCTGGGGACAATGCCAGGCTGCTGCGCTGGAGTTTGGCGCTGCAGCCTTTTGACTTTAATATTCAGTACCGCCCCGGTAAACAGAATGGGAATGCCGACGGGTTGTCGAGACAAACTGACCTGGAAAAATGATCCGTGAGTCCCCGGACATCCCCAAGCCGATCCGTGTTGGATCAGACTGTGTATGCCGGCTTGTGGGCAAGGGGGAGCAGTGTAGCGGATGGCACTGGGCTGTCCTGCAAATGTCCTTGAAATAATTGCATTCGTGTGATCTGCTAGTTTTCTATGTGTTTCAAAGCCTTGTATTCTTTTGATTGTTCGGTAGTTTCATTCCCTTAGTTTATTCGAATGAAACTACCGAACAACCAGACCTCCCCTGTGTAAAGTGTGTCCTCAATTACCCGTTGCAACATTGTTGCGAACGGGTAATTGACTAGGAAGTAGCCGTCCTTTGTTCTCGGGGGTGGCCGCCATTCGACAAACGAACACGTGGCGGCGGCCATTTTAAAACTCCCGAACAGCGGTGTTTTGCCGTCGAGTGTCTGGAACTAAAATCGGACACTCGAGTAGGCGAACACCGCTGAGACCTCTACAGCCCTGGTCCGTTCGGTTCCAAACTACCGAACGGCCCCTCGTCGGTAGATAGAAAATACCAAGATTCAGGCGCAACCCTCCCCAGCCTCTATAGCCAGAGGTTTTCGTATTTCATTCCCTTATGCCAGGACCGACCGCAGGGCCCATTCACATGGAACCGGATTCGGCTATCTCTGTTCGTGCGGTCGGTCATTTTATTCCCTCCATACTTTTCCCGAACCCCTGGTCCGATCTGGGTGATTTTTGGATATGTTGTTCACCCAGATCAGGGCTACCAGGGGATGTATGATTTAAAGGGGTACCCCTACGTTTAGGGGTACATCCAGAAACGGGGGAATTGGTGTGCTGGATAAGGGGATTATGATGCTGGCTGAGGGAGGGGATGTGTGGAGGTTACCAGGACAGGATTGGCTACTGTAATAATTACTGTAAATCCCTCCCTTGCATGGGAGCATGCTTTATAAGGAGACTGTGATTAAAGGCTTGTCAGTTCTGCTCCTGAAACTGTGTGTCGTCCAGTTATTGGGATTGCTGTGGGGAGATTGCTGTTATTTTACCTGCTGGAAACTTTGCCTATGGATTTATTATTTGCTTGTTCCTGAGCCTCACTTGGATTACAAGCGGAGATAACCTGGGGAATATTGCATCTCCGCTACACTGCCGGATTGGCTTGATTTAAAGCACGGGCTCTCTCCTCTAGCGCCTTAATGGCCGCTTAGTTAATCCTTGTCCTTTCCTCATTATTGAACAATGTCATTAATAACTGCTGGCAATCAGCCCATGTCGGGTTATGTGTCTGAACTATCGAGGTGAACAGATCGGTCATAGCTTGTGGTTTCTCAGTGTACGAGGAATTGTGGGTCTTCCAATTCAAGAGATCGGTAGTCGTGAACGGGACATATACGAAGACTGGGTCAGCATGTGCCATTTGACCTGCGGCATCGATATAGGCTGACCCAGGATTCAGGCGAAGAGGCATCTGATAATGTTTTAATTGTTGGGTACCGGTCAGTTGTCGGGTTAGTATGGGGCTACGTGGAGGGGCGTCAGTTAAAGGTTCCGGTCGAGAGGTAATAGGGCATGAGGATGTGGGAACTTGATTTTGGGAAAAGTTAGTGAATAGTATACTCCGAGCCGAGCTAGAAGAAGCTTGACCGGAAGTTTGAAGTGGCGCCAAATCAGGATATTCAGATCTAATGGGGGTTGGTCCTGGTTCCGGAAGGGGAGTTTTAATACGAGGGGGGGTGGATTCTGTACTGGAGGAGGAAGCGGAAGTGGATGGGGGCAATAGGGGAAGGGGTGCAGAGCTTCCTGCATTCGCGTCACTTCCTCTTAAAGGAAAGTAAGGGGGCGGCAAAGGGATCTCGGACTCAGGGGGCGTGTCCAAAATGGGCCTAACACCAGTCCTAGTGGACAAACAAGTCCTGGCCACCATGAGGCGACATTGCTCCTCGTGGCATATCCGGATCCATTTTGGCGAGTCGTTTACGGCCTGCCCCCAACAATCAATGTATGGAAACTGTCCGTAAAGTTCAGGCCTACCTGATACAGCCACGTGTACACGCTGTACCAGGGTTGGATCCAAACTGCCACGCGGCGGCCATGCCGCAACCAAAATAGGCCACTCCCTAGTGCACAAAGTGACCAAACGTACAGGAGACATTTTAACCCCAAAATCACATGTTTTGAATCCCTTTTTAAAATTCTTTACCATACAACCTAAGGGATCCGAAATCGTTGACTCTGACGCGCCCATACTTATCAATGGAACGTCGTTGACAACGAATACTATGCACGCGTTCTTATTCAACAGTCACACCCGTTTCCTCTGGCAACAGCACCACGTGGTACAGTTACCGAGTGAAACGTACACAATAACACAATAATCACTCAGGGAATTCCCGTACACACACAGCTGTTACACCAGTCACTAAATAATCAATATTATGCCCTTTGGCGAAACTATACAGTCACCCACGCTATAATTCTCTATATATGAATTACCCGTCTATAACACACCCCAGTAACATCGTCTTTTACTAGTATCGGTTACAGTACGGTTAGCATAGGTCAAAGCACAATTTAAGGTCACAATACAATTATTAGTGGTTACGGTGTTAAACATGCAATAGACGACAATGATTAGTACTTATATACAGTGTCAGTAAATATACAGGGTTATGGTACCGTGCACTATGATACAGCAACACACTATTAACACTCTCGCTAGACGGCTGAGCTCGCGCTATCTAACAAGATATACACTTTACTAACAATCTTTAACACATTTACAATCCCAACTAAACTATTGGCCAGTACCTTGAATGGACTACCTAAAACTATATACACCCGTTTTGGTTAGCCACACTGCCCAAACACCACATATAGCGAACTAGAGGGCGAAATTTACAAAATTGCCCTTCTAGTCTATTTACTCTATCAAAAGTCTAGTGGGTTCCAAATTTACACGCCTTCCCACTTAGCCAAGATAGGTTGAGAGCTAGCGAACCGAATTTACACAGGCGCCGCTTAGTCTCCCGGTCCCTCCGACCTAGCGAACGTAATATACACCCTAGAACGCTAGTCTAGACAAGGCACCGGTGTCCGGCTAGGGCTATTTACACAGGACCCCGCCTGACTAACCAGATCAAAGCGGTCTTACTAAAGAGCGTTCGATCGAGCGGTGCGCCTTCGCTCCTTCCCTCCGACAGAGGGGGCAGATTCCATACACAGATTTAAACCCCTTTTGGGCCTACCGCACAATCGGTATACCCCTAGTGGGTCTGCCGTCTAAAACAGCAGTTGTCTTACCTCCTCGTTCCTGAACCTGAGTTCACACTCATCGATGGGGACACCCCAGCACTTCTTACGTAGAGGCCGATGATCTCCTGGACAACAGACCAGTGGCGCCGAGACGAAGGGAGGTCCACGCAGAAGTTCAGGGGTGCAGCCGTAGAGAACGTGGGCCCGGCCTCTCAGCTACCGTTGAACGATGAGCTTCCCGGCCAATGCACCAAATGATACCGGAGAAACTGACGGAAGCAAAGCACAGAGGGATGGACACAGGTTTCTTCAGGAAGGAAGAGATTCTTTATTGGATCACCGATCGGGACTCAGAGGGACTAATGTCACCAAAAATACAGCAAGTTCTGAGCCCTGAACAATAGTGCAGGCTCCCTATATAGGCACATAACTCCTCCCATATTAAGCTCCACCCGCACATTCTCTTGACCAATCATTACAAATAAGAATTAACTTCCTGCTTGACCGCATGGCTTGTCCAGCACAATGGAGGAGGGGAATACTACATCCTGTATTCTTGCACATGCTCCGTACACTACTGATCGTATCTTGCCTCGTGCAACCATCTGATCGATACGTCAGCATATGCACGTACACATGCCACGTGGTAATCTCGGCATACTAAATTTATTTTTACCGAGATTCCACCACACTACCAAATGGTCTGTAGCTCTGCACCTGGCAGAGATACAGACTGGAGAACAAGCCCACCGGGCCACCAGGGAGGAGACCCCGGGACCACCAGAGAGTGAATACTGCTTTAAAAAAAGCTATCGTGGGGGACGGGGTCGGTTACATTGTCACCTTCCCACACACTGTCACCTCTCCCACACATTATCACCCTCCCACACACTGTCACCCCATACATATTGTCACTTTTCCACACACTGTCACCTCTCCCACACTTACATTGTCACCCCACACATATTGTCACCCTCCCACACATTATCACCCTCACACACATTTTTATGCTCCCACACAAATTGTTACCCCCCAAACACATTGTCACCCTCTCACACATCTTCAACTTCCCACACACTCACCCCTCCCACCATTCGCCAAACAATCACCCCCCACAAACTGTAAACTCCCATATACACTGTCACCCCAATATACATCCTGTCACCTACATATTCTCACGCTCACACACACTTCCACCCCTCCACACATTGTCACCCTCCCACACAGTCACCCATCCCATATTGTCACCTTCTCACAAACACTGTCAATTCCCCCACATTGTCACTCCTACACACACATTTTCACCCCCCCACATTGTCACCGTACCACACAAACTGTCACCCTCCACACACATTGTCACTTTTCCATACATAATGCCACTTTCCCAAACACTGTCACCCCACATATTGTCACCATCCCAGACACACTGTCATTCCCCACACATTGTCACCCACCCACATTGTGACCCTCACACACAGTGTAACCCCCACATATTGTCACTCACACACACACACTTTCACCCCTCCACACACATTGCCACCCTCCCACACACATTGTCGCTCTCTCAAATACACTGTCACCTTCCAACACACATTGTCACCCCCACACACAATGTCACCCTCCCACACAAATTCACCCTCCCATCCACTGTCACCCCCCCACCAACTGTCAATCCCGATGCACACTATCACCAGAGTCGTCTTAACGCAAGGGCAAGCTGAGGAGTTGCCCGAGGGCCCCATGAGCACTGGGCCCATAGGCTTGCCAACTATTCAGTATTATTCAGAACCTTCCAACCCTCTTTATTAAAGCGTTTAGATGGACTAATCCCCTCAGTATTAAAAATTTGGTTCGATTCGACACTTCCAAAATTCAGCAATTCGGTTCAGGTTAGATTCCTGCCAGCATACACATAATCTTCCCTCCCTCTCTTGTTTTGCCACTTTTCAGAAATCCGGTGCACTTCGGGACTTCCGAAATTCTGAACTTCGAGAATTCTGTTTGGTTTGGCACTTCAGAAATTCGGTAATTCGGACATTTGGAAGCATCCGAATGTCCGAATTGCCGAAATTCGTCCAAATTTACATTCGGAACGAAACAAATTGCACATGTCTACTCAGTATCACCTGTTATCTGTATATGCGATCTTGCTGCTGCAAATACATATCTTGATGAACAAAATGTACATGTACTAATTGTTTTTTTGAAGCCGTAAAGCTATAATAAAGTTATAATATTAACAGTCCATGCCTGGTAATTTCCCCTGCTACCTACTAAATGCAAATAATCAAAGATATGGAACTGAGCAAAGTGCAACAAAGTTTGAAGGCTATTATGTACGTACCAATAAATAGAAGCTTCATTTTATCCATAACGTACATTTTTATTCTTGTGTAGGCAGAGCCCCAGTGTACTGCTTTCCCGGGGGCCTATAATGTTGTTAAGGCTCTACCACACTAACCATGCTACATAAATCTCCCATTATTCTGTCTCTCAACCATGCCACTCACGCTATCACATTAACCACCCTAGTCCTGTCTCAGTTTCCTCCCCTCGCCCTGTCAAACTTTCTCCTCCAGCCATGTCACACTCACCTGTCCACATTCTGTCACACTTGACCCATCCCCGTTTCATTCACCCCTCTCACCCTATCACAGTTACCCCTTTACCTTTGTGTCTATATGTATGTGCTTGTATCAGAGTGTGTTGTTGTGGACCAAACCAATCACACCGGACACAAGTTTCTGGTTGATGAAAGAACTTCAGGAATGTTCATTCAGGGGGCCGGCATGCCCCTTATAAAGCAAGAATACATCATATGCAAAATTATTGATAACAGAGAAAATACATCAATAATTGGTTAGGTGTTAAGTGTTTTATCTACATTCTACAAGGTGTGATGTCACCGTCATCACGGGATTTTACTCCGGATTCCAGCGCCATCTTGTTACACAAGGTAGTTAGTTGATGGGATGGGTTGCCTCTAGTAGCCATTTTGAGTAAATATTGAATATGAGTATGCATGAGTAAATGGGCATTTTACTAATTCTAATTTATGTCCATAACAGTCCCCCCTTAAAATGACTATCTACTAAATAACTACAATAAACACCAAGTCAACTATCCCTAATACTGTCCCTAATAGGCTGCCGCACATCTGTCCCACAGGCCTCTCAAACTCTTCTGGGTGCTGTGCATTAGACAGGCAGTGGCTTGTCCACTACCTCCCCGCTACAGACTTTACCTGTAAAGACAGACGCTATCCCTACTGTCCCTAAAAGGAAGTAGTTGCATGATTGGTGCGGAGGGACTGCAAGGTAGAGTGGGGTGAGTGAAGTTTATCACAATCTTCGTCATCTAACTCCTGATGAAAGAAGGTTGGGGTAGTCCGGTCAATTGTCTGGTCGACTGTCTTCTGTAGGTATTTCTGAACATATGGTAACACACAACAGACGAAAATTACAAGGAGAAGCATCATGATTAAGACACTTTCTGCCAGCCACTCAACCATCCGAACCATCTATCCCATGAGTTAGCGACCTCTGAGTTCCTCTTTAGCTCTTCTGAGAGGCTTTCTATTTTTTCTATTGCCAGGGTCACCTTTCCATTAGGGCCTGTATTGTCAGGGATGAAGGTACAACGTGTCATAGTGTCTGGAAGTATTTTGCATACTCCTCCTTTTTCTGCCAACATCATATCTAGGGCCATCCTATTCTGGAAGGTCACCTGGGAAGTGGCTTGTAATTGCTCTGCCAGCCCTTGAAGGGCTTCTCTGGTATAATTAACAAAACGTTGTTGGTTATAATAGATATAATGAATCCAATACAAATTCTTGTTGGCAGTGATTAGTGGAATGATTGATTCAAAGCCTGCTGCAACTTCGTCTCTTGCTTTGAAGTCATTTGGCACCCCCCTAGGCACTCTTATGGCATCTATATATATATGTGTGGGTCAAAACTGCCTTTAACAGATGTGCTTCTCTTGGCTGTGAAATAGGCATGTGGTGTGTCGAGAGGACCTTGGTGGTTATCTGATATTATGTGTATGGGCATGATAACTTTAGCAAGGGCACATTCCCCCCACCAGAGACCTTCCAATCTGGATCTGAGTTGCATGTCCCCACACAGCCAAAATATGTCTCCCAGTGATCTGACTTGTCTCGTTAAGAGGTCAACTGGAGGTGGTGTTCTGTATGTAGCACAATAGCCTTTAGGGAAATTTCCTAGAAATGTACCTGGCTCACTGGGTATAGCGTAGCAGGTGTAATTCCCGGGATATATGGTAACATCTTCAGGTGGCCTAATATTCCTGGTACTTAGGGAATATTCCTTTTTCCACGACTCACACGCTGACCAATTAGTTTTCTGATAAACATAAAGACTCAAAAAGCAAGTTTCTACTTCGGGGGGTAAGTCTAAGGGTACGGTACCCAAATGGGGTCGTGCTCCTCCACATACATAACAATTAGTTCTATTATGAGAGTTAGCATTATATCTGTATCCTGGTTTTGTGCTGCCCTAGCCGGAATATGACATCATCAACCCGGCTACCAGCCTCACTCTGCGGCGCGCGAGGGAGCTGAGCAGACCGCTCAGAGGAAGAGCTCCCTCACCAGCCGCCCGCCCGACCATCAGCCAGCGCCGCCCAGCATGTCTGTTAGCCGCAAGGCTAACTAGGCATTTGCCCTGGGCATTTGGGGGGGCAGCGCCCCCTGAAAAATGACGCCCAAGGCAAATGCCTTGTTTGCCTCGCGGATAATACGTCCCTGATCTCATCCATTCAAGCCATAGGTTAATGTCTGAGAAGCCTGTTTCTTCCGCCATAGTGTCTTGGTCTTGATGTTTGGTTTAAGAGGGTTAACAGTCATGTGTTGTGTTTCTACCCACTCTGGTGATTGGTACATGTCTTGTAGATAGAAAGTCCCCAATTTGTTGTATGAGCCCCCCCTTTCCAATACATTCCCATTACGTATTCACCAGCATCTCCAGGGCTAGGATGCTCTAAATTTAAGGTAAGTTTCATTGGGATTGTGCCTGTTGGTTTCCGTAAAGTCATTCTGTGTAGTAAAGACTTCCCATTTTTTGTCTACTCTGTTCATGGCACTTCGTGGTTTATAACCCCATGCTAATCCTGTGTTCCAACCTGCTGCCTTCCAGGAACTACAGTCATGTCCCCAATAGTCATCTGTCACACATATGTATGGGTCCTTTTTACTAGGTATATCTTTGTAGATTGTTGACAGCAATGATTGTGGGAATGTACAAGTGACAATATCACAGTAGTCAAATGTAAATGTGGCTACATGTGTGTTAGAAGAGTTATACCAAAATGTGTAAACATGATTATTTTTAGTGATAGCAACTTGTTGGGCCTCTATAAGGCTTAGCAGCAGGAAAAGGTACAGGAAGCTCATGACTTAGCGAGATCTGCTTCCTCTGGAGCTGGAACTTTTTTGCAGTGTGAAGTGTGTTTCCAAGTCTTTTCCCCAGCCAATTTCACTGAGGTAGATGTGGTCAGGAGGAATTGGAAAGTACCATCATGACTTGGCTCAAGGGAGCTCTTCCTCAGGAACCTCTTAACCAGGAAGTAGCTTGTGGGTGCCCGTATCAGATTCTGGATCTGGAATGGAAGAAAACACTTGTGCACCGATTTTGGTCAAAGCCCAAGAGAAAGCAGTTACATATTCAACCAACACATCTGACTGGAGTTGGAGCTGTTGAGGGAAATAGCAGCCTGGTCTGGGGGCTGAACCAAACAAGATTTCGTATGGGGATAGGCCAAACTTCCCTCTTGGTGTATACCTCACACTAGATAGAGCTATGGGGAGACTCTCTGGCCAGGGTAGGTTAGTTTCTTGGGCCATTTTAAGCATTCTGGCTTTTAAGGTACCATTCATGCGTTCTACCTTGCCACTACTCTGTGGGTGATAGGGTGCGTGGAATGCAAGGGTCACCTCCAGTGCTGCCCAGATTTCTTTAGTCACCAATGCAGTGAAGGATGGGCCCTGGTCACTTTCTATCACTTCTGGCACTCCATATCTGCACACAACTTCAATGAGAAGACGGTTGGCCGTGGTTTTGGCTGTCATGTTGGTGACGGGAAAGGCTTCTGGCCATCCTGAGAACATGTCCAGTATGACTAGTGCATATTCGTACCGGCCACTTTTTGGCATCTGAAAATGGTCAATTTGGATCCTCTGAAATGGATATTGAGGCTTGGCAAGATGCTTGAGGGGAGATGTTTCCGTTCTTCTGGAGTTGGTAGAGGACCTGCAGTATTTCTTGGTTAGGGAAGTGATGCCTGGTTGATAAGGGAGTTCATGAGGTTCTTGGACAGATTTGCTGCTCCATGGGCCCACTGGACTACTGCTGGGTATATGTTTTTAGGTAAACAGAACTTGAGGTTAATGGTATATATTCCATCTTGGAGAGTTGCTCCTTTCTGTTTCCAGCTCTGTCTTTCCTCAGGGTTAGCAGCCGCTTGCCGTTCTTTTGGGAATTTGAGATCTGTAGGCAAAGTCTGCATAGTGAATATGGGGATTTCCTCAGCGGACACTCTTCTGTCCACTTCCCTTGGCGCATGAGCAGCATCCTTGGCAGCTTGGTCAGCTAGGTAGTTGCCACATGCTTCCTCTGAATTCAGTTTCCAGTGGGCCTTTACCTTCAGAATGGGTACCTCTTCAGGAAGCAGCAGGGCATCCATTAACTCTTTGATAGCTGTATCATGTTTGACTGGCGTACCCGTTGCTGTAAGGAAACCTCTTGTCTTCCAGATAAGTCCAAAGTCATGTGCCACGCCTAAGGCATATCTTGAATCAGTATAGATACTGGCACGTTTTCCTTCAGACATTTTGCATGCTGTGGTGAGAGCCTTCAGTTCAGCTTCTTGGGCAGACATGGATGGGGGAAGTGACGATGCCTGAAATACTTGATCCATTGTAGTTACAGCGAATCCAGTGTGCTACTTTCCTTGCTCATCAGCATATCTTGAGCCATTCACAAATAAAGTGAAGTCAGGTTCCAGTAAACCAGTTTCATGTACGGTTGGGAGATGTGTTGTCTCCATTTTCATCTGTTCAAAGCAGTCATGAGGAGCATCTGGGTCTTGGTCTGTGGGAGGGGCATCAACACATTTCTGTGTGATATTGGGGGTAACCAGTTGTCTTGCAGTTTACTGTTCTTTTGGTGACACTGTCTGCAGTAAGTTGATCTTAAACTGTAATGCTCCATGTGCTGGCCAATGGGCCAAGTTCCTTCCATGAGATTTCTGGGGATTTGGTGAAGGAGATGTGAGGAACAGCCAGATTCCAGTGATGATACATGTGTCTTACTTCCATGGGTAACAGGACCAGGGCCACACTATTTCCCTTAGAGTCACAGAACTCTACGAGTTTGAACAGCTCGTCTTCGTAGTGGGGATCTGGTCCTGGAATATTTCTGAACCACAGGGTGCAATGTAGGAAAGGCTGCTCATCATGTGGAACAGTGGATTTACGTACCTGTAGCTCAAAGGCAGAGTCAGGATCAATATCATGGCTATACCAATAGTGCAGTATTCCCCCCCCCTGAGAAGTGGCAGAAGAGTGGCCGGATTCAAAGAGTAACATCTTTGTAAGGTGACATTGTCAGGTAGGAATGTGACTTACATTAAAGGTGCACTGTCATGCCAAAAAGCAAGAGTTGGTGTTTGATGTGTGTTGATATATGTTAAGAGTTGTTCTTTTGTAAACCTTGGGATGACATTTATTGTGGTCTTTGATCTTGCACCAGGCCTAGACCATAAAACATCTAGATAGCCATCCCCAGAGCTGGACACAAGGAATTGCATAGAGTGGGCAATAAACTGCCAGACCAACCCCCTCTGATCCCCTCCCCCACCCCCCAGAGGTCTGCCCACTGAGAAACAATTAGTTTAGGTATATAATGAGGGTGTATAATTCTCCTGTGTGTGGGGTAACCTAAGAAAACCCGGGTTTAAAAGTCTTGGTGGTGGCAGTAAAGTGTGTACTAGGGGGTTAGTGTAGAAGGGATTGCAGGGGTTAATTGAGTGGTTGCTGGGACTAGCAACAGGTAACCAGGGGTCTGGTGTCATTAACCCTGTCACTTCCACACTCTCCCCACTGTCTCGGCTGGGCCTATAGCCCACGCTTGTGACAAACTGGCAGCAGCTGGTGGGATATATTTAGAGATTTTTAGTGCTTGCTAGATTTTACCTGTAAAGGGGGTCTTAGCACTAAAAGAAATTGCATATTTGTTTTTTGTGTAATTTCCAAAGACCTAGCTCAGTGCTTATTTAAAATACATACAAAGTGCAAAACAGTTCTTCCCTCCCCATCTCTTGTTTTTCTTTCTCTATCCTATTTGTGAATATGGATGCCTATTGCAAACAATCCAAAGAGGCCTTGGAATTGTTGTGCCAAGAAAGGGATTTACCAACTTTTGGCAAAAATAAGGCACAACTTATTGCTGACCTTGTGGAGGCTGACAGCCATGTTTTCCAGCCAGAGACGGACACTGAAAGGGTTACTGAGCTCCCTACCACTGCAGGAGTGTTGCTTACTGGAATGCCTGGTGGTTGTACCCCTCAAAACATTAAGGACATTTGCTCAACTGATTTATTTCGGCAACTGATGGCTGCAAATCCTCAGTAGGCCCTGCACATGATGATCCAACAGCAGGCTGCAGAAAGAGAATCTGCGGAAAGGGAGGCGCAAAGGAGACATGAGCTGGAACTTGCTAAACTACAATTTACCCTTCAGTCCTCACTGAACAGCAATGCATCAGTGTCCAGCACACATAAGCTCCGTAAAGATGATTTCCCTTCCCTCGAAGAAGGGACGGATTTGGATGTATTTTTAAAAGATTTTGAGAAAGTATGCTGGCAACATCAACTACCCTTAGACCAGTGGGGCAGATATTTAACTCCACAATTGAAAGGGAAAGCCTTGGAGGTGTTTGTGTCCCTTCCCCCAGAGACTGATAACAACTATGAGGCAATCAAATCTGCATTGCAAAAAACGTTTAACCTTACTCCTGAGTCTTACAGAAAAACCTTTAGGAGTATGCAGCAATGCCCATCCTCCAGCTGCATTCTATATGTTGCACAATTAGAAACCACGTTCCGGCAATGGGTAACAGGAGTACAAGCTACTACCTATGAAGTCCTTAATGACTTAATGGTCCTGGAGCAGTTCTTGCAGACCCGGAGCCCTAATGTACGATAGTGGATTTTGGAAAGAAAGCCAAAAAATGCTAGGGCTGCTGCAGAACTGGCAGATGACTATGTCGACATCCATACACCCACATCCAGGCGTGGACTTGTGTCAGCTGCTACTTCGACCTGGAGAGAAGCTACAGTTCAATCACCACCTGTAAGATCTGCAGTGAGAACTTCACCGCCGACTGCCAGCGTAGCCGGGGCTATGTCCAGTGAGTCAGATGCCCGCCATTGTTTTCGATGCAACCAGATTGGTCATCTGAGCAGGACTTGCCCCACTAGGAATATACCCTCACCAGCCCGTGGAGGGGCACCATCAGTTTTGCTTGTGGGTGGGTCCGTGGGGAAATGAGAGGATAACCTGCAGAGTGTAATTGTGGGTGACCGAGTGACCATGGGACTGAGAGATTCTGGAGCTTCATTTACCCTGGTGCGCCCTGAAGTGGTGAATTTCAGAGGACATAATCCCTGGAAGAACCATGTCCATCAAAGGAATTGGGGGTGTACGCCCCACTGTGCCCTTGGCACGTGTGTACCTTGATTGGGGTGTGGGCAAAGGTTTGCGGGAAGTGGGGATTTCGGAGGATATCCCTGTTAATGTTCTGTTGGGGAATGATTTGGGCAGGATGCTCTGTCACTATGCTCCAGAGGACGCTGTTTGTGAGCCAGAAGGGCTGACTGCTCCACCAAAGGTATTGTGTGAAACTTTGGGAGACATTGTGAACTGTGATTGCTGGGAGGGAGAGCAGGGTGTGGGTAAATATATACCTGTAACTGAACCAGTGATGTCTACCAAATGTGAGATAGGGGTGAGTAGTGATGTGCCTGTATCAAACTACTGTGAGGCTGGGATGTCAGAGAATAAGGGGGAGGAGGAAGGTGAGAGCCAGGGATGTGTACCACTAGTCGCAGTGGGTCAGGGCTGCAGCAGGAGAGTCTGAGGGGCTATGTGAGATTGTGAGAGGATGGCCTGCCTTGGAGAAGAAATTATGTGAGTGTGTACAAAATTCTGTATCTGATCAAGGGGGGTCAAATGTATCCTGTGAAAATGTATGGGAAAAGCCTTCCAGCGAGAGGGGGCTGAATGAATATATGTACCAATATGTGCCTGAAGCAGATGTATGTGATGCGCTGGGTGAAAATGTGAAGGGACAGCAAGGCTATGAGGGAGGGCAGATGGTGTGTGAGCTTTACTCTGCGCCAGACTTAGCCAGTTTCCAAAGTTCTGTATGTGTGATGATCTGGAGTGAAAGGGAGGAGCACGGACAGACTCAGCCTGTGGGTCCAGGAAGGATGGCTGCAGGGAAACATACTGTTGGAGGAACCAGGAACCTTGTCAGTTTATCACAACTCACGCATACACCTAAGCAACTTTCTGATTGTGAATCAAAGGTTCAGAGTCTGATAGTGCAACAAGCCCAGCAGACAGACCCCAAAATGAAAGAGATGATGGGTGTTGATACAGCACATCTATCCTGGGAGTGTTCTCTGTCTGCTTTTTTGTGTGCTTACCGGGGAGTGCTGCAAAAATCCATTGGTTTCTTCCCCTTACAACTACTATATGAGCGCAGTGGGTGTGGCTTAAGGGATGTTACCAGAGATCGATGGGAAATTGAAACAGGCAAATCAGGCATGTTGAGGATGTAGCTGTAGTATGGACTGATCACAACCTGCTGCAGGTGTCAGGTAACAATGATAAACTGCTCCGTTGGAGCCTTATCCTCCAACAGTATAATTTCATTGCCCAGCACAAAAAGGGCAGCTTGCATGGGAATGCAGATGGTCTGTCTCTGCAGGGGGATGTAGAGGGTTAATGGTAAACAGATAAATCAGCCTGTGGCTGAATTTTTCTGTCCACCATCTTAAGGGGGAGGTGTCATGCCAAAAAGCATGAGTTGGTGTTTGATGTGTGTTAATATATGTTAAGAGTAGTTTTTTTGTAAACCTTGGGATGACATTTATTGTGGTCTTTGATCCGTGGTAAGTTGGGCAGCTTGGGGGTCGGCCGGAGGTGCTCGTGGAACATTATTTGCCAGGGGCTGTGGTGGGCTTTCCCCATGTACACTGCTACCATCAGGGGACACTGGGTTCCGTGGTGCGTGGAAGCAAACTGTATCAGAGGAATCCGGAGCTTGCTCTGTGCTGGCAACGATAGCTTGTGTAAAAAGGGCTGGTTGGACTTGGGACGGTGACTTGTGGGAGGCTTGGGGAAAGAGATGAGGCTACGGATTCTCCTGAGCCAACCGTCATAAAAGGGAGAGACCCACTGGGGGCAGCCATGACAGGAGCGGGGACAGAAACGGATGTAGAGGTGGGAGAGGAAGTGACCAGAGGGATGCAGGGAGGGGAATTGACGACAAAGGTAGGAGTGGATGGGGCGATGTGGTAAGGGCGGAAGTGACAGGATTGGGGAGGGGAGCGACCAGCATGGAAATGACAGGGAAAGGGGATGGGGGGTTAGCACTAACCGGAAATGGGGGTGGAGGAAGGCTAGGAGTGACAGGCGGATAGGAAGTGGGCAAACCAGGGGATGGTATGTCAGACGGGGAGGGGAGGCGTGACTGGGATAGGGAAGGTAAAATGGGGGCAGGATAATAGTAAGATCCGTCTGCTCCGAGGACGGGATATAAGGGGGCGGGGACTGGAAGGGCTGCGTTAATAGGAGCTGGCATGTAGGGCAGGGGTTATGGGTGTTGGACTAGCCCCCTTCTTTTTGTGCCAGGCGCCATCATACATTAGGGCGGTGGCTGGAACACAATTGCAGTGGATTCAACAGTACACACATTTTCATGATACACATAAACTTTCTGTCCTTCCTCTATCCACCCCTCTCGCTTAATCCCTTTTGGCTACTCGATACCAAGCTTCTGCTGCCTTCATTAACCCATTATCAAGTAATAATCCTTCCTTGTCTTTCAACAATTTTCTCCAACTCTCTGGCTGTAATCGCCCGCTTGGAGACATAGTAATGCCACATATTTTAGCAACCTTCTTCACCTTACTCACTAAGTCTGCCCACCCGAGGTGGCCACGAATTGGAGCGAGGTGAGTAGTGCGTGACTAACACTTCTCTGGACAAAGGGTACAAGAGAAAAGGAGGAAGAGAAAGTGAAAATGCCAATGAGAAAGCACTTACAAGAATCACAAACAAAAATATGTGCACACAAACACTAATCAAGGATAAACCACGCCACGCACGCAGATGCAATAACGTCACAAATAATGAAATCCCAACTAAGCAACCACCACACTACAACAAAGGTTAATAATGAATTCTGCATAACAATAATAAAATCTGCGTACCCTGTCTCTCACCGGACAGTAAAAGCTAATAAAACTGCATACCCTGTCTCTCACTGGACAGTAAAAGCTAATAAAAACACAAATGCAAAATTCCTTCCTCTCATGCAAAATACATTCACACTCCGGTGTCTTTGAGGACGGCTGTCCGTTGGGACATAGCTCGATGCCCCACGTTGGGCGCCAAATGTTGTGTACCAAACCAAGTGTTTGATGATTTGAGTATCTGCCCCTAGCCAAATTATTGATATTTAATGCTTGCACGCTTCTAAAGTAAATTCACACTGGACACATGTTTCTGGTTGATGAAAGAACTTCAGGAATGTTTATTCAGGGAGCCGGCATGCCCCTTATAAAGCAAGAATACATCATATGCAAAATTATAGATAACAGAGAAAATACATCAATAATTGGTTAGGTGTTAAGTGTTTTATCTAATGTACATCCTACAAGGCGTGATGTCACTGTCATCACAGGATTTTACTCCGGATTCCAGTGCCATCTTGTTACACAAGGTAATTAGTCGATGGGATGGGTTGCCTCTAGTAGCCATTTTGAGTAAATATTGAATATGAGTATGCATGAGTAAATAGGCATTTTACTAATTCTAATTTACATCCATAACAGTGTATATATGTTTGTTTATTAGTGTCTGTATGTGTACGTTTAACAGTGTTTATATGTGTGTATTAGTGTGTGTGTCTATGGCTCCAATGTGAGGGTGGTATGGTATGAGCAATGCAAAGATAAAGTGGCAACATATATAATATACATACATTTGCAATATTTGCGGCCAGGGCCGCCATCAGAAATTTTGGGGCCTCTAACACAGCTCAAGGTCTGGGCCCCCTTTGGGTCCACCTCCTAGCCCGCCCCCCAGGACCCGCCTCCTAATCCCGCCCACAGGAATACATACAAAGACAAACACACGCACTGATGCAAAACGACACAGATACACACCAAAGGCATACATACTGAATTACATACATACAGACATACTTATACATACACAATGACATACATATAAATACATATATACATACATACTAACATACTCACACACACATACATATAATTTTCCAGCAACCCTTCTGTTTCTTACATTTTCAGTGCAGGAGGGTGGCTGGGGCTGATAGGAGTCAGCTGCCTCTCCCTTCCTCGCAGTCTCCACTCTGCCTCCTCTCCTGCGCGGAGTAAGCTGGGAGGAAGGGACCGGCCGTCACTTCCACCCAGCAGCACTTGCGGTGCAGCTGACATTTTTAAAGGGGCCCTGTTGCGCTATTACACGGCCGCAGCACTAAAGATTTAGCAGTTCCGCCTCTACATGTGGGGCTTGGGCCGCCGGGCCTGTGACAACCATCATGGTTGTCAACCCCTGGTGGCGGCAACACATAAGAAGAGCATAGATTTGCAGGGGTAGGCGACCTTTGGCACCACAGATGTTGCAAACTACATTTCCCTTGATGCTTTGCCAGCATTTTGACTGTAAGAGCATTAAGAGAGATGTCATCCATAACATCTGGAGTGCTGAAGGTTGCCTAAAATCTGTGACACTGTTTTCTTATCTGTAACTTTATTATTTGGTAAATTATTTTTTTAAAGCTTTTTTGCCCATGCTTTCAATGCTTCCCTATGGGGATTTCAGCGACGGTGGAGATCCTCACATAGCGTGAAGACGTCCAGCGATGCTATCGCACAGAAAATCTGTGCTAGAGACACGGAAGTGCCGTCTAGTAGACAGCCACTAGAGCAGGAGTTAACCCTGCAAGGTAATTATTGCAGTTTATGAAAACTGCAATATTTACAATTGCAGGGTTAAGGGTAGTGGTTGTTGGCACCCAGAACACTCCAATGGGCAGAAGCGGTCTGGGTGCCTGGAGTGTCCCTTTAAGTTAAGCCTGCGACCTACTCACAGCATTATTATTTATATAGCGCTAACATATTCAGCAGTGCTTCACAATCATAGAACGGTGATAATGGACAACAATAACCACATACAAAATATCAACAGAGGCAAGAAGTGACGAAGGCCCTGTTCAAACAAGTTTACACAACTTACATTTTGCCATTTGGATTTTCATTCCCTATTATTATTATTATTTTTTATTTAGAAAGTTAACTGAGCAGTTGACATTTTGTGTTGCCTTGGTCTTGCAATCCAGGAATGTCCCTTACTACTAATCTAGAAGAGAGGTGGAGTTGGTGACGTCTTCCTACCTTTCCTGATCTAACATTTGGTGTTCGACAAGCTGTCACAATAACTGCTATTAGCGCAGGCTGTGATTTGGGTGTACGAACATGGCGGACAGTTTGTGATGGGACACCGCCAATACCGTATCCACACATTGAGCGCATATAACTTTATAGCGCCCCGATTAGTAGCGGGCTGGGACCCGGGGATGTAACACAGACGCTGGACACCTAGCGCTCCCTATCTAGGGGGAAGCAAGACCTCCTTCCCGGCATGCTTTGTGAACAGATCCTCTGATTGGTTACTGCATGGAGGCGGGAATTATGGATAGAATGCTGGGAGTCATACGTCATCAATAGGCGTCTGAGCAGAGGGAGGTGAGCCATGAATTCTGTAGCATGGTACACCGTGCTGCTATAATGTGACCTGTCCTAATACAGCTTTACAGGCTGAGTCCGGCACACCACGGGTGACCACAGCCAGATCACCTGCTGTTGCAGAACTGTAACTCCCATGATGCTCTAACAGCATTAAGGTTGACATGTGATTTGTTGTTTGCAACAGCCTGGGATCAGACACTTTGGTCCTCCATGTTCTAGTCATGTAGTATCTGTGACATAAGGCAGATTACTATTTATTACTGGTATTGTGAACGGTATAGCCTTTGCCTGTATGTATTTAGGTAATGCCATGTGGCTGTGTGTGCCTTTTCTTGCCTTCCATATCCAGTAGTCAGTTTTTGCATGTAAACCATACGATGGGTTTGCATTTAAGAGAACAATAAAGAGTTCATTCCTGATAACACACCCTTTAATTATATTTAGTAAGGTTTTTATTAAAATTTATAACGCCAAACAATGTGTAAATACAAACTAAAGTGAAACGCAAAATTACATCAAAGGGAGTTTATATATTCTTCCAGAAAAGCTGTATTACCCAGGACTTATCTGAACCCTTGCACAATGTCACAAAGAACAAGGATAGATACTGCAAAAATATAAATAACTCATAGGACAATACACACTCAAACAGATGAAACCTGCCTACAACATTACACTCACAAGGAAGGGGAAATTAAAGGCCTATCATCATCTCCATGTACACTGGAAGCAGCACTTTTCATAAATACATAAACTGAAGACCGTTTATGCATACATGAAAAGTGCCAACTCTAGTGTACATGGATATGGCAATAGGCTTTTAATTACTACTCCCTTGTGAGTACATTTTGTAAACAGATTTGGTCTGTTGCCCTGTGAGATACATATATATTTTTTTGCAGGATCTTTCCTTGTTCTTTGTTTTATTAAAATGTGTGTGTTATGCTAACAGAACTTGAAAATATTAGCATAATGACAGGAAAGAGGATTCTGTAATAGCACCATTCACTAAATTCCATATACCAATTGCAGAACTTTAGGCAAAATATTTGATTTTGAAATATTCTCCAGTGATCACAGCTGGGCTATTTGGTTTGCTAAATTTTGCATTTTAATATTCTGTCTTATGTAATTTGTTGTTTAGTAATGTTAAAGACACTTTATATTTCTACATGCCCAGTTATATAAATATAAAGTATAGATATGTTTCCCTTTTCACCGAATTGAACAAAATACAATAAGAATAAATCCAGACAAAAAAAAAAAAAAAACATGCAAAATGAATGCCAAAATGATTACAACAGGTAACACAAACCTTTAGAAGTTAGATATTTACCAACCTGATTTGTGTCTACATTTCTATTATGCTTGTATAAATGTAACCTGACTTATTAATTTGTAGTTTATTTTTGGCGTTGGAAAATGTAGAATACTCTTCCCCATATCTTTTCTTTGTCCCACTAACATTGTAGGTTTCTTTATATGCTCACATGCCACAGGTGGAGCAAACAATCATTGTCTCTGTTTCTTGTCTGATCCACCTGTGACTGAAATTAGAAGCTTAACCTCTTCCCAATATTAGGACATACCATGCTGTCCTCAACAGAGTGAGCTTTAAAGGACCACTATAGTGCATTTACAATGCTTTCCTATGGACGCTTGCGTGCTCTCACTGTGAAAATCACAGTGAGAAGCACGCAAGCGCCTCTAGTGGCTGTCAATGAGACAGCCACTAGAGGATTAGGGGGAAGGCTTAACCCATTCATAATTATAGCAGTTTCTCTGAAACTGTTATAATTATGAAAAAATGGGTTAACCCTAGAAGGACCTGGCACCCAGACCACTTCATTAAGCTGGAGTGGTCTGGGTGCCTAGAGTGGTCCTTTAACACTGTTAGAACAGCATGGAATGTCCTGCAGTTTTGATGTGAGCAGTGTTATATCCCTGCTCACACCAGGGAGTCCCAGGTATCAGTTGAAACTTGGGCTCCCCTCTGTCAGCTGGGGCCTTTTTATAGGCCCCAGACTGACAGGTGAGCTGTATGCAGCTCTCTAGATGGGCATTTAAATACCCATAGGCTGGGGTACCCATACGGCTCTTTAAATCCTTTGAGAACACTACTTATTGTATTGCTTACGGATTGTGCTCAGCTGCAATGATTCTATGGCCGATAGTGGTCAGTGTTGGGCTTTACCAGCAGCTCAGCACTGATCACAGTGTAATCAGCTGGAAAAAAACATGCTTTTCTCAGTAATACACGAAAATGTTCCTGTAACACTGGGAAAAAAAGCCAGTAGATGGCGGCCAGATACCACACTCTGCTGTTTTAACTAGAAAAAAACCCATCTACTTATATTAATACTGATATTAACAGAGGGCTTCCTTAACCCCTTAAGGACACATGCCATGTGTGACATGTCATGATTCCCTTTTATTCCAGAAGTTTGGTCCTTAAGGGGTTAAGGGTAGGGTAAGGTTTGTGTTAACGCTGTTTAAGGGTTAGGGATAGTGTAGTATTAAGGGTAAAGTTAGGGTGGGTATATGGTTAGTGTTGGTGTCAGCATAAAATTGGTGTCCGCATATAAAGTTGGTGTTAGCATAAAATATGCAGTATGGTTGGTATAGCATTGAGAGTCCTTACTACCAGAAATGAATTTAGGTCCTAGGTGTATTAGACATTTGACAATCAGGACTGATATGTGAATTTATTTTTGGTTCTTTTTATTTAGTTTTGTTTAGCAGTGGATATGTGTTCTGTGCAAATTAATTACAAAATTAAGTCTTGTCAGTGTGCACAGGCAATAGATGTAATGAGCTTGTTTCTTCTTTCATTTACGTTCCCCTGCTGCCCCAACCTCTCTAACCTTAATGGGATTTTAAAAAAATATATATTTCTTCCCTCCCTCTCTGACTACTCCCTCCCCCTACCAGCTCAGAACAAGTGCACGCGCTCTCTGCTGGTGAGAACGGTCCATTCAAATGCTTCTGGGAATGCTTTTTGGGAAGCATTTAATTGCACCTTGTGACTACTGCGATGACAGAGTTCACATGGAAACCAGTCTGGGGAGCTGCACCCAGTGCTGGATTCCAGGTGAACTAATGTTGTTATGACAGGGTTTTACGTGTGTTAGACCCAATAGTAAAAAAAGGTGATTAATTAAAAAGGATTACAAGGACACTATAGTCACAAGGACAACTACAACTTAATGTAGTTGTTTTGGTGTATAGTATGTCCCTTCAGGCTTTTTAATGTAAACATTGCCTTTTCATTACTGCCTAGTAACACCTATGTCCAGCACTTATGTTCAGCGTCTCCACACTGTGGATGGAGGAGCTGAAGTTCCCCAAAGAGATATACTGATTGGCACAGTGTGGCGTGTTGTGCATTATCCTCCCAATGGTTTTCCCACATGTTTGATCTCCGCTAAGGAGGTGGAGCGAGGCTAGACACAAAAATAGACCAGAGCGGCGCTGGAATGAAGGTGGGTGAAATCACTTTCACTTAGCTGACTCGTAGGCTTGGTGATAAACTAGGTGGTTTTCACAGCTATTGATACATGTTTGTATTTCTATCACTATAATGTTCCTTTAAAGGGCCTACTGAGTTTATAGGCTAGATATCAGATCTGTATGTTACTCTCTCTGTTGTTCAAGAGCACTCTATCTTTACCAGCAGATATTGCAAAATAAGCTGCATATTGTTAAAACTTTCTCAGATTAAGAAACATAGACCAGTTCTCCCAGTTATGATTGCATAGTGTGAAAACTAGATTCAGATATTTTTTATGTGTTTAAATAACCATCTCTTAATCAAGAACAAACAATTGTGTTTATAATTACAATACATATATATTTTTTTAATACATTTTAGTAGAGAATAAGACAATATGTCTGCAAATCGGCCTACTGGAGGAGGAGACCAGATTAAATCGGTCCAGGCAGGAAATGGGGCAGTACATTTTGGACAGGTGAGTGGAAGAAGCTTGCAGAGTGTTTGCGTGTATAAAATGTTTATAGATAGTTATGCCCAGGGCTTGCCTAGACATTGTGCTGCCTAGGCCCAAGAGCAAGATACTGCCCCACCCACCAAAACTTAATCCAAAGTAAACACCCACACAATATCTCCCCCACATTTATTATAACATTAGATAAAGCTTTTCATAATGCACTTTCCACCACAGAGGGTTATTCACTTAACTCAAAATGTTATTGAATAAACACGCAAATTGCAAAATTTAAGGCTAAAATTTCACTGGTGGCTATCATTTCTCCAAATCCGGTATGTTTCCTAAATTGGAGATTGCATTTTCCTTGGACTAAGTCTCCTGTGCTGCCTTTTTTTTTACATTATGTACCACCTGTGTCCAAGGGATGCAACCTGACTCCTTAAAGGGATACGCTAAGCACCAAAACATCTTTAGGTTAATGAAGCAGTTTTGGTGTACAGTTCATGCCCTTGAAGACTCAATTCTCTGCCATTTTAGAAATCAGTTTGTTTATGTAGCCCTAGGCACAACTGCCCTGGTTTAGAGTCACACAATCTCTGTACAGACTTATTGGAACAAAAGTTTAGTTTCCCTAATAGCTTAATGTGCTTAATTTAGAATGTATTATCTCTTAAAGTTTGTAACCGACTAGAGCTTGCAAGTGCCTTCTTTGTGTGATTAAAGATTAATTAACAGAGCAGGAGATCAAAACTTATTCTAATTTTTTTAATGAAGGTTGTTAGTCATAGCCAGGGGAGGTGTGGCTATGGTACAGAAACAAGTGATTTCACTTGTGTATGGCAGAGAATTGAGATAGACTGCATGAACAAGGTCTATACACCAAAACTGCTTTAACAAGCAAAAGTTGTTTTGGTGCCTACTATTTTATTTTAATGGCTGTCTCTGGATATGCTTGGTAACACTCTGCAATTGATTTTGCTATTCACTAACAAAAAAAAAAGTTTATTTTTAGTCATATTCCCTACGTTACTGATTTGTTCTAGACTAGAAGAATATAAGGTGTAAGCAGAGGCAGCTTTTTATAGTAAGCCTTTAATTATTAGACTACTGAGACACTGACTTGTCAAAGTATCTTTTTATACATAAACCTCAGAATGGGGAGAATTTAGGTACCTTATGATCTAAAATAGCAACAACAGTATATAACTGTATGAGTAAATATTGTAAAGGAGCATAAGACAAATGCACACTCACACTTTTTAGAGCTATATGCACTTGGCTCTAGTGGGAAGAGTGTTTGGGTCTGTGGAGGCGATCCTTCCCTTCTTTATGTAGGGGTTCCTAGATGTGATCTCAAGAGAGATATGGACATAGGGTACTACAGTATAGGTAGGTATCTTCCAATAGTAAGACAAGTGGATACTCACAAAAGTGGAGCCAATTCCAGGCTCTATAGGCAGCGCAGTGTGTGGCTATAGGGCCACACTACCTTCTTTTTAAAAGCAGGAACGAAGGTATCAAATTAAAATTTATTAACTATAACAATAAATGTAAGGAATATAAAAAGTAAATCAATATATAACGTTCTCTGTTGCCAAGGATGCATTTCTCCACAATCTGGGCTTCCTCAGCTAGGCAATCCAAAGAGAGAGACACTAAATAACATAGTGCGATATTGCCAGTATATATAATATGTAGATGATATGGAAATCAGGTACTCACAAGCCTGGAGCCAAATTGTAACATATGGCTTTCATGAGTAGCGCAGTGGTACTTTTCATCAGGATGTCCCTGTCCCTTTTCCCAGGTGACCTTGTATTTTTCTCCAGATGAATGAGGTAGAATTGCACAGGCTAGGTATTCTTTCAAAAGAGAACTTTATTGATCCAGATTTGGAGTTAAAGAATAGCGCAAAAATCAACTACTAAAAACCAATAAAATCAGCTCCAATAAATAAAATCAAATAGTGGGGCTCAATCAGTACTATAGAGTCCTGCCAATTTGCTATAATGTCCAAAGGTGTCCGAAACGCGTCTTGCCCCGTACCAGGGGCTTCTTCAGTCGGTAGAAAGTGTCTGTGTGCTGCTCGGCGTCCTTTTAAATCCCCCAGTGTGTATACTTCCGTGTTCGGCTGTCGCACGTTGGAACGCACTCTGCGTTCCAATTCAGGCGCCATGCGTTCCATTTCCGGGTTGCGTTGCTTGTGCCGACTTTTTTTCCGTAGTTTAGAGATCACTGGCGGCGATTTCAATCTTTACAAATATTTTAACCCCATCAATGGTTTAGGGGACAAAAAAGTATTATAACCCCATGAATGGTTTAGGGGACAGTTAGACTCATCTCTTATGTTCTAAATTCAGAGTAATGAACAGTAGGTCAACATAAGTCTACATAGACAGTAATCATTAATATTATATTAATAATAAGAATTTTTTTTTATTTTTTTTAAATAAACATCATTTTAATAAATACATATCATTTGTGATTTCTTGGGAGCATGTCAACAATAAACATCATTCCATTTATGGTTTCTTAAGAGCAAAGTGAGATATCTTTCTAATAATGAGGGCTCATATACTTAAAGTTGTATTTCAGCTGTTAGAACTTTATTTTACAATTTACAATAAGGTTAAGAAAAATCCAGAGATCTGTGGTCTCTCAAGATATCTTTCTAATAGTGAGTGCTATTTCTCATTTAAGTCTCGGTAGATAGTAGAATGAATAATCCAAATCATTAAGCTAACCTTTTTCTGAAGAGGGGATATTTAAAGTGACGGAATGTGTTATAACAGTAATGGCATGATCTTAAAAACTTTATTTTTTATATGAAAATCATGTATAAAATAACTTTAAAAAACTAAGTGTAGTGGAAAAAAAAGGGGGGAATAGAAGGGAAAGAAAGTGCATTTTGTGCAAGTGAGTACCTGATTTCCATATCATCTACATATTATATATACTGGCAATATTGCACTATATTATTTTGTGTCTTTTTTTTAGATACATCAAGACGTGTGATCCACCTACTGTATTGTACGTTTTGTATTTTATAGAGTGGTGTAAGGGGTTTCCACTCAGGTGGTCTGTAGCATCTTGTGCCACCACACTCATCCGCTCCTATCACTGTATATATTCCTTTATTTTAATCCAAAGAGAAAGTTAGTAGGTCCTTCATCCTACGGCAAACGGAACTATAGTGTTAGGAATACAGGTTTGTATTCTTTAAACTATAGAATCCCTTTATATTATGTAACCCGCCTGCTACATGATAAAGCAATACAGATTGTGGACTTGCCATTTTCTGATAATACACCAAGATATATACATTATCAAGTTGGCCAATAACATAGAGCTCTTGTACTGACATTTCCTACATCTCCTTTCCCAAGGGCTTCCACTCCTATTCCTTGTGATGTGGATATTGTGCATGGTCAAGCCTGTTTAGATGAGCAGAAATGCATAAGCATAACTTAAGACCTAATTTGTCTTTCATGAATGAAGCTATTCACAAGTGCTGAATATTGGATAAAACCCAACTGAACATTGGTTACTGGATACACATAATGTTGCCACTGAAAGCAGTAGGGGATTTAGGATTTGTTGGGTGAACACTTCCAAGTCCCTGCAAAAGCTGCAGTTTTTAATCAAGTATGGGGAATTTGAAAATCGATTTGTGCTTGTAAGATGGGTTAGATACAGCCTTCTTATGTGAATCATGCTTTTATTGCAGCATCAGTACACTGCTGAAGAATACCAAGCTGTCCAGAATGCTCTGCGTCAGAAGCTGGGTCCTGAATACATCAGCAGCAGACAGGCAGGAGGAGGACAGAAGGTAGGACATGGCATCCTGACAGCTTTTTAAAGCAGTGAGTGATCATCTAAATCAACAGTTGAACATATATTCTTGGATATGTACAGTCCACTGGTAGGGAATGACCATGGATCTAAGGGAGAAATTAGTTTCTCTGTACTAGGTAAGAACAAATGATGGAACAGAGGGAAAGGTAAGAGGGGTCTATTTTTGGAAGAATTCATTTTACTTTACAAAGTTGTGCAAATTCAGACCAACACCATCTATAAAAAAGATGGGAGTGAGAGGTTTACTATACATATTTTTAAGTTGTCAGGCTGCTGTACAAATTAGACAATTTGGTAATGGAGGCCTCACTGCTTTCATAATTTTTGTGTTGGCTCAGAAATGTATCCAATTAAACTCTGAGATTCATTCAGTTTACTACATGTCGTGTTATTAATGGAACACTCTCTCTAAGCAGCTTAACCACTACAACATAGGTTGATAATGGCTGTGTTGTCAGACAAAATGTTGCACATATATATATTTTTTTTTTAATTTTTTTTACTTGTGGCACTAAAATAAATGGACACTGACCAATGGTTATTCTGGGTGAGCTCCAGAGATTGTGTATGGAGATGAGAGAAATGTGTGGAAGGATAACCATCACTGCAACACTCCACCAATCTAACCTCTATAACAGACTGGCGAGATTGAAACCTCTCCGCACTGCAACGTACATGAAAGAACGCTTGGACTTTGCAAATAAGCATCTAAAGTACTCTGTGTGTGAGAAACTCAGAGCTTATGAAATATAGTTTGGCCTTAATTAAAAACTTCATGTATGAAGGAAATCAGGAACTGCTTATCACCTGGGCAATGTAGCGTGGCGGTGGTAGCATCGTGCTTTGGTGGTATTTTTTAGCAGCATGGACTTGGAGACTGATCAGTGTTGAAAGGAAGCTTAATGCAGCAAAATACAGAGATATCCTGGTCCAGAGTGCTCAGGACATCATTCTGGGTTGAAGGTTCACCTTCCAACAGGACAATCTCCTTAAGCACACAACCAAGACAATGCAAAAGTGGCACATATGTGAATGTCCTTGAGTGGTCCAGCCAGAGCTGGGACTTGGACTTAAACTCTGGAGAAACCCCAAATTGGATTGTCCCTATCCGATCTGCAGAGAAGAATGGAAGAAACTACCCAAATTTGTGCCAAGCTTGTTGCCTCATACACGGAAAGTCTTCAGCTGTAATAGCTGTTAAAAGTTAACTAAGTACTGAGTTAAGGGTCGGAATCCTTATTTCAATTTGATATATCAGTTAATTCTGTTTTTATTTTCAATGCTGTCAAAATGTAATCTTAACTTTGTCATTATGGGGTATTGAGTGTAGACTGATCTGAGAAAAAAACTAATAATTGAAACAATTGTAGCATTAGGCATAAAAATTTGAAAAACAAACAAAAATGTGGTTTATATACTTTCTGAATACACTGTAGATCACAAATTGTTAGAACTACTGAATACCCTGTCCTAAATCCATGTCTTACTACTTTGTACAGCTGTTAAAACTGATAAATTTGCATTAAAGGGACACTGTAACCACCATAACCACGACCGCCTAATACAGTAGTTATGCACCATAGAGACTGTCCCTGCAGCCTCCGCTATGTAAGCACTACTTTTTTTTTCTGAGAGCCTCTGGTGGTTGTCACTCTTACAAAACCTAGACGGGTTTCCTGGGTTTGGTCCTACAAAGATTGCAGGAACAACTTTTTTTTTTTTTTTTTTTTTACAATCCAAATGCACACGTGTATTTGATATGCAGAACATAACAGTTTAAGATCTTCTCAGCTAGGGTTACACATGTTTGAACAGAAAAGGCAAGTTTTCATGCAATGCATATCAAATAATATTCAAAGTGTCATGTTTGAATCAATAAAGACATTAGTATGAATGTACTTGCATACATCCAATTCCCTTATTGCCAGCCAAGTCCGGTTTGTTCAACACAGACAAAAAGGTGTATGAGATGTACACAGGTATGGAAGATGAAATAGATACCAGATTACTATTTGTATTTTCAGCTATTTTTGGAATACATCCACACACACTGGTTTCTTCTACACCAGGTTGTCATGATAATCAGATACTATTTTTTTTTTTTTTTAATTCTTTATTTGGGATGTGGCAGCATATCAATGAAGTCAACAATTTTCAAGATGGTCACATTTTTCAGGCAATATTCAGTGTCTGAATATTTCAAAACTTGACACACAAAATAACATAACCGTTGTTGTCCCAGCTATAGAACCTTAAACGATATATAATATATATTCATGTTATGCATCTCCCCTCTCTTCCCCTCATACATTCTCTTCCTCGTCAACGCCTACTGTCACGCATCTCAGCACCCAGTACTGGGGTCGTTCACTATCCCAAATGCCTGGTCCCCATATGTTATCAGACTGCTCTCTATCCTTGAGTTAGTCATGTACCCACTCATATTCACAAGTCCCAATCTATACCATTCGTACGACTCTTTTATGTGTTTTGGCAACATTCTGTATATATAATCCGTCTCTTTAGCTGCTCAATAAGGAGACAGAATTTATTCACTAGGCCTGTGTTGCTCCATAGAGTATCTGTTAGTCTCTGCTAAATAGGTAACATATATGGGTACGCAATGTCATCTGAACCTCCAAGAGCTGTTATATGAACCAACATGCGGTGTAGTTTAAGTCTAAAGTATGTCATCTACCCTCTCCCCTGTACATGCTGTGGTCCTCACTTTCACACTTGCTTACCCCCGTTCACTCGTCACTCGTACTTCCCGGTCATTCCTCGTGTCTCAGAAAAAGGGCAATGTAGCAAAAGTATTGGGCATGAGGTGCTAAACGCACAATAACAATTGATAAGTCTCGGAGTAAAAAAGAAAAAGAGGGGGGGAAAAAATGGGAAATTAAAAATTTTGATACTTGAAGGTCTGTAATGGGCTTAGTTCTCTCAAGGGCCTCCACTATGCCCGGTGGGTAAGCCTGTGATTAACACTCCTGTGCTCGAACAGTCCTATGGAGGGTTCTGTAGTCTCTGCCTCCAAAACACAAGTTCAGAGAGTTCAGCAATAAAAAGAAAGCAAACCCAGCAGGGCGTCCGGACCCACAGTCTCCGGCACTTTCTGGCTGAGCATGTTCGCGCCTCGTCTCTCCGGCCCATCTGCAGTGTGAGCACTTGAGGAGTGAGGGCAGCCGGGAGCGAAGGGTCTACGATTTGTCTGTTTGCCAGCGTCTCCCAGAGGGATTGGTAGGTGTGCCTCAGCCTCCCCTGCTATAGCTTTGGTAAGCTTGTGTCTTGTGATGCGGGAAGATCAATGTCCTCTCTGGAGCAGGCTGTTGGGTGCGCGGCTTCCGCCATTTTGTGGGAGACCCCAGGTCTGTGTTGCAGAACGATGGTGCTGTGGGGCTCCAGAGTTGTGGTAGCGGTGGGGGCTGCAGGGTATACAGGTATATAAAGCTTCGGGAGTCCAGCATGGCACACCCAGGCAGGATAGCAGGGTAGTGGCCATCCATTCGACTCACCGCCCAAATAAGCCTCATCTGGGTGGAAGAAGTATGTCCCTCCAAGGGACAAACACTTCGTGCAAGCCTCACGTCGGGGCCAGTACTTCCTTGGGTATAGGACCACAGTTTCCAGTCGTTAGGTGAGTAGATGATTAGCTTTGGTAGGCTGATAAGTCGAGATATTTCCCGAGCTGTTCTTACATGCGGCCACTCAGCATGGCAGTCAGGCCCTGCCCCCATATTAAATGATATTTTATGTATAAATATTTCTCCTGAACAAAATTATATATAATAAGTGTGGGTGCACTTAATATGAAAGCAAAAAATATGATTGAACAGACCTATAGCGCAAATTCCAGGTTTTGTTTTGATTAGAACTTGTACAATTGGCTTTGTCCTTATTTTTTTTTTCCCCCTCATACTAGTTGTATATTTCATATCACGGTTTTTCACTAATGTGTAACTTTTCTTGAATTCCAAGTGAATTTCAAATTTTAGGCCCAAAATAACCAATCTGCTAGATTTTCATTTGGGTTTTTTTTGGCCTGAAATCTGACATTTACTTTGATTTTCTAACCGTTTACTTTTTAGTGAGTAGCATGGACATTTACTTTGCTCGGTTTTTGTTTTCTCCCCCACAGGTGTGTTACATAGAAGGGCACAGGGTGATCAGTCTGGCCAATGAGATGTTTGGATACAATGGTTGGTCCCATTCCATAACTCAGCAGAATGTGGGTGAGTGCCAACACTATTCTGTAGAGAGTTGTCTGTGCGAGCATTATGCGATCTGTGTAACTGCTTCTTTTTTTTCTCATGGCAGATTTTGTGGACCTGAGTAATGGCAAATTTTACGTGGGGGTGTGTGCATTTGTCAAAGTCCAGCTGAAGGTGAGCTATATTGCATGTTATCTTTGCCGATTTATCACACAACCCACCTTGAGTACTGAAGTTGTATTTAACCGTTGGACAGTCATGGACAAACTAACATCTGAGAATGGTTGGTTGGTGTACTGCAGCAATGCATGCTGGGTTAAATGATCAGTGTTCTAGTCCACCTGAAGGGATGAGACTGGCTACATGGGAAATTAAAAAATAATAATTGGTAACTATTTCTATTCCCCGATTAGATCTTTATCAGTTTTTCAAGGTATAGCACAAAACTGGACAGTCCAGGCCCTTAAATCTTAAAAGGGAAAGCACTCATGGGTCTTTCACCTCGAGAATCAACAATATATGTGTCCAAGCATAGGTACTGTCTGTGCTTGGTTAAGCTCTAGACAGTGAGTGGGTCCTTGGTGTGGCATATTTTGATTTGTATGTGATCATTCATACTGCCCTATAATCTTTAAAGGGACACTATAGTCACCAGAACAACTACAGCTTAATGTATTTGTTCTGGTGATTATAGTCTGTCCCTACAGGCTTTTTGCAGTAAACACTGTATATTTTCAGAGAAAATGTAGTATTTACAGTATAGCCTAGGGACACCTCCACTACTAGAGGAGCTTCCTGGGGAAATGCTGCACACTGTGCAGCACTGACATTCAGTATCTCCACCCTCTGTATCGTGA
This sequence comes from Pelobates cultripes, assembly GCA_933207985.1. Taxonomy (NCBI): domain Eukaryota; kingdom Metazoa; phylum Chordata; class Amphibia; order Anura; family Pelobatidae; genus Pelobates; species Pelobates cultripes. The sequence continues at coordinate 219,054,261 of OW240914.1, read as the reverse complement.
CACTGAACTTTTCTCGTAGATTTGCATTGATTCAATGCATCTCTATGGGAAGATGCTAATTGGCTAGGGTGGCATTTGGCTCCACTCCCGGCCCATCTCCTTAGCTGAGATCATCAGAATTGACAAACACAGCCAATTTCAATGCTTTCATATACACTTCTGATGATGTCAGCCAAGGAGTCAGATCAGGGACAGGGCCAGCACCGGAATACTGAAATAAAGGTAATTTAATTTATTACATTTAGGGGGGGATGAGGGCAGTAGGACTAGATAGTGTTTTTAACACTATAGACTCAGGAATACATGTTTGTGTTCCTAACCCTAAATCTTCCTTTAATTATATATTTTTTCCACACATACTGAAAGTGACTCCTATACAAAAACTGTTGACAGCAGTGAGTGTTCGTGTAAGTGTATGTATGTGTAATTGAAGCACCCTACAGTGTCTTTAATGTTGTTATACATTGTTTTATGATTATGTAGACTGTCATTGCTCTTTAAGGGGTTCAGAAAAGTAATTTGTCAGGAATAACCAGGAAATAGAATGGCATGAAAAGCTAAATTCTATTAATCATCACATAATCTGACTGTATCCTATCCAGGATGGCTCCTACCATGAAGATATAGGTTATGGTGTCAGTGAAGGTCTGAAGTCTAAAGCTCTATCATTGGAAAAAGCTCGGAAAGAAGCAGTCACTGATGGATTGAAGAGAGCACTCAAGTAAGAATAGGCATAGTCACCATAAATCTGTTTCTTACTGCCCTCCATAGATTTTGTATCCAGAGACTGCCAGATAATCTTATGTTGCACAATATTAATTACCCCTTCCCCCTCAAACAAAAAAAATATTTGCATCCGCTCCTTACAATTGCCCCTTCAGAGTTAGCTATGGGATTTAGCTGAGCAGTGAGGAGCAATTTAGTATATTGTAAATTGAGAAGTTACAGCAATGTCGGATAGATTTGCTCTTGAATTTTTTTATTTTTATTTTTTTACTTATTAGAGTCCGGTTATTTTAATGATTTTATAATATAGCACGTTCTCTGTCATTATCATTTTGGCCACAAGAGGGCATCACAGACTCCAAAATAAACCCAAACATTAATAACAAAACCAAAAAAAAAGAAACTCACAAAAAAAAAATGTCCAAAGTGATGGAGGACCAACTGCTGGAAAGCTCCAAACAGAACGGGACTGGAAGGCATATTTATAATATCATGGAGGTGGAAGAGGACACTTCAGCAGCCAGAGCCATTATTGGAAACCAAAGCTGGACGGATCTATAGCACTAGTTACTGTTTGTAAGGCTAGGAAAAAAATCAAATAGTGAGACTTCCAGGACCAGGTCGTTGGTCTTTACACGGCAAGAATTTGTAAGCGCTGGAGGAGAATACATTAGAAACGATGAATTCTGTGCATGCTGTTTTAATGAACATGACACGTGCAAGAGGGACGCTGTTTTGCTATGTAAAGGTAACAGAAGCTGAAGGTATACTGCTGTACATGACGGTGTACAACTACAACAATAATCCTTAAAGTGACACTCAAGTCACCATAACTTTATCAGAATGAAGTTGCCATAGTGCGACGGGGGCGACCGGGCGCCAGCCCACCTCATGAGGTTAAACCGTTTAACCCCAAAGTGCAGAATCTGTCACCCGATCGCTTGGCCATCTCCGTCCACCACTGAGGCTTGAGTCCGCCTCGGACAGGAGCGCCGCTGTCAGCTGATGTGATCAGTAGCGCCCTATTCACAAAACGGCTTGAGAAACCTATCGGATCTAGCACTCTGGGGTTAAGACGTTTGTTAACAGTTTAACCCCTTGAGGCAAGCCAGCGCCAGGGGACCACCCCACACCAAAACAACCTCACCAAGATGAAGTTGTTTTTGTACCCAGAGTCTTCCTTTAAGAATGTTTACTAGCAAAAAACATTGTTTATTTATTTTTATCCTGAGGCCAAAGAGCAACCATTGAAGTAACTTGCCCACAGCTTGATGACTTCCCAGTGTAATAGCATGATGACATCAAAATGGTGCCCATAAAAAAGTCATGCCTAGTTTCTTTACCTACTGAGCTGCAGCATTAAGTCTCTCTCTGAGTCAGTCCCATCTTTCCCATAGTTATCACACTGCCCTTTACCATTACAAAGTCATGGCCCTGGAATGAACACCGATTCGGCACACACCTGCTGCCAAAGGGTTGAGCAAAGCATTGCACATCAATGTGTTGCTGTGCCCTCTGACACACAAAGGATTAAATAACTCGAAATGCTATATCACTTAATAATTTGTGACAGCTACGATCCATGCAATGTGTTCTACAATTTTCTCCAAAGCCATTTATCTTACCTTATTATCAATATACCTTTCCAAATGCACCATCCCGTGACTTCTATTAGAAAGCCCTGATAGTTGGCATTTTTGTTTTTTTACAGGATAAACTAACATGACACCCCTGACATTAAAACATTCATGTAACAGACGTAAGGTAAAGGCAGCCATGTCTCAAATCGAGGAGCTGTTATCGGAAGTTACAATGTACCAAACCCCTGGAATTGTAAAATCTATTACAACACTAAACCTCGCTTTCTGTAACAGAGCTGAACCTTTATATTGACACTTTCACAGTTAATGTCCTTATATGATTTCTTTTCTTTTTTTGTGTGTTGGGTAGACATTATTTATCATTTTCACAGAAAATTTGCGGTATATCCCAGAGCAGGAACGCAGGCTGCCTCTCTTCACAGATATTTCTCAGTAAAGTTCTCAGTGAAGACTCCTCTATGCTTCTCAAATTCCTTATTCTGCAGCCAGTCACTTTCCTTAATTCCCATTAACCAACCCTCGTCCTGTTCCTCAGGGTTATCAAACTCTGTTACAAGAACCACGTCACCAGATTTCAAGTTTAACTCATCGCTATCAGTTGCACCATAATCATGTTGCGCCTTCACTTTGTACAAGAATCCAGGGGGCATATCTTTCTTTGGGGGACTGCTCTACACGGTGCCATTGACAGTCGCAGTGAATGTTTCAACAACCACAGCAGGGAGTGAACTCTGAGATTGCGTAGTAGTGTCTTTTTCAGGTGCAGCTGGTTCCGGTTTGCTTTCCGTATCTTTCTTCGGTTGTTCTGCTCTGGCTGCAGGTATTGGTTCTGCCGGCTGAGAAGGTGACTTGGAGATGGTCACAGATGGGGCATCAGCAAAAAAGGTCCCTGTCGCAGAGGCAGCAGGAGAACCAAACGCCTCCTCTGACTGGTGGTTGACAGTCTTTTCTGTGGCTGGAAGAGGAGGTCCATCGGGTGGTGAGGATGGCGTCCTGTTCCCCTTTGTGGAACTGGTGTCACTTGGCTGAGCTTTCACTGGGGTGAAGACCTTGGCTGAAGGCTTTCCTTGATGTTCATCCAATGTCACCAACACGTCATTCAAGTTTTGATGCAGCTTGCCCATTTCTTTATGGAAGTTTTCCTCCATGCCAGCGATGCTCTGGAATGTGTTGACGTAGAAACCAACACGACTGTTCCATAAGGAGGGCAACTCCTCCTGCAAATCATTGTTCATTTCTTCAAATACTTTTTGGGTTTTTACCATCTCTTCCTCCGCCTGGTTTCGGAGCAGATTAGTTTGGGCAACCAGATGGGCTTGTATTTTTCCCTGGCACCACTGGGGGGCAGCCTTCTCAAGCAACAACACAGGCTTTGCGATTTTGGCATCATCCTTCTTATTTGCATTTTGTAGTGATTCATAGTGGTGTCTGGCGCTGTCATAATCCACCAGCTTTCTGCCCCGTTTAGCGATACGAGACTTGATATCAGGGAACTGTCCAAGGTAGGTGTCCATGGTGAGAAGAGCCTGATCCACCAGCTTCCGATGGTAGTCTGTCCATAGCAGGTCATTGTTCTCGGCTATCTTGTTTGTATCGTCTCTCCCTGGCCATTCCGGCTCGTAGACATCCTGCAGACACTCTGTTAGTTTCTTGAAAGCATCGTGCATTGCTTTTACCGAAGCCAGGTAGGTCCTTAAATCTTTCTGTAGTTTGCTTCCTTCTGTCAGCTGCTTGTTGAAGTTGAGAACAAATTGCTCGAAGTGCACATCTTTCGTCTCATCTGCTTTGCCCAGTTTCTGGAGAACCTTTTGGGGTGCTGGGGGAATTCCCTGGGGTCCAGTGGTGCTGCTGCTGGCGCGCGAGGGAGCACTTTCCCCTCAGTGCTTCCTCTTCAGCTCCCTCGCGCGCCGCCTGCTCTTGAATTTTTAATTCTGTAGTCCGAGCTCTGTATGGATGTTGTATGTATAATGTTTTACTATGAAATGCTGTTCAAACGGAGGTTAACTCTCCCCCCCCCTCCCCCCCTCCCATGGTGTTATAGGGAGCCATTAGCCAGCCTAGAACTAGAGTTCTAACCGGTTAATGTCAACTCTGTGTATATACGTATACACAGAAGTACATTCATTGGCTGATATCTGTCCGTTGATGCTCTCAGCCAACGAGAGGCTGTCAGGGTGGACTTCTGCAGGTGTGCAGAAGCAGGAAGTACTCACTGACCACAAGAATACCCTCCGCTTCCAGCGAAGACTCAGGTGACGGAATGCCAAGGCAAAGCGGTTTGCCCCTTTACCAGGTAATTGGACCAGGGTACTCCTCATTGGGCTATAGTGCTTATGATGCTTGGAGTAACCTTTGCACTCTTTTTTGACATTCTTTATTTGTATGTAGTAAGGTTACAATACAGGTCAAATCGTATCAAGAGACACGGTATAACAAGTTTCACAAGGCCCCTAAACCTTATGTCCAACAATATTTTTAGGGTTTCGTTCCTAAGTTTCCCCCCTTCCCCGCCGTATAACCTTTGCACTCTTATCTTGCATATAGCTATTTACTTTTGTCCTTCTCTATAGATGCTTTGGGAATGCTCTTGGGAATTGCATTATGGATAAAGAGTATCTCCGTGCTGTTAACAAATTACCAAAGTTGGTAAGTGAAGCTGTGAACTGTTATCAGGGGACCACAGATTGTTACATATGTGTAATTAGATCTCCAGAAAATGTTGTGACACTTCCTGGAGCCTGTTTGTTAAAGCAAGTACAAGCTTGATCATTAACTTTTTAGTTGGTACATCTAACCCATAGTGTGTTTCTTCCTAAATTTAAACAGACATCAACAATATTTGCTTCTAGAAAACAATGCTGTGTATTAGTAAATTGTGCTACCGTGTTCTTTAAAAAAAAAAATCTTTCATTTATTATTTCAGCCACAAGCAGAACTGGATCCTGCACTGACAAAGCGACAAGATTTTGACGCTTCGCTGGAAAAGGCACGTTTTAATGGCTATCTAATCAAACCGAAACCACCAGACAGACTTCATCTAGAACCAGTTGACAAGGAAACTCCTGAGATGAGTGAAAAATTACCCACCAAACAGCACCAACAGGATCACACCAGCAAGAACACAGAACAAAACACTAGTATAGGAGGGTATGTTTGGTTAAAGATCAGATGATACAGTTTCTCACTACTGATTAAGGTAATCCACAAGGAAGTTGTATGAAGGCGTGATTCATTTTCATCCTAGTGGGAGAAACTCTTTGTTTCTGGAATCCGTTTGACGGTGTGTATGCTGACGCTCTTAAATAATGAATTAAGGCCAATTAGGGACAAAACTGATATTGCTAAAGCTCATTGAAAATATTTCAATAGTACAGAAAACCACACATTCAATTTAATTTGATAAAATCAAAGTCTTCGGTCCTTTTCATAATTCTAAATCTGATTTCTTTGGTTATCTTTATCCTATGTTCGTTTGTAAATGCACTGTGTAACGGACCGTTTTGCCCAAAAGAGGTTAAAAACCGTTTAGGCGATATTCCCCTTTTTCAGCTGCACCGACAGCTACTGCAAGCACCAATCTCCTGAACTGCAAACCCACGAATTCACCAACTCCTGAATTGCAACCAAGGGAATACTCGAAACTCTCGAACTGCATACCAAGGGAATACTCGAAACTCCCGAACTGCATACCAAGGGAATACTCCAAACTCCCGAACTGGAGACACATGAATAGCTGCTAGCAGACGAACAGGAAAAGCCCCCAAGCGGCTTACACTCCTGGCAATCAGTCTCTAACAGCAAACAGTAAATCCTCCCCCAATAATGAGACGACACTTCACTTTGAGGGTTAAGCAGGAACTGATTTACTGGGGCTAACTGCCCGGCTTTTATGCAGGTCTCTCACCTGGTGGACACTCCCCTAAGGGACCAAATAGGAGACTGGGACACAAAGGGTAAAAGGACCAATCACAGACTTACACATTTCAACCATCCCACAATGCATCACAATCCCTCCTCTCTGCTCTGGAGATAATTGAGAAGTAATTCAATTATCTCCAAAGACAGAGGCCAAACTCCATTAACCACATGGCAGAAAACAAACAGTAAAAGACATAAAATTACATACAGTCACATTTATTACCTAAACCATATACATTCTACATATCCCCAGATAGCTTAGATCTGAGCGCACATTACTACCGAATGGCGCTCAGATCACATACATACAGTTCAATCGCCATGGAGCCAAAGTCTTTCCCATAGTTTTTCCATGGCTTAGCTATCTGAGGGATGCTGTTCATCCGGCGAAACTACCGAATGAACAGTAACTCGGTTCTGCTTACCGAATGGGAAGGTAAGGAGGCTGGCGGCTCAGCGGTGTTCGCGCCAATAAGTGTCCGTTTTCAGTTCCATAGTTTGGGCGCTGAACACCGCTGGTCGTTCGGGAGGTAAAATGGCTGCTGCCACGTGTTCGACAGACGAACAAAGGCCACCCAGTGTTCATCAATTAAGCTGCGGTTAACCACAGCTTCTGGGCGGTCAATTGACGGCACACTCCAGCTCCCAGGTGGTCCATCATTTGGTAGTTTGTTCGGTAGATGGAATCTACCGAACACCCTGGCAGAAAGGCACGAATAAACCTTTCAGCAGGGAGAATAACAGTTCTGAACTGCAGGGCCATAATCTAAAGGGAGCAGGCGAGCTACCAGGCTTCTCCAGTGCACAGCGGCGAGGTTGGTTCCGCCACACACTGTTCAGAAAACCTTGTTTAAAAGCTGTTTTTATGCATTCTATAATAAGTTTAGCCCAGCAGTTTCTGAAGAACTTCCTGTAAGCCTAGTAAGTTCCACAATTTACTGAATCACCCTTTCTAGCAGTGATTACCCACTACATAACAAATTTAGCTCCTAGCTTCTCCTTCCTCCGTAACAAATCTGATTTTTATTTTTTATTTTTTTTTTTATGCCCCTCTATTACTAAATATGCTCCCCTGTGTGCCCCCACTCCTCCATGTTGACAAATCTTGCTCTGCATCACATCCCTCCTCCGAATGAACAAGTCCAACCCACATAGAGAACAAAGACTCCCCCCAACACACACTCATCGTCAGAGCTGACAGGTTGGGTAAGGCCAGGAGGAGCTATAAAAAAAGTAAAGGCATGAATGCATGTTGATAACTGGCATTTCAGTTTCCCCATTGCAGCTGAAATGTTGGTTAAAATTACAAATCCCTCCCTGCATATGTCTTCTAAACAGCGTTTCACGGTGTGGTTCACCATACAAAAATGGATTATTAAAATCACTGTTTAGTAGACCTGCACAGGAAGGCAGGAATTATGTTAATCTTTTATTTAAATTTTTGCAAAAACTATTCATTTTTAGCTGCCAAAAATTCAGCCTATAAATCTGGCCAAGATCAAATGCCTTTTAACTTGTTATAGTGCCCAGAATTTCTCTTTAATAAAATATTCTCAAATAACCTGTGGGTATTGTAATTGCTTGTCTTCAGCTCTGGACCTGCACTAGCTGGATCATCCATCCATCTGGAGATGGATGCAACGTACCAACGCAAACTGCGCCAGAAGCAGCTTCAGCAGCAGTTCCGTGAGCAGATGGAGAAGAGACAGCAGAGCAGCTCTCCAGACATAAATAGAGGAGGTAAAAAAATCAGTCTAACATTTTTTGAGGTACAATAATGGGAATTAAAATCTAATTCTGTCCAACTGGTGATTATTTATTACATTTATGACATTATGGGTGGAGTTAATAGTTGTTGTGCCTTATGTATTCACAAAAAAATTAACTATAGTCTAGGAACTAGGCTTGTTTTGTAGCACGTTGGGCTGTGGAAAAGGAGTCAATAGCTACTGTGAACTGCTGAATTCATGCTTCCACTAAGCTACCCCATAAGCAATATCATGTATAAAAATTGTGAAAGCTGTGACTCTACAAAGTTTATTTAGATCGCTCACCAAGTTATACTGTGTTTAGATGCCAGTCTTTCCATTTAGCTTAATTAATAAATAGTGTGTCTTTTCCGAACTCTGCCATCCCCTAAAATCTACAAACCAATATCTGTAAATAGAGAACCTCTGAGGTTAGTAGGTTGGTTAGAAATGAAGATAAGCTGCTCTCAGTATAACGTTTGTAGCATTTTCATAACACACACACGACTGCATTCTGAACAATAATGTTTAAATCAGCACTACTGATAATTGGGATATACCAGTAATTAATTGGCATATAAACCATTCTGCCTTGGGTAATGTATAAAAATTGAGTGATAAGTTTTAGTTGAGTAATACGGATACTTTCATTAGAATATTGTGAGGGATATACTGTAATCTGAACTTTTGAAAGCTAGCTATTTCATTTTGTGTAAATTAGTGTGTGTTTTCCATCACAAGGATCTATAATAAAAAATAAAAAAATCCAAACATTGGTTAAAAGCTAATCTGAAACTTTGGTTATGGTCTTCTTAAAAATTTATTTTTTTACTTTTTCTAAATAAAAAGTGTTAAATAAACATAAGTAAAAGACTGTCAGAAATAAAATAAAAATGTAGTATTATTAAGACGTGTGGCTGCCATTTAGTGGCTTGGTCTAGTTTTGCCACCTTCAAAGGGACACTACACACTAAAGTTACTTAATCTCTATTAATGATGGTCTCAGCAGCCCTGATGGCTGCTGTAGGAGCTTTGGCTAAGGCCTTAGCCATACCATATCATACCAACAATGAATGTGATAGTCTGAGAGTGTTCAGCTGAGTCTCTCAGCCAATCAGTTACCCATCTCTGCTCATACTAATGTGGAGGCTTTAGCTGGAGCAGAACAAAGGGGCTGGGCTGCGGCCTGTCAGACGCTTATTCAGTGTTAACCAATTCAAAAACAGTTTAACTCTGAAAGGACGGATTTTTATATTTAAAACTTATTTAGTAATATTTATTTTTTACAGTGCATTTTTTGTTTTTTAAAAACAGTCCATTTTCTAACTTTTTTTCCCTCCTGTATTTTTTCTTAGTGACCGCACATGCTCGTATGGCCGCCCACCACAGTCATAGCACTCCAGCAACTGTGCAGGCTGCATCTGTGCCCGAGGAGGAGCTTCTGGCAGGTGAGAGCAGGCATGATCACCTTCAGGATAGAATTTAAACATCCATATTGATCTATGGATGATCCAGGATGTGTGAATTTCCCTGGCTAGCTAATAATACTCGTCCATGGCTCAGTGTAGTGAAGTCACTATATTGTTTTTGAAAATTGTCTTGATTTATGTTATGCTTATATTTTAAAGTACATTCTAAACAATTATAATAAAATACAAAAGAGCACAACAGATTTTTTATTTTTTTATTTATAGTACCGACCATGGAAGGATTGGTGTTTTATATTAATTGGCAATAAACTACACTTTAGTATTTCTTCCAAAAGAACAAGAATAGACTGGGCACTGTATTACCAGGTATAAGAAATCTGCCCAAAGTAATTCCTTACTGCCATACAGGATACAAATGCTTACAAGTAAAGCTAAGGATATTGCTATTAATGTGAAGTAACTGTGCCATCTGAACATTGCTCCACACAAATCAATTTAAAGCAAAACATAAAAATATTATTTTCTCTGGCAAATGCAATAATACACGTAGCTTCAATAGCCATTTCCAGCAGCCAATGAAAACACAGGATTTCCCCTTTTGAGCTGAGGAGCACTAAACATTTTACTCTGCAGGTCAAGATGAAATGCCGCGTTTGAACTGAATGATACACAATGCACACTGTTCCCCCAAGAAAGCACAATTTAGTTAAACGTTTGTACGAACAAATACACTCTGACCAAATTAAAAACCCTGATCCATTAATAGTGTAGGCAGTATTTAAAATAATGTATGGGGATGTGAAAGAAATACAGAGCAGCCTTAAATAAAGCATAGATGCTGCAGTTAATTATGCCATTGACATGCCATTGTGTTGAATATAATTTTGGATACACTCAATCTTAGACAGAAGAACACATTATATAACTGTAACATATTTTTTTTTTTTTGTCAAGCTCGTTTTGTTTTTATTGAGGTTAACGAGAAACCGACATATGAGACATGTATCGGCAATCAACATGTGCAACATAATATGGTTTGACATTCAATAATGGCCAACACTAAATTAATTAAATAAGCTGTTGGAGAAGTCAGACCTCAGTTTTTCTTTTTTGTAGAATTATAAGAGAACGAGCAAACATAAATTATTTGAGGATTAACCAAAAAAAAAAAAAAAAAGATAACAAACAAAATATAGAATGGACACCATGCTCTACCTATTACTAGGTGTGATTAAAATAACTTTATGAGAAGGAACTTGCTTCAATATTCTAATTGGATCTGGAGCTTGAGATATAAAAACCGATAATATTAAAAGAAGAATGATTGGAGCTGCATTGGTAAATTGGATCACATGGGACACCTCAAGTCACTGATTATGATGCTGCATCATCATAAGCTTAACTGAGATTTGGTACCCTTAACTAACGGGGTGGTGGAGTTTGGTGGGGAGGATAAGTTACTGCCATGTGTGGCGGCTCAGGCTTAACAAAACATTCAGCTACTAGGCTAAATGTGGAACTCCTGGTATACAAAAAGAGAGGTAAGTAGAAAAATAAAACAAAAGGATAAAAAGGAAAAATCATTGTGAATAAAGGATATAACGGTGTTCTGCGTGTGAGTCTACTCTCCACCTCTTGGTACGATAGTGACTAAGTGATGTGATGTAGGGCCATTAGCTGTCAACAGCAACCATAGATGCCCAATGATGCAAGGAAAGTGGAGGCTTCATTGAAGGAAGGAATTTTGAGGACAGTCCCATTCTGGGTGACAGAGAGAGAGCGCGGTGGTGACCATCTGTATTCCGTGTTAGTGTCTCTGGGCCATTGAGTCACTGGTTAGAGTGATTTCCTCCATTGTAGTGTGTATCTAATTAGGTCGTAGTAGATGGTAAGATCGGAGGATTCAAACGTGTAACATGTTTTGCCATATAAAATGTTCTTCCTGGCCTGGCATGGAGGGAGAATTGACGCCATTACTCGACATAAGTTATGCAGCAGTTCTTCAATAGAGATGGCATCAGGAATCCCTCGGAGTTTAAGGTTGTGGCATCTGCTGTGGTCATCCAGCAAAACTACTTGCATTGTGATGGTGTGTTTGGCCGACTGTAGCTGTTGCACGTTTTCTGTAGTGCAGACATACTTTGATGAATAAATTTTAATGTGAATAACAAAAGTGTATATGTAATGGCGATTATCAATAGTATATGTGAGGAAATTGAGAATCAGCAGCTGTGGCACTCTGTGGGAACTCCCAAAATGTCCCACTTACATATATCTAAAAACACAATACCGCAATGCTTAAGTGATGGACCACCACCACCACAAAAAACATCAACGTGCGAGTGCAACGCTTAAAACTAATTCAGACATACCCCTCTACAAATGTGGGGTAGTATAATCTCATTGATCTAAAAGAGAAGCAAAAAAGAATATAATAATGCAACAAAGTTATGTTACATACATGTAAGAGTGTGGTGTGTGTGTGTGTGTATATATATATGCTTACAATATTTTGAGCCCTTTGAACGGTATGGCTTTGAACGTTCACGTGTTAGTGCCCTTCTGGCGGCAACTGTACCTCTTCAGTCAGATCCTTTACCTGAAGCCCATAGAATACTGGCCCCACGTTTTTGCACACATTTAAGATCAGGAGGGGCAATTCCCACTTTATCCAACCCAAGGAAATAGGATATAAGGCCAAGAGAGTGTTTGTTTTTTTAAAAATTGTACATCACTTTAATTAAACAAAAAATCTAAATCAAAAATACATACAAAATTGGTTAGTTAAAATATTGCTGGCCTCTGAGACGTGTTTCACCCGATATGTGGGCTTTCTCAGTCGGTGTAGTCCTATCCTTGGGATCTTCACTTTATTAGGGAAGTCCATAACTTGTATCTAATCCTGTTCGTTCTTTTCTGGGGGCATGGTGGGACATTTTCCTTACTTTGTTATTCAATTAGTGCTTCTTGTTGGATGTTCCTCCGTTGTATTTGTCTTGTAGCATAGTTCTGTTTGGTCCGGATGTGACGTGTCTGCCATCTTGCGGACACGTCACTTCCACATTGCAGTCATGTTTATCCTCTTATGCTACAAAGTCCAGAGTTCCTAGCGCTCCAGCACCAGTTCTTTCACATATATATCAGATATAGACATCGGCAGCATGAAAAATAAGGGGAAGGGAGAGATAAACTTGGTATATGTAGTAACAAAAACTAAATGTGCAATTTAAATACTTTAAAATTTAGCAGTAATGTGTGTATCATAAAATGAATTAATAAATGTAAAAAAGGGATATGTGTGTGTATGTATATATATATATATATTTAGTGTGTGTGTGTGTGTGTGTGTGTGTGTATATATATATATATATATATATATATATACATATATATATACATATATACATACATACATACATACATACATACATACACTGCTTAAAAAAATAAAGGGAACACAAAAATGACACATCCTAGATCTGAATGAATTAAATATTCTTCTGAAATAGTTTGTTCTTTACATAGTTGAATGTGCTGACAACAAAATCACACAAAAATTAAAAAATGGAAATCAAATTTTTCAACCCATGGAGGTCTGGATTTGGAGTCACACTCAAAATTAAAGTGGAAAAACACACTACAGGCTGATCCAACTTTGACGTAATGTCCCTAAAACAAGTCAAAATGAGGCTCAGTAGTGTTGGTGGCCTCCATGTGCCTGTATGACCTCCCTACAATGCCTGTGCATGCTCCTGATGAGGTGGCGGATGGTCTCCTGAGGGCTCTCCCCCCAGACCTGGACTAAAGCATCTGCCAACTCCTGGACAGTCTTTGGTGCAACCTGTCGTTGGTGGATGGAGCGAGACATGATGTCCCAGATGTGCTCAATTGGATTCAGGTCTGGGAAAAGGGCGGGCCAGTCCATAGCATCAATGCCTTCGTCTTGCAGGAACTGCTGACACACTCCAACCACATGAGGTCTAGCATTGTCTTGCATAGGAGGAACCCAGGGCCAACCGCACCAGCATATAGTCTCACAAGGGGTCCGAGGATCTCATCTCGGTACCTAATGGCAGTTGGGCTACCTCTGGCAAGCACAGGGGGGGCTGTGCGTCCCCCCCCAAAGAAATGCCACCCCACACCATTACTGACCCACTGCCAAACTGGTCATGCTGGAGGATGTTGCAGGCAGCAGAACATTCTCCACAGCGTCTCCAGACTCTCACGTCTGTCACATGTGCTCAGTGTGAACCTGCTTTCATCTGTGAAGAGCACAGGGCGCCAGTGGCGACTTTGCCAATCTTGGTGTTCTCTGGCAAATGCCAAACGTCCTGCACGGTGTTGGGCTGTAAGCACAACCCCCACCTGTGGATGTTGGGTCCTCATACCACCCTCATGGAGTCTGTTTCTGACCGTTTGAGCAGACATATGCACATTTATGGCCTGCTGGAGGTCATTATGCAGGGCTCTGGCAGTGCTCCTCCTGTTCTTCCTTGCACAAAGGCGGAGGTAGCGGTCCTGCTGCTGGGTTGTTGCCCTCCTATGGCCTCCTCCACGTCTCCTGATGTACTGGCCTGTCTCCTGGTAGCGCTTCCATGCTCTGGACACTACACTGACAGACACAGCAAACCTTCTTGCCACAGCTCGCATTGATGTGCCATCCTGGATGAGCTGCACTACCTGAGCCACTTGTGTGGGTTGTAGACTCCGTCTCATGCTACCACTAGAGTGAAAGCACCGCCAGCATTCAAAAGTGACCAAAACATCAGCCAGGAAGCATAGGAACTGAGAAGTGGTCTGTGGTCACCACCTGCAGAACCACTCCTTTATTGGGGGTGTCTTGCTAATTGCCTATAATTTCCACCTGTTGTCTATCCCATTTGCACAAGAGCATGTGAAATTGATTGTCACTCAGTGTTGCTTCCTAAGTGGACAGTTTGATTCCACAGAAGTGTGATTGACTTGGAGTTACATTGTGTTGTTTAAGTGTTCCCTTTATTTTTTTGAGCAGTGTGTATATGTATATATATGTGTGTGCATATGTGTATGTATATTTCTACAACTAGTAAAGACACAATATACAAATATACACAATCTAAATTAGTTTAGACATGGCTAGAAAATAAGATTTTTTTGGAAAGAAGTGAAGTGGATGATCTACTAAATAATATTAGGGTAAAAAAATTGAAAAAGAGTTATGTAAAAAAGAATAAATAGTATTAAAAATAACCATCCCTAAAAAGTTATAAAAAATAACAATGTTCAAAATCTACATTGAGTCCATTTGGAGTCAATGTATTTAAATTAAAAATCAACTTCATTTCATCCCGTCCCAAATTCTTTGCCATATCCCCACCTCTCCAATTTGTATAAACCTGTTGTATCGCATGAAAATTAAGATCATGTGGATCATTATTATGGTGCAATTTAAAAAGAAGGGACACATTGTGTTTTTCATATCCCTTCTTGATGTTTCTAACATTTTCTTCAATGCCTGTGTGTAGGGGACGTTTTGTTCTTGCTACATACATTAAATTGCACGTGCATGAAAGGACATATACTACATTTTTGGAATGGCAGGTTAAAAGTTCCTTCATTTTATGTTTCTTATGTTTAATTTGGGGATCTTGGAAACTCGTAATATGTCCTTTTGTACATTTAGTAGGACTACACCGATTGATAAAGCCCACATACCAGGGGAAATGCATCTCAGGGACCAGCAAAATTTTAACTAACCAATTTTGTATGCATTTTTGATTAAGATTTTTTGTTTAAAGTGATATATACTTAAAAAGAAAAAAACCACACTCTTGGCCTTATATCCTATTTCCTTGGGTTGGATAAAGGAGGGAATTGCCACTTCTGATCTGGCAATGTGTGCAAAATCATGGGACCAGTATTCTATGGGCTCCAGGTAAAGCATCTGACTATCAGAAGAGGTACAGGTGCCGCCAGAAGGGCACGAACACGTGTACGTTTAAAGCCATACCGTTAAAAAGGCTCAAAATATTGTAAGCATATTTATACCACAAGCTTACATGTATGTAACTTTTCTAAAACTTTGTTGCACTATTATATTCTTTTTTTTGCTTCTCTTTTATATCCGTGAAATTATACTACCCAACATTTGTAGAGTGGTAAGTTTGAATTAGTTTTAAGCGATGCACTCGCACTTTGATGTTTTTTTGTGTTGGTGGTTCACCACTTAAATATTGCTGTATTTGTTTTTGTAATTTGATGAATGTCTAAAATATGCTCCTCAGTGGCCTTAACTCTATCCGTAAGTGTTTGAATCTCCGCTTTCACTACCGCAACATTTGCTGCCAATTGCTATTTTGTGTCCTGCAGGAGATTTTGAAAGACCTGTTTAGTGGAAGGAGGCATTCCCCCAAGGTGCCCTTGTTATGCTGGCATTTGTGTTGGTGATGGGCTGGTTGCCTAAATGTGGGGCAATGTACTGGCCTCCTGTCAGTCTTGGTCGACCATTTTGTTAGGCACATGGCCCTTTAAGAAGCCCTGCACTGTATATTCCTGTACATTGCAAGGCAGCCCAAAACCTGAATGTTTGCTCTCCCATTTCTCTCCCTGTACCCTCATACTCTCTGGGGAAACAAAATTAAGGTGATGTCTTATCCTAGCTTCCAAAGCCTTAAAGGAGTACCCTAACCATCATTACCACTACAAACAGCAACAGCTGTCAACATTTTATCCCCTTACCTGTGTCCATGCTGGCCTCAATTTTTCTTTGATGGTTCAGTGATGTGCTTCCAGCTTCAGAAGTTGGAGCTGTGGTGATTAACGTTCATTGGCTGAGAGCATCAGCTAACCACTCTCAACCAATGCCTTTCATTCTGTGCATGAAATGTTGTACAGAATTGACATTAACCTGTCTGGAACTAGTTCCCGGTTAACTGACGACACCCCTACCAGAGGTGGACACCTCCATCAGCAGAGGGGTAAATTACTGTATGTGCAGTGCCTCAAAGCAAAATGCATCATAGTCTGTGAATTGCTCTCTTATATAGTCAATGTTCCACAAACCTCAAAGTTCTACCTTATATGCAGCTTAGTTCCTTGTAAAATATATATATATATACACAAACTCCTTCTATAACAGATTGCTCTAGCAAACTGAGGGTTTGTTAAACTGTGGGTAGAAAAAAAATTGTGGGGTTTGGCACTACACAGTGATCATTATCTCAAATTATTGTTCCAGATGACCCTGAGTTGTGGGATATCCCGTTAGATGGGGAAGTGGATCATATATCAAATGATACTTTACAGAGTGCTCCCAACTCTATCACAACACCACACAATACCCCGGGGCAGCATCAGATGTTGACACGAAGTAAGACCCCACAGCGGGCAAACCACAATAATCAACTTGTTCGATCAGACACCTGGATTCAGAGACATGGGAATCAAAGATCAGGTATGTGCTTTTCATGGCCTTTGAAATAAAAGAACCTTGTTTAGTGTTGTTGTTATTGAGAACTATCAAAAATAAAAAATAAATCTTTCTTCATTCACACTAAGATTACAGAGACAGGTTTAGGTTCCCCTACAAACTAACCAGTCTCAAAATGTTACTGATCACAATTTCTCTGTTACCAGTCAGTGGTTACTACGAAGACCTTAGCTTTAGGTCACATAATATCTGTCGTTTTTTCTTACTGCCAGGTTGTACATCCTTTATACTGTATGTACACTGCTTTGAAAAGCTGTAAATGTATTTTATTTTCTTTAACTCAAAAACTCTTTCCAGAGACCACTATAGTGTAAGAACTACAATTTTGTATTCCTTACAATATAGAATCCCTTTAAACCATATAAACCAATATAACCACTACAGTAGCTTCCCGACTTCCTTTCAATACTCCATCCCTAATTCTCTTGACTTTCAACATTCCCATTAATCCACCTTTGACCTCAGTTGCCTCCAAACCTCTTTCTATTACCTCCTCCCTTGGGCTATTTCAGTGGGCTAATTCTCTATAAGATCACCTCTTATCATTTGTTCTTGAGAGCTCCCTCACCCAACATCCTCAGCCTAACCCCCATCAGCTCAGAAAGAACCTGAATTCTATTGACCTCCAGCAACTCTCAACTGATATCCGTTCTAAACTCTCATCCATCCCTACCTTCTTATGTCCCTCTCTGACTATTTCCTTGTGGAATGCTACCCTCACCTCTGTCCTGGATGCTGCAGCCCCACACTAGACATGCACCTCAAGGAAGACACGCCTTCAATAATGGCAAACTATTCGACCCGCTACCTGCAAAGTGCAGAAATGCTCCCGTTCTGCTAAATGCTGCTGGAGGAAGTCCAACACCATGTCATACTTTATCCATTATCTTGCAATCTTACAGCGCAGCCCTCACCCTTGCTAAACAATCATACTTTTCCTCTCTCATTCATGCTCATGCAATTCCAGGCATTTTTGCGATATAATCAACTCTCTCCTTCACCCATCTGAAGCCCCCTCCCAAACTAACTTTTCAACTGATAGCTTTGTATGCTACTTTATTCGCAAGAATTAAAAAATTAAGAAGAGCATTCTTCCCTCTCTCTCTAAATTGCACCTGGACCTTACCTTCCCTATCCTTCAGGCCTTCTCCCCAGCTACTGAACAGGAGGTGCCTGTGCTTCTCTTTTCCTCTTGTCCCATCCTAAAAAGCCATCTCTAGACCCATCTTCTTCTTCCAACTATCATCTCATATCCCTGCTCCCTTTTTCCTCAAAGCTTCTAGAAAGACTTGTCTTTACTCGCTTGCTTCCTCAATTCCAACTCTCTCCTTGACCCTTTTTAAACTGGCTTCCGTCCCCTTTACTCTACTGAGACTGCTCTGACTAATGTTACAAATTACATAATCACAGCCGTTGACACTGTTGATCATGTCTTTATTCTCCAAACTCTTCAATCACTTGGTCTCTGTGACACTCTGTGACACTGTCCTCGCTTGGGTTTTCCTCCTATCTCTCACAACGTTCGTTCAGTGTCTCATCCTGTTTCAGTTGCAGACCTATATCTTTTCTCCCTTGATCTCTCCCCCACGGTCCTACAATGTGTCCCCGCTTGCCTTTCTTCAATCTCTGTCTGGATGTCCTCCCGCTTCCTGAATCTCAATCTCTAAAACTGAACTTCTTATCTTTTCTAGTCATACACATTCTCCTCTCTTACTTTCCCTGCAAGTTGATGGTACCATCATCAGTTAATCCTTGCAAGCGCGCTGTCTTGGTGTTATCTTTGATCCGGACCTGACCTTTGCACCTCATATCCAGTATGTTGCTAAAACCTGTCGATTCCACCTTAAAAACATCCATCCATTGCTGCAGGGCTCGACAAATCCCAGACGCCAGGTTGCCACACCGACTAAAAATTTCACCCTGGTGCCTGGGAATTGCCAGCTCTTTAGTTAATGTGGCTGCCGAAGGAGCTTTGAAGGCAGCCGCCCTGTGGAGCTAGGAGGTGGCCGTCCGCCCTGGGGAGCATGAAGGTGGTGCGCAATTGAGCAGCTCCCTTGCGCTGTTTAGTGATTCCGGAAGACGGAATATGATGTCATTCCAGCCCCGGCATCATTACAAAGCACGCGCAGGGAGAAGAGAGAAGCTGCAGGAAGATTAGACAACAGCCCCACTGGACCCCAGGGAAAGATTAACTCAGCTCTCCCAAAGGTGAGTTGGTTTGAATTAAAAACGAAAAATGTGAGGGTGTATGTGAGCCTGTCAGAGAGTGTGTGTGTGCGCGCGTTCACGTGCGCGCTGGTGATAGTGTGTGTTCATTTCAGAATGTGTATGTCTGCTTCAGTCAGACTGTGTGCGCACATGCACCTGTCAGACTGTGTGTTTACGTACCTTCATGCTCTGATCGCACGAGTAAGGTGTTTTTACTCTCCTTTTCCCCGTGCCTGGTCCTACTTCCATGGCGGAGATTATCAATCTTTATCATCTCGGCTAAGCCAATGCTTTCCATTAGGAAAGCATTGGGAAGATTTTGTGCATGCGCAGAAAATGTACCAATCCGTATCTCCTCATACAGATGCATTGAATGAATCTCTATGAGGAACATTCAGTGCCTTCATGCAGAGCTTGTACACACTGAGTGTGGGTGCTGCACACAGTGACCCAGGACTCTCTAGTCTAGTGGCCGTCTGAGTGACTGTCACTAAAAGTGTTACTAAGCAGCAATGTAAACTCTGCCTTTTTTCTGAAAAGGCAGTGTTTACACTGAAAGGTCTGCAGGGACAGGCTATAGACACCAGAACAACTACATTACACTGTAGTGGTTCTGGTGACTATAGCATCCCTTTAAGGATTGCATTTTTCTTGTTGAAAATTAAACTTTGTTACTTTAAAACAAAAAAAAACTGGCTCCTAGATTTCAAAAAATTTGCCTAGCCCTGGATTACTGTAATTCTCTCCGAGTTGGTCTCCCCAGAAGCTATAATGCCCCAGCACAATCTGTAATGAATGCTGCTGCCAGGCTGATCTTTCTCACCTGTCGCTCCTCCCATACCTCACCCCTCTGTTGATCTTTACAGTGGCTTCCTGTATCCTATAGGTGTCAGTTCAAGATACTAACCCTTACGTATAAAGCTCTAAACTCTAGCTGCTGTTATATTTCTTCAGTGATTCGTAGGTATGCCCCTTCTCAGTCTCTATGTTCTGCTGGTGACATTCTCCTGCAGGACGTCTTACTGGCGTCTTCTTTACTTGGGAACAGCCTGCCTACCACCATCAGACTCTCCCCTAGTCTATCATTTAAGAAGTTCCTCAAAATGTATCTGTTAAATGCTTATGACCTCCCAGAGTAACTTCTACGTCACATATCTGTCTCTTGCTCTCACCTAAAGAGTCACACTCCAATCTCACCTTCCAATTCTGCTACTTTTCCACCTTGTTTGTTTGCTCTCCCCTTTGATGCTTTTTCTACTGTCTCTTTATACTCCACTCCTCTAGACTGTAAGCATCAAAATAAGCTGTAGCTTAATGAATTGGTTTTCGTGTATAGATGCCCATGCAGACTGGCTACTCAATTCTCTGCCATTAAGGAGTTAAATCACTTTTGTTTCTGTCCATGTAGACCAAGCCTCACCTCCCATGGCTGTGAATTACTCAACCTGCCTGGAAAAAGGTTTTAATTTCAGATGTTAACAAACTTTAGAAGTTTGCATCTCCTGCTATGTAAATTTAAAGAGACACTGAAGGCACCCAGACCACTTCAGCTAATTGAAGTGGTCTGGGTGCTGTGACCCTTTTGCACTTGGTGCTGCAATGTAAAACATTACAGTTCCAGAGAACTGCAATGTTTACATTGCAGCTCCAAGTCTGCCCTCTGTGGCTGTCTAACAGACAGCCACCAGAGGGCTTCCGGAATTCAAACTGACTTTTCGTCCGTTATCTGACGCTGGACGTTCTCATGGACCTCCAGCGTCAGATCTTCCACATAGGAAAGCATTGAATAATTATTTGCTATGGGGAGATCTGATGCGCGCGCAGAGGGACATCGGCACTGGATACAGGTAAGTGTTTTCCTGGCACCATAGGATCCCTTTAACTTTATTCACAGGAGGCTCCTACAGGTTGTAGAAGGCTATTAACAGTGAAGGAGATAAAAATAAAAAAAAATTCAGAATTAAAGGGTTAGTCCTACCACCATGGCAACTTCAGTGTTTTGAAGTGGTCATGGTGGAAGGAGTATGTATGTGTGCAGTGTTTCAGCTTGAAATACTGTGTATACTATGTAAGCTGCACTTTTGTGCTGGTTGCTTGTTACATCCCCAGCACACATGACCCTCCCTGACCCAGAGTGTGAGATATGAGTGCATGTGCTTTGAGCTGTGAAACAACTGCTTCTATATGAGAAGTCTCTGATGAGACCTCGTGCAACTGCCCAGGTATGGAAAGCAGTGGGACCTAATGTATAATGTCCAATAAATAGGACATTATACTCGCAACCTACTTTTCTAGCCTACCCTTACCTTTTGTGTCACTTGTGTGTACCCCACTCCTTCTAGCATGTAAGCTCATTGAGCAAGGTCTTCAATCCCTCTTTTCCTGTTCTTCCAGTTTGTATTGTTACAAATACTTGTCTGTTAGTCCACCCATTGTACAGCACTACAGAACTTGTTGGTGCTTTATAGATAATAATTAAAATAAACAGATTTATGGAAAAAAAAAGTTGGAGTATCCCTTTAACCCCTTAAGGACACATGACATGTGTGACATGTCATGATTCCCTTTTATTCCAGAAGTTTGGTCCTTAAGGGGTTAAACCAGGCTTACCCAAACTCCGGCCCTCCAGATGTTGCTGAACTACAACTCCCATGATTCTCAGCCTATCTCTTTCATTCATAGAATCATGGGAGTTGCCGTTCAGCAACATCTGGAGGGCCAGAGTTTGGGGAAGCCTGGTTTAAACTGTGCAATAAAAGAAGTGTAAACATTAGATCTCACTAGTGTTTAGGAAGGTTGTGTAAGTCACATGTAGGGAGATGTGTCTCCCAAATGTCAGAGCAATGAGACTGCAGAGGCATGATCTATACATTAAAACTAATAATTTAGCTAAAGTTGTTTTGGTACATACAAAGGGACACTGTAGGCACCCAGACCACTTTGGCTAATTGAAGTAGTCTGGGTGATGTGTCCCTTTTGCAGTTAGCGTTGCAATGTAAAACATTGCAGTTCCATAGAAACTGCAATGTTTACATTACAGCTCTAAGTCTGTCCTCCGTGGCTGTCTAACAGACAGACAGCCAATAGAGACCTTCCTGAATTGAAACAGATCTTTGTTCTGGTATCTGACGCTGGATGTCCTCACACTCTGCATGAGGATCTCCAGCATCAGATTTTTCCCTATAGGAAAGCACTGATTCATTGTTTTCTTAAGAGGACGTCTAATACGCGCGTTTCATTTGCCATGGATGTGCATTAGACCCTTCTCGTTGCAAGAATGAGGAGAGGGCGGAGCTGCGACCCAGCGCCGAGGGACATTGGCGCTGGGAAAAGGTAAGTAAATAGTGTTTTCAACCTTTTATTTACTGGTGAAGGAGGCAGGGGGAATGGTAGTGCCAGGAATACAGCATCCCTTTAGTGCTGCTCTCTGCCTCCACTGCTTCCGACAGAGAGCCAAAAGCTCTCTGTCTGAGCTATGCCTGGTGGTGCAGAGAGTAGCTCATTGGCTGATTTGGAGTGTGTCTTTACTTTAGCATGGGAAAATAACATATGTCTGTCCTCTAACTCTGGCTTTACACAGCAGGGAACAGAGTTGTCCTGCAAAGGGATTGTAAATGGGAATGGAAGTGACTACAACAATTAGTTACAGAAACCATTTTGCCATCCATCTATATTGCAGAAACCCTTACTTATTCATATTTAAAAAAAACAAAAAAACTTTTTTTATTGCATTCATGGATATTTTGTTCTTTACAGATAGAAGTCCATATCGGCCAAACCAGGGACTAATCAAAAAGAGAAGGCTGGAACCTTGATCTTAACCAAGAATGAAATCTTTGTATAGAAACAGAATTATTTAATTGCAGTTTCTTCCTACTACTCTTTTCCTAGAGTATGTTGTACTGCTATGGACGTTGAACCTGTGGCCTTAATGGACCTTATAAGACTTCTTTATTGGGTGTGTAGACTGCAACACTACAACATATGGTATTCAGCTTTATGGAGTTGTTCATTATGTTTCACCCATGTCCAACAGCATGAAGATGATTGAAGATGATCAAAGATTGCTGCACCTCAAATGCCACTGACCCAACAGGTGTTTTTACTGTCCTCTTTGGAATAGAGTTGGTGGTTCATGAGAATGGGTTTTAAGAACCATGGCTTGGAAATGGTGAAAAATTGACACAACAACTATGTTGTTAAACGTTTTTCACACACCGATTATAACGCTCTTAATGTTTTTAACCACTCAAATATGGTTTATATATAACTGTTTACACACTTTTCTGTATTATTTCATCGATCGTGTCATAAACAGTACACGATTTCAGATATAAAATTTGTATTGAATAGAGCAGTCAGGCTAGATGTTACAAAACAATCTTCATGTTGGATGAGTACTGTCTCATTACCCTTATGTCCAGCTCTGTCCGTTACTTATCAGATAAACAAATTGGCTCCTGACTGTATGAAAGCTTCTGTGCTCCGTGTACATGATCTACATTCTGGCAGCTGGGTGGGTGGGGAGCTGTGGACACAATAGCTGATTTTAGCAAAATAAAATATTTTGTGCAAGAGATGGCACTGTTCTTCTCTGTGATGGAGAAAATATTTGTTATTCTCTGTACCTTCAATGTTTTTTCTTTTATTTGTTACATGGGAATTGTATTGTAAGGTATTTTTCTGTATACCATTTTAAAGTTCTGTTTTGTAAAATAACCTCTGAATAAATGTTGTTTTATCTGAAACAAGATGTGGAAATGAATGCTGTGTTACAAAGTGTGAAGTGTCAGTGCATGAATGTTTTTTTGGTGTGGAGTGTCAGTGTATGCCTTTAAAGGGTGTATGTGTGTGATCGTGTGGGGAGAAATCTCAGTGTGTGAATGTAGGGTGCATTTGTGTGGCACGGTGTCAGGAAGGCTACCTCTGTTGGCCTTGAACCCTTGTTTTCCACTACCTCTGCATGCTGTGACACAGTAGAACCAGCTTTACTGGTAAAATTCCAGAAAGATGACTGGTTACTTCTCATCCAACTATTTTTTATTTTGTAGGGCACCTGTGGGTAACCCAGGTGTTGCCTTTCTTAATGGTTACTCCTGGATGCATGGCCTCCCTGTTCGTAGTGAGCTCTGATTTCCTTTTATGGTTTACGAGCCCTGAAGTGCATTTCTCCTGTATTGTTTTCCAGTTTTTCACAAGACTTATTTTCTAACAATTCTTGATTAGTGATGTCGCGAACCGTTCGTGAACTTGCCGCGAACGGTTCGTGGCGAACTCCGGTCAGCTGACACATCCCTGCCAATCTCCGGCAGACCCTCCCTCCCAGACCCTCCTACTTCCTGGACAGCATCCATGTTGAAGGCAGCTTCACGGTTCGCGACATCACTATTCTTGATCTCCTGTATTTGCGTATCTGATCACCTGGCTTGTATGATTACCCTGTTCGTGTTCCAGACCCGGCTTGTTTGTTGACCTGTTCCAGTCCGTAATCATGACTTTTATTCTTTTCCTTGTTAGGATTACTGCCTCTCATCTGGCTGAGGGTCCTCTGATCGATCCTGACACATGGCCATGTAGAATTGGAGCAGTGTTTCTTCCTCTGAAGATGTAATCTCAAGCAGACAGTTTGAGAAGTGGGACTTAGGTATTTTGCAAAATCCTGCAAGATAACTTGTGTCTAAGTAAAGTTAAACAGATACTGGTCCAATACCCTATATGCATACTAGTGGGACTAACCGATTTCTACATTAGTCTGTAGAGTTTGGCTCTGTCAGAGTGCAGACGTTTATGTTGAGAATATGTACGTTGAGTGGTTGCACTACCTGTTTTTAGCCCATTCATTCTAAAAACATTTAAGGAAAACTCCAGTGCCAGGAAAACAATCAGTTTTCCTGGCACTGCAGGTACCCTCTCCCTCCCACCTCCCACCCCAGTTAGCTGAAAGGTGAAAACCCCTTCAGGTCACTTATCTGAGACCCAGCCGATGTCCCTTGGCGGTGGTTTCGGGTCGGTGTCGCTCCTCCCAGTAATCACGTCAGCCGGTGGGAGAGACTGATACCGCCCGCTGGCTGAGGAAACCTAATGTGCATTAGGTCTCCCCATAGGAAAGCATTAAAAAACATTTTCAATGCTTTCCTATGGGGAATCGAGTGACACTGGTGGTCCTCACACAGCGTGAGGACGTCCAGCGACGCTCTAGCAAAGAAAATGTTTGCTATGAATCAGGACGTGCCCTCTAGTAGACAGCCACTAGAGGTGGAGTTAACCCTGCAAGGTAATTATTGCAGTTTATAAAAAAACAAACAAAAAAACTGCAATAATTACAGTTGCAAGGTTAAGGGTAGTGGAAGTTGGCACCCAGACCACTCCAATGGGCAAAGGTGGTCTGGGTGCCTAGAGGGTCCCTTTAAGGATACATTTTTACACCCTGTTTTTTTACCCATCCGTGCTGTGAAAAAAAATATAAAACTGCATAATCCTATATGTGGCAGCAGATGACAATAAGGTGTACTGCGAACCTCCTACACAGATGTCAGTAACATCATGTGATATGTGTTGACGTGTATGTGGATATGCAACTTTACTTCATGCATTGTCTGGGAAATGGAGTTTAAGAAACACAGTACTGGGCCGATTGGTGCGATCATAAGACTGAATGGACACAATCCAGCCTGCCTCGCTCTAATTGTGTATCAGGAATGAATTGCTTGCCACTTGTCATTTACTATGGATAGGTGCTGAGAGTAATTCGATTGTTGCAGTCATGGTGATTTTAAAGCAGCACTGTCAACCTCCCCTTTATGAAATAATCACATTGACTATTTTGGAATTTCACTGCAATTCCAACAAAATCAAGAGACCTATTTGATCAAGTTTTGTCAAATATAGGAAAAATGCCAAAGGCAGCTACTTTTGTCATTTCCAAATAGCCATACTAGTGATGGCTGTAGAGCAAAAGTATTGGTCGATGGAGGATCACGTAGTTTCGCTGGATTCTCCATCGACCTCCGTGTTGTATTTTCTCAAATGCACAAGAATTTAATCCAGATATGGGTACTTGGCAGCTAAAGCTCCAGGAGCCGAAGAGCACCAGCAGGAACATCATGGTGGCTGTCAGGGACAAATTCAAGTTATTATAATTCACCTTCCCCTGCACCCGGTGGCCACTGTTTTTCTTTTTCTGCTGCGCTTGGCAATCTTGACAAAAGGCAAGATAGTGGAGCTTGACTTAAACTCCATCCTTTGTCAGAATTGCTAAACCTAAAAAAAATACATAACACAAAGTAGTACCTACTTTCTTACATTTTAAAGAGAAATACATTCTTAGCCACAACATTAAAACCACCTGCTTAATATTGTGTACGGTTTCCCTGATGCTGACATCAACAGCTTTGATGCTTAGAGGTATAGACTCCACAAAACCTCTGAACGTGTCCTGTGGTATCTGGCACCAAGACATTAGCAGCAGTATTAAGTCCGGCAAATTGTGAGGTGGGGTCTCCATGGATCAGAGTTGTTGTACCAGCACATCCCATAGCTACCCATTCAGATTGGGATCTGGGGAATTTGGAGTCCAATGCACCACCTTTTTGTCATGTTACTCAAAGCATTCCTGAACAATTTTTGCAGAGTTGCAGGGTGCTTTATCCTGCTGAAAGAAACCACTGCCATCAGGGAACACCATTGCCATGAACATGTGTACATGGTCTGCAAAATAGTTGGCATGTGCCAAAATAGCATCCACACTCTAATCAGGCTTATTTTTAAAATAATTTTGACATGTGAATATTGTGTATGAACTATTAATCTGAAGTACAAATCACAAAATGTAAATCTAATTCCACCATATGTTTTAAGCCCAGCTACTGGTGGTCCTATACTAATTCCAGCATTGGAGACAAATTCAATAGTGCTAAATAAACTAAAGTATTTAAAGAGACACTTCAGCCCATTGAAGTGGTCTGGGTGCCAACTCCAATCACCCTTAACCCTGCAAGTGTAACTATTGCAGTTTTTACAAACTGCAATAATTACATTGCAGGGTTAAGTCACACTTAATCTGAAATTGACAGGTCTCTTTTTACAGCACTGTAACTTCACAAAATATTGGCTAAGTCATACATTGGGCATATTGTTTTACTCAGAAGATGTAACGGAGCATACTTAGGGGGGGAATTGTGACAGTGGCACTTGTAAAATGTATGAAATACCCAGCAAATATGAATGTAAAAAATAAAAAATAAAAAAGTTCTCACCACAATAAATTTGAAATAAATTTATGAAAAATGGTGGCAAGTAAAGGTAAAATATATGCCCAATAAGATACCCTGGAAAGTCTGCTTTCTAAAATGGAAGGCCTTTGTGGGGTTATCTGAACAGTCAAACTTCTATAATGCCACAAAATCAGACATAGGACCATCTATGAAAATTCCAAGTATAGAAACTGAAATAGCATGGTCTCCTATATGGCATTGTAGCTTTACAGAATAGTGCCAAAGGCATATCGTTGTACTCTGCAGATGTAGCTGTGTTGTAGAATTATTAGGCCTCTATAAATCTGTAAGGCCCCTTTAAATTCTCTTGCTATACCTCTAGGAGGCCCCCCATAGTTTTACAAGGAAGCTTTGTCTATAGAACATAGAATTTGCATGTCAGCAAGAAATAGCTTTGATAAAATGTGTATTTACTAAAAGCCTTGAAACCTAACCTTGAGAAACTAACCGTGCCAGCTACACTCTAAATGGATGGCTGCCAAAGCACCCCTCCCATCGAGTGAACACCTCGTGCTAACAAGATGGCGCCTACATCTTGTGTCCACTCCCGTGTCAAGGATGACATCACCTCTTGATAGGAGGGTACCTAACTAACCACTTAACACCTGGACCAATCAATAGTGTCTATTTGTCTATATCTTGATTTTCTTCAATGATGTAATAATGCCTTTATAAGGGTCTGCGCACCCATTTTCTGTCAGAAGCCATTAAACTTCTCTGAAGTTCTTTCATTACCCTGAACCTTGTGTCTCAGTGTGAATTTACTTCTGCGTGCACGCAACTTTATTATCTTTAATTTGGACAGGAACAGATAGTCATTCAAACTAATTGGTTTGCAGTAAATTATCTAGAACAATTGGCGCTCTCAACGTGGGGCTCTGGGCTATGTCCAGTCTGGGCAGCTGTCCAAGAAGACGCTGGGGGGGCTGAATCCTGGGGGAAGGAAAAGAGCCTGATCACCTCTGAATACACGGTAGAGATTGCTGCAGCACCTAGCCGGTATGTTCCTACCCCTGTGATTGACCTGCCCCAGTGTCTGTGACTGCTGCCGAGAGGACATCAAAGTCAGGTAATAACTTGCCCAGAGTCTTTGTATTGTTAATGATACCTAGTTTACCTGCATGTTGACTATCTGTTGCCTGGGTGTGTTTGTATTGGTATGTGTTTAACTTAGTACCCGGGGAGTGTAAGTGCCTGTTTAACTCCTTTTAGGTACCACATGCCTGTGGTAGTAAGGAAAAAGGGGGGTGGACCTGTGGAAGTTTTCCTGGGGGTCCTCTATTGCCTGTTTAACTCTTTTAGGAGCCACGTGGCTGTGGCTGTAAGGAAAAAGAGTAGGGGGAATCTGTGGAGGATGATGTAGACTCATTGCTTCCTGGGGGTTCCCCAGAGTGTCATTTTGACCGCTTAGCTAGCCTCATCGGACACTTCTTCTTGGTAAAATTCCAGCCTCGAGCGCTGAGGCAGGTAAGATTCCAATTCTTTAGGCTATACAGGATTCGGGTTGGAAGCTGTTGCTGTTTCCTGTGGCTGCTGGTAGTGAGACTTGCGGGTGGGTCCGCAACAGGGACACTACGAGGTTGAGGGAGGTGGCTTTTGGCCACACGAGTAAAGGCAAGGGATAAAACTGTTGAACTTATTTGAACTGTGATGCATGCACTGTATTTACACTGAAATGTTATTGTCTTAATTGTCTGTCACACAGATTCCTGTGTTTACTTCTATCTTACTCACTGTACTATTTACACTTTCCCCTCCTATTTCTCTTTCTCTTTGTTGAGAGAAGTGATTGGTCACACACTTCTCGCCACGCTCCAATCCGCGGCTACCACGGGTAGGCGGAATCAGTGACTAGTCTACGTTTTGGGAAGACGTACTTAAAGAGCTTGCTCTTAAAGTAGCAGTCGAGCACGGTAGACGTTCTGTTCCTTTCTCTCTCTATATCTGGGACGCCTTGTATAGGGAGGATGGGACAGAAGTTAGATAAACCCAGTAAGGGTTGGTTAGCATGTGATCTAGTGGAAGACAGAGAAGGAGAAGAGATGGTTAAGAAAGTGAGTAAGATTGCTAAAGTATGTGGAATTACCGTACCTCTGTGCGGCAGATTGTAGCCAGAGAGCTGGCGTAAGTTACTGACAGAAGAAAGGGAAGCTGTCGGACCAAGATTTGGTTTGTACAGCAGAAGCCTGGTACCGAGTAGCAAGAGCTATTCAGCAAAAGGGATAGGTTGAGGAAGATATTGATCACAAAGGTTTAAGATTGTATGTATATCATAATAATTGTGTTACTGGGAAGTTATCCCAGCAGTGCCCTGTCCAGGAGGTGACCACTTCCATCATCCTGTCAGTAATGACCGAAATGTAGCTGACCATGGTCACCATCCCACCCCAATCTTAAAACGCTGTGGGGTTTTTTTGTATTTTGTGTTAGCCATTACCCTGGTAGAGGGTGGGGGTATAAATGAAATGTTGTGTTTTTGTGTCTCTTTGCTTTGTAATGTAATTGTCCTTCTGTCTTGTTACTGTACAGCGTTGACATGGTTAAATTCGTGCTGGCAGGCAGTCTCTCTCTTGTTCCACTCAAATCCCCCTCTGCTAAAACACCCCCCCCTCCCCTCGCTTCTGTGAGACGCGGGGGGGAGGGGGCGGAGGGGGGTGGTGACATGCTTGCGATTTAGGTCTGTCTCTTCGGTGTTCTGTAGAGTTATTCAGAAGCTACTGATAAGAGTATAAGGTACTGAGGATTGTGGGAGTGACGAGCTCACAAGATTGCATTCAGTGTTGAATACGGGATTTAGGAAGGTGTAGAGGGAATATGCGATGTTGTTAAGTCAGTATAAGAGGAGGAAAGTGATTAATGGTTTGAGGAAGATAAGGGAATTTGGTTGAATTCCGCGAGTTTATTTTGCATCATTTTATTATTTTAAAGTTATTTTAAAGTACATGTTTCTAGAAACAGCTGTATGGGCTGTTAAATGCATAATGTTCTCAACTGTCTTATTTAACCTGCCAGGTCTGTTCATAGTTTAGTATTTCATTTTGCAGAACGGAATGTTGCTTCTCTGACTTATTTTAATAGTTATAATATAGTGTATTGTTGAAAGTGACGTCACTTCCGCCCTTACCATGCCCACACCTCCTGTCTTCCTTTCCCACACCTATCATGGACGTCATCTCACTTCCTCCCTTGCTGTCATTTCCTTCCCCGCCCCTGTCATGGCTGCCTCCATCATGAGGCCTACCCCTATTATGCTCGTCCCATTTAGAGACATGTTGTAATGTTTCCCTGTATCAACAATGTGTCCGTGATATAAAAAAAGAGAAGGTTGCTAAAATGTAATTTGCAACTGTGGTGTGACCTACAAATGAGATCTGTTGGACACGAATATAAGAGCATAACAGCTGATTATCCAGCTTCATCTTGCAACAAGGGAAATAGCTAAATAATGCAAGTTATTTTAAACATTGTATCTTTACTTAATCGAATCTTGCTAGTTACAGATCTTATGTTTACAGTAACATCCTTTACTTTAAATGATGGTTTAGCATTAGAAGGGTTTGTGACATGTTTATTAACCCAGCCACTACTGGTTATTCATTTTAGTTACAGGGTGGTATAATTGTTATAGTCTAATTGATATAAATGATAGTACCGCAATAGTTAATGTTTTATCCAAAGACATATAGGAACTTTACTTAACTTACTATTAACCATTATTTATAATGATAGACATGTTCAGACTGCAAAAAGCTATGGCTAATGACATACAAAAGGGGTTTGAGTCAGTAACACAGCCCATACTGAGGAGAGCAAACCCGCTGATGCTTAATGCCCCTGCCATGGCAGTGTCTTCAGGGGAACAAGGGGGGCCTCTAGCTACTGTAATTTTACCCATTGAGGGCCAGCCCACCACTTTCCTAGTTGACACAGGTGCAGCCCGAAGTGTTCTGAGAGAACAAGACCTGCCCGATACCTCATTTCTTTCCAATATTGATGTCTCCTGTGTTGGGGTGGACGGCCTTCCAAGGCAAAGTCCCCTGTCCACCCCACTGCGGGTTGGTAACTGCCACAACTTGCTTGCTCGCTTTGTGGTATCTTCCACATGCCCCATTAACCTGTTAGGAGCTGATGTTCTTTCACGCCTGCAGGCATCCATCACCTTTACTCCAGATGGACAAGTGGAACTATCCACCCCTCTATCTGTCTCAGACACCTCAGCTTTGTGCTCCTTACCCCTGATGCTACATCTAGAAGAGCCTCATGGGGATGCAAAAGACCTAAGGACTAATTTCCCTGATTCACTAAAGACTGATGTTCCCAAGAAGCTGTGGTCCACAGGCCCAGAGGACATAGGCCATCTAAAGGTCCCGCCTGTGGTGGTAAAGCTCATCCCAGGCGTAAAATTGCCACGAAAATCACAGTATCCTTTGAAACCAGCTCAAGCTGCAGCCATTACAATTCAAATTCAAGCACTCCTGGAGAAGGGTGCTCTTGTCAAATGTGAATCACCATGCAATACTCCATTATTTCCAGTAAAGAAAAAGACTCCAAAAGGCGAACCAGAAAAGTACAGATTGGTCCAAGACCTCAGAGCGGTAAATGAAGCCACAGTTTTGGACACTCCAATAGTGCCCAACCCACACACTCTCCTTTCCGGCGTTCCACCCTCTGCCAAGTACTTCACTGTAATTGATCTAGCCAATGCCTTCTTCAGTGTTCCCCTGGATCCAACTTGCCAATATCTGTTTGCTTTCACACATGACAAACAACAGTACACATGGACTGTCATGCCCCAAGGGGCACAAAATTCACCAAGTCAATTTGCGAAGGCCATGTGCTCTATCCTTGATCCATGGCAATCTGACCATCCTGAGGTCGTCCTGCTTCAATATATGGATGATTTGCTGCTTTGTGGAGATGATATACCCACAACAGAACAATGCTCACTTAATCTTCTTTGCTACCTAGCAGAACAAGGATGTAAAGCTTCACGTCTCAAGCTGCAATTCTGCCAACCTACTGTTATTTTCCTTGGCCATTGTCTGTCTCAGGGAACCAGACATCTTACCCGTGACTGAGTTAGAGCGGTACTGGACATTCCACCTCCAAGGACCTCGAAGTCACCACACGCCTTCCTAGGCCTCATTTCCTATTGCCGAGCATGGATCCCAGAAGCCTCGCTCCTTATGCAACCTCTTTATGATGCTCTCAAGTCAGACCCATTTTGCTTGTCCACAGAAGCCCTTGACAACTTCTGTTCTCTCAAGCGTGCTATTGCTTCTGCTCCTGCTCTTGGCCTACCAGACTATACCAAACCCTTCAAATTGTTTGTTTCTGAAAGACAAGGCCATGCAACAGGAGTACTCACTCAGGCTCATGGTCCTGGAGGCCGCCAAAGGCCTATTGGATTTTTCTCCTGCCAACTGGATATTGTGGCCAGAGGACGTCCCTCTTGCCTTCGGGCCGTCTTTGCTGCCAGAGAGCTCATTGAAAGAACTGGAGATCTTGTCCTTGGCCACCCCCTGGTTGTCTTGGCCCCTCATGACATTTCTGCCATAGTCAACCAGGTCCAACTTAAGCATGTTACTCCTGCTAGGCATCTTCGCCTTCAATGTCATCTTTTGTTGCCTGACAACATTACCCTTCAAAGATGTCAAGTTCTCAATCCGTCCACTCTTCTGCCACTCCCTGAGGGGGGTGTATACTACGGATTCATCATGGACGAAACTTATGTTTTTCTTCTCACTGGCACCATCAAGAAGGAAATGCATCCCAACCTATCCTTTCATGATGGACAAGCACTCCTTCATGACGGAGCAGGATATGCCTTCTGTACCATGTGGTACAAATCAAACATCACTCCTGAACCCTGCTATGAAGATGAACTCTATAATCTGGTCGAAGTAAAACTCACTGCACAAGACTTCTACTGTGATTCTGAAGGCAACAGTATGGTCTTGATTCATCTACCTCCGGAACTCAAGCATTTGTACCGTCATTGGGACACTGCCATTCCACATGTCCCTGTGACCAAGTTGAAAACAATATCATGGAATGATCTTGGGCCTAAGGCAAAAGCATGGGCCACTATGGACGAATCACAGCTACAGGAAAATGGTGTTGTCAAATATCCAACAACTGACCACCTAAAAGCATGGCAGCGTCATTTCCTGGAGAATGAGTTCCAAGATTTAACCATAGTGAATGACTACGACCCAGATACACCTCATGACTGTTTTGAACAGATGAAAATGGAAACAACACATCTACCAACTGTGCATGAAGACCCATTGGTAGATCCCGATCTCACCCTGTTTGTGGACGGCTCAAGATATGCTGATGAAGAAGGAAGATACCATACAGGATATGCCGTAACCACAACAGATGAAATTGTCAAATCATCATCTTTACCATCAACTATGTCTGCACAAGAAGCTGAATTGCAAGCCCTGACTTCAGCATGCAAGATCTCTGAAGGAAAGCGCGCCAATATCTACACGGATTCAAGATATGCACTGGGCGTGGCTCACGACTTCGGATTAATTTGGAAAACAAGAGGATTTCTTACCACCGCCGGTACACCAATCAAGCACGGTTCCGCAATCAAGGAGCTGATGGACGCCCTCCTACTCCCAGAAGAAGTGGCTATTTTGAAGATAAAGCACATGGGAAGTTGGACTCAGATGAAGCAAGGGGCAACCATCTAGCTGATCAGGCTGCAAAACAAGCTGCAAAAGAACCACAGGAAGTGGAAAGAAGAGTGTCCGGAAATGAAGAAACTCCCATATTTACTCTGCAGACTCTTCCAACTGACCTGAAAATCCTGCTGGAACAACAGGCTACAGTTGCCCCTGAAGAAATACAGAAGTGGAAACAGAAAGGGGCAGTTCTGAAGGATGGAGTGTACTCCAACAATCTCAATTTCTGCCTCCCTAAGAATTTGTACCCAGCAGTCGTACAATGGGCACACAGACCTGCACATTTATCAAAAGATCTAATGAATGCTCTTGTACAAAAATACTACCTCATTGTCCCCATATGAGATTCTATTTGGGACTGCAC
>OW240914.1:218957838-219019727 GCA_933207985.1 Pelobates cultripes | reverse complement strand
TAACAGTGAAGGAGATAAAAATAAAAAAAAATTCAGAATTAAAGGGTTAGTCCTACCACCATGGCAACTTCAGTGTTTTGAAGTGGTCATGGTGGAAGGAGTATGTATGTGTGCAGTGTTTCAGCTTGAAATACTGTGTATACTATGTAAGCTGCACTTTTGTGCTGGTTGCTTGTTACATCCCCAGCACACATGACCCTCCCTGACCCAGAGTGTGAGATATGAGTGCATGTGCTTTGAGCTGTGAAACAACTGCTTCTATATGAGAAGTCTCTGATGAGACCTCGTGCAACTGCCCAGGTATGGAAAGCAGTGGGACCTAATGTATAATGTCCAATAAATAGGACATTATACTCGCAACCTACTTTTCTAGCCTACCCTTACCTTTTGTGTCACTTGTGTGTACCCCACTCCTTCTAGCATGTAAGCTCATTGAGCAAGGTCTTCAATCCCTCTTTTCCTGTTCTTCCAGTTTGTATTGTTACAAATACTTGTCTGTTAGTCCACCCATTGTACAGCACTACAGAACTTGTTGGTGCTTTATAGATAATAATTAAAATAAACAGATTTATGGAAAAAAAAAGTTGGAGTATCCCTTTAACCCCTTAAGACACATGACATGTGTGACATGTCATGATTCCCTTTTATTCCAGAAGTTTGGTCCTTAAGGGGTTAAACCAGGCTTACCCAAACTCCGGCCCTCCAGATGTTGCTGAACTACAACTCCCATGATTCTCAGCCTATCTCTTTCATTCATAGAATCATGGGAGTTGCCGTTCAGCAACATCTGGAGGGCCAGAGTTTGGGGAAGCCTGGTTTAAACTGTGCAATAAAAGAAGTGTAAACATTAGATCTCACTAGTGTTTAGGAAGGTTGTGTAAGTCACATGTAGGGAGATGTGTCTCCCAAATGTCAGAGCAATGAGACTGCAGAGGCATGATCTATACATTAAAACTAATAATTTAGCTAAAGTTGTTTTGGTACATACAAAGGGACACTGTAGGCACCCAGACCACTTTGGCTAATTGAAGTAGTCTGGGTGATGTGTCCCTTTTGCAGTTAGCGTTGCAATGTAAAACATT
Source organism: Pelobates cultripes (assembly GCA_933207985.1). Lineage (NCBI taxonomy): Eukaryota > Metazoa > Chordata > Amphibia > Anura > Pelobatidae > Pelobates > Pelobates cultripes. Next base: position 219,018,645 of record OW240914.1, on the reverse strand, counting down.
GCAGTTCCATAGAAACTGCAATGTTTACATTACAGCTCTAAGTCTGTCCTCCGTGGCTGTCTAACAGACAGACAGCCAATAGAGACCTTCCTGAATTGAAACAGATCTTTGTTCTGGTATCTGACGCTGGATGTCCTCACACTCTGCATGAGGATCTCCAGCATCAGATTTTTCCCTATAGGAAAGCACTGATTCATTGTTTTCTTAAGGGGACGTCTAATACGCGCGTTTCATTTGCCATGCATGTGCATTAGACCCTTCTCGTTGCAAGAATGAGGAGAGGGCGGAGCTGCGACCCAGCGCCGAGGGACATTGGCGCTGGGAAAAGGTAAGTAAATAGTGTTTTCAACCTTTTATTTACTGGTGAGGGAGGCAGGGGGAATGGTAGTGCCAGGAATACAGCATCCCTTTAATGCTGCTCTCTGCCTCCACTGCTTCCGACAGAGAGCCAAAAGCTCTCTGTCTGAGCTATGCCTGGTGGTGCAGAGAGTAGCTCATTGGCTGATTTGGAGTGTGTCTTTACTTTAGCATGGGGAAATAACATATGTCTGTCCTCTAACTCTGGCTTTACACAGCAGGGAACAGAGTTGTCCTGCAAAGGGATTGTAAATGGGAATGGAAGTGACTACAACAATTAGTTACAGAAACCATTTTGCCATCCATCTATATTGCAGAAACCCTTACTTATTCATATTTAAAAAAAACAAAAAAACTTTTTTTATTGCATTCATGGATATTTTGTTCTTTACAGATAGAAGTCCATATCGGCCAAACCAGGGACTAATCAAAAAGAGAAGGCTGGAACCTTGATCTTAACCAAGAATGAAATCTTTGTATAGAAACAGAATTATTTAATTGCAGTTTCTTCCTACTACTCTTTTCCTAGAGTATGTTGTACTGCTATGGACGTTGAACCTGTGGCCTTAATGGACCTTATAAGACTTCTTTATTGGGTGTGTAGACTGCAACACTACAACATATGGTATTCAGCTTTATGGAGTTGTTCATTATGTTTCACCCATGTCCAACAGCATGAAGATGATTGAAGATGATCGAAGATTGCTGCACCTCAAATACCACTGACCCAACAGGTGTTTTTACTGTCCTCTTTGGAATAGAGTTGGTGGTTCATGAGAATGGGTTTTAAGAACCATGGCTTGGAAATGGTGAAAAATTGACACAACAACTATGTTGTTAAACGTTTTTCACACACCGATTATAACGCTCTTAATGTTTTTAACCACTCATATATGGTTTATATATAACTGTTTACACACTTTTCTGTATTATTTCATCGATCGTGTCATAAACAGTACACGATTTCAGATATAAAATTTGTATTGAATAGAGCAGTCAGGCTAGATGTTACAAAACAGTCTTCATGTTGGATGAGTACTGTCTCATTACCCTTATGTCCAGCTCTGTCCGTTACTTATCAGATAAACAAATTGGCTCCTGACTGTATGAAAGCTTCTGTGCTCCGTGTACATGATCTACATTCTGGCAGCTGGGTGGGTGGGGAGCTGTGGACACAATAGCTGATTTTAGCAAAATAAAATATTTTGTGCAAGAGATGGCACTGTTCTTCTCTGTGATGGAGAAAATATTTGTTATTCTCTGTACCTTCAATGTTTTTTCTTTTATTTGTTACATGGGAATTGTATTGTAAGGTATTTTTCTGTATACCATTTTAAAGTTCTGTTTTGTAAAATAACCTCTGAATAAATGTTGTTTTATCTGAAACAAGATGTGGAAATGAATGCTGTGTTACAAAGTGTGAAGTGTCAGTGCATGAATGTTTTTTGGTGTGGAGTGTCAGTGTGTGTGATCGTGTGGGGAGAAATCTCAGTGTGTGAATGTAGGGTGCATTTGTGTGGCACGGTGTCAGGAAGGCTACCTCTGTTGGCCTTGAACCCTTGTTTTCCACTACCTCTGCATGCTGTGACACAGTAGAACCAGCTTTACTGGTAAAATTCCAGAAAGATGACTGGTTACTTCTCATCCAACTATTTTTTATTTTGTAGGGCACCTGTGGGTAACCCAGGTGTTGCCTTTCTTAATGGTTACTCCTGGATGCATGGCCTCCCTGTTCGTAGTGAGCTCTGATTTCCTTTAATGGTTTACGAGCCCTGAAGTGCATTTCTCCTGTATTGTTTTCCAGTTTTTCACAAGACTTATTTTCTAACAATTCTTGATTAGTGATGTCGCGAACCGTTCGTGAACTTGCCGCGAACGGTTCGTGGCAAACTCCGGTCAGCTGACACATCCCTGCCAATCTCCGGCAGACCCTCCCTCCCAGACCCTCCTACTTCCTGGACAGCATCCATGTTGAAGGCAGCTTCACGGTTCGCGACATCACTATTCTTGATCTCCTGTATTTGTGTATCCGATCACCTGGCTTGTATGATTACCCTGTTCGTGTTCCAGACCCGGCTTGTTTGTTGACCTGTTCCAGTCCGTAATCATGACTTTTATTCTTTTCCTTGTTAGGATTACTGCCTCTCATCTGGCTGAGGGTCCTCTGATCGATCCTGACACATGGCCATGTAGAATTGGAGCAGTGTTTCTTCCTCTGAAGATGTAATCTCAAGCAGACAGTTTGAGAAGTGGGACTTAGGTATTTTGCAAAATCCTGCAAGATAACTTGTGTCTAAGTAAAGTTAAACAGATACTGGTCCAATACCCTATACGCATACTAGTGGGACTAACCGATTTCTGCATTAGTCTGTAGAGTTTGGCTCTGTCAGAGTGCAGACGTTTATGTTGAGAATATGTACGTTGAGTGGTTGCACTACCTGTTTTTAGCCCATTCATTCTAAAAACATTTAAGGAAAACTCCAGTGCCAGGAAAACAATCAGTTTTCCTGGCACTGCAGGTACCCTCTCCCTCCCACCCCAGTTAGCTGAAAGGTGAAAACCCCTTCAGGTCACTTATCTGAGACCCAGCTGATGTCCCTTGGCGGTGGTTTCGGGTCAGTGTCGCTCCTCCCAGTAATCACGTCAGCCGGTGGGAGAGACTGATACCGCCCGCTGGCTGAGGAAACCTAATGTGCATTAGGTCTCCCCATAGGAAAGCATTAAAAAACATTTTCAATGCTTTCCTATGGGGAATCGAGTGACACTGGTGGTCCTCACACAGCGTGAGGACGTCCAGCGACGCTCTAGCAAAGAAAATGTTTGCTATGAATCAGGACGTGCCCTCTAGTAGACAGCCACTAGAGGTGGAGTTAACCCTGCAAGGTAATTATTGCAGTTTATAAAAAAACAAACAAAAAAACTGCAATAATTACAGTTGCAAGGTTAAGGGTAGTGGAAGTTGGCACCCAGACCACTCCAATGGGCAAAGGTGGTCTGGGTGCCTAGAGGGTCCCTTTAAGGATACATTTTTACACCCTGTTTTTTTACCCATCCGTGCTGTGAAAAAAAATATAAAACTGCATAATCCTATATGTGGCAGCAGATGACAATAAGGTGTACTGCGAACCTCCTACACAGATGTCAGTAACATCATGTGATATGTGTTGACGTGTATGTGGATATGCAACTTTACTTCATGCATTGTCTGGGAAATGGAGTTTAAGAAACACAGTACTGGGCCGATTGGTGAGATCATAAGACTGAATGGACACAATCCAGCCTGCCTCGCTCTAATTGTGTATCAGGAATGAATTGCTTGCCACTTGTCATTTACTATGGATAGGTGCTGAGAGTAATTCGATTGTTGCAGTCATGGTGATTTTAAAGCAGCACTGTCAACCTCCCCTTTATGAAATAATCACATTGACTATTTTGGAATTTCACTGCAATTCCAACAAAATCAAGAGACATATTTGATCAAGTTTTGTCAAATATAGGAAAAATGCCAAAGGCAGCTACTTTTGTCATTTCCAAATAGCCATACTAGTGATGGCTGTAGAGCAAAAGTATTGGTCGATGGAGGATCACGTAGTTTCGCTGGATTCTCCATCGACCTCCGTGTTGTATTTTCTCAAATGCACAAGAATTTAATCCAGATATGGGTACTTGGCAGCTAAAGCTCCAGGAGCCGAAGAGCACCAGCAGGAACATCATGGTGGCTGTCAGGGACAAATTCAAGTTATTATAATTCACCTTCCCCTGCACCCGGTGGCCACTGTTTTTCTTTTTCTGCTGCGCTTGGCAATCTTGACAAAGGGCAAGATAGTGGAGCTTGACTTAAACTCCATCCTTTGTCAGAATTGCTAAACCTAAAAAAAATACATAACACAAAGTAGTACCTACTTTCTTACATTTTAAAGAGAAATACATTCTTAGCCACAACATTAAAACCACCTGCTTAATATTGTGTACGGTTTCCCTGATGCTGACAACATCAACAACTTTGATGCTTAGAGGCATAGACTCCACAAAACCTCTGAACGTGTCCTGTGGTATCTGGCACCAAGACATTAGCAGGAGTATTAAGTCCGGCAAATTGTGAGGTGGGGTCTCCATGGATCAGAGTTGTTGTACCAGCACATCCCATAGCTACCCATTCAGATTGGGATCTGGGGAATTTGGAGTCCAATGCACCACCTTTTTGTCATGTTACTCAAAGCATTCCTGAACAATTTTTGCAGAGTTGCAGGGTGCTTTATCCTGCTGAAAGAAACCACTGCCATCAGGGAACACCATTGCCATGAACATGTGTACATGGTCTGCAAAATAGTTGGTATGTGCCAAAATAGCATCCACACTCTAATCAGGCTTATTTTTAAAATAATTTTGACATGTGAATATTGTGTATGAACTATTAATCTGAAGTACAAGTCACAAAATGTAAATATAATTCCACCATATGTTTTAAGCCCAGCTACTGGTGGTCCTATACTAATTCCAGCATTGGAGACAAATTCAATAGTGCTAAATAAACTAAAGTATTTAAAGAGACACTTCAGCCCATTGAAGTGGTCTGGGTGCCAACTCCAATCACCCTTAACCCTGCAAGTGTAACTATTGCAGTTTTTACAAACTGCAATAATTACATTGCAGGGTTAAGTCACACTTAATCTGAAATTGACAGGTCTCTTTTTACAGCACTGTAACTTCACAAAATATTGGCTAAGTCATACATTGGGCATATTGCTTTACTCAGAAGATGTAACGGAGCATACTTAGGGGGGGAATTGTGACAGTGGCACTTGTAAAATGTATGAAATACCCAGCAAATATGAATGTAAAAAATAAAAAATAAAAGTTCTCACCACAATAAATTTGAAATAAATTTATGAAAAATGGTGGCAAGTAAAGGTAAAATATATGCCTAATAAGATACTCTGGAAAGTCTGCTTTCTAAAATGGAAGGCCTTTGTGGGGTTATTTGAACAGTCAAACTTCTATAATGCCACAAAATCAGACATAGGACCATCTATGAAAATTCCAACTATAGAAACTGAAATAGCATGGTCTCCTATATGGCATTGTAGCTTTACAGAATAGTGCCAAAGGCATATCGTTGTACTCTGCAGATGTAGCTGAACACAGTATGGGTGTACAGGAATAACACACCAGCTTTACAGAATACATATTACAAAAACCTTGTTCTACGTGTACATGCCAAAATAGAGAGAAAACAGTTTTACTCCAATATTTAGCAGATATTGGTGGTGAAATGGTTACGTAAAAAGTGTCAAAATAACCAGGTAAATAGCCTGTGATGTCTACTATATATAAATATATACTTTTAAGTGGCAATTTTGTTTTCTGTGATGGGTATTAAACTTAAAAAACAAACATACCAACTTCTAAAATGGATTCACATTAAAATTTTATTTCAGACCTTGTAGTTTGTGACCTGTAACTTTCAAAATAAACAAATCCTACACATTATATACTCTGTAAATCAAGACACATAAATGAATTGATTTTGAATTACTTTTTCTAAGCTGGACATATTATGCATTCATTATTGCCAAAACTTGGGGGGGGAAATGCATTTGTCACCCCCACCCCCATTTATTTAGCCTTTTTTTTTTTTTTTTTTTAAATAAATGAGGATTTATATATGTATGTGACATCAAATTAAGCCCTTTTTGTCATCTAAAAAATGTATATAATATGTGTTGGTACAATAAATGAGAGAGATGCAAATTGCAGTTGAACACAAACAAAAAAATGCAAAAGTTGTTTGTGTCCTGATGAGTAAGACAAGCTTCTGAAGCTGTGTCCTTAACCCCTTAAGACCGGAGGTCTTTCTTTACTTACCCAGTCGCCGGCGATCCCACGCCAGCGATCGCGGTTGGGGGGACTCCCAGGGAGCCCCGCGGCACGTCCGACCCCCTGGCAGCCCCCCCGGCCATGTGAGAGTGAGATCCTTGCGAGGACCTCAATCACATGGCCGGCATAGCTGCCTCCTGCATAGGGGGGCTGCCTGTAATGACAGGTGGTCCCCCTGCTGGCTGGAAATAAAATTAAAAAAGTTAAAGAAGTTTAAAAAAAAATATATACGTAGATTATATATATATATACACACACATATATATATATATATATATATATACATACATACATACACACATACATATACACATACATACACTGTCTAGGTGGTATTTTAATATATATATATATATATATATATATATATATATAATTATATATATATATATATATATTAATATCAAATTGCACGTAGACCGATATTGATTAAATATATATAATTATTGTTATATATAATAAAAAAATAAATATGTAAATACAATAAAAAATAAAATAAAAAATAATTAAATATATAGTTGTGTTATTTCGTTCTAACTGTATTGTGATATTAATATATATATTTATATCAAAATACACGTAGAACGAAATAATATATATATATCTATATACGTATATATCACTATATATACCTATATATAAATAAAAAAAATTATATATATATATATATATATACACACACATATATATATATATATATATATATATATATATATATATATATATATATATATATATATACACATACATATATTAATTCTACATATATATTTATGTAATATTTTTACATAATTAGGTATTTTAATTAATTACAATTAGCGGGACCTGCCTGACAACCCATGCCGAAAGTAAAGGGAATTTAATTTGCTAGCACTATATTTAACCCTATAACTTTCCAAGACACCATAAAACCTGTACCAGGGGAGTACTGTTCTACTCGGGAGACTTCGCTGAACACAAATATTAGTGTTTCAAAACAGTAAAATGTATTACAACGATGATATTGCCAGTAAAAGTGACTTTTTTGCATTTTTCACGCACAAACAGCACTTACACGGACGATATTATTGCTGCGATACTTTTTACTATTTTCAAACACAAATATTTGTGTTCAGCGAAGTCTCCCGAGTACAACAGTACCCCTCATGTACAGGTTTTATGGTGTTTTCAAAACTTACAGCGTCAAATATAAGGCTTGTTTCATTTTTTTCACATTAAAATTCGCCAGTTTGGTTACGTTGCCTTTGAGACCCTATGGTAGCCCAAGAATGAAAATGACCCCTATGCTGGCATACCATTTGCAATAGTAGACAACCCAATGTATTGCAAACGGGGTATGTCCAGTCTTTTTTAGTCACAAACACTGGCCAAAACTGGCGTTTTTTGCATTTTTCACACACAAACAAATACTAACACTAACTTTGGCCAGTGTTTGTAACCAAATGGCTACTAAAAAAGACTGGACATACCCCATTTGTAATACCTTGGGTTGTCTGCTATTGCAAATTATATGCCATTATGGGTGTAAATTTCTTTCCTGGGCTACTATAAAGTCCCAAAGGCAACGTAACCAATCTGGCGAATTTCAATTTCAAATGTAACGTGCTATATTTGACCCTGTAACTTTCCAGAACGCCATAAAACCTGTACATAGGTGGTGCTGTTTTACACATGAGACTTTGCTGAATACAAATGTGTATTTTATTGCAGTAAAAGCAAACAAATCTTATTTTCTCCCATTTTTTTCATATTAAATTATGTTTCATAGCTAAATATTTGATATTAAATGAAAGCCCTGTTTCCCCTGAATAAAATGATATATAATAAGGGTGGGTGTATGTAATATGAAAGAGGTGAATTACGGTTGGACAGACATGTAGCGCAAATGCCAGGTTTTGTTTACATTTTGTTTCGTTCACAACGTGTACATTTGGCTCCGTCCTTAAGGGGTTAAATAAACTGTTGTAAAGCATTATATATATATATATAAAAATGAATGTGATAAACAATACAAAAAAAATATATAGTGTCAAAACAAAACAGTTAAAGTTATAGTTATAGTTATTTATAAACTCACAATGCATATGACATCTGCTCTATACCGATTGAAAATGATAATTAAAGTGACATTACTATCCACATTTTATGACACTGACACTCAAATTCTCCAGCACTTTTAGGGAAAATATTCGGTTTATATTTAATGAAGCACATGTGAATCCATACCATTTCATTTTTAAATTACAACTCAAACATTCAAGTTTGCAAATCTATGTATACTGTTTGTAGGTTTCTTTTTATGCTTTGTAAATTGAGAATAACTCTTAATAAATATTTACTTTCATATCTAAATGTATTATTTTTGTTATTCACTTGTACCAATTATCCTCTTGATTTGCAGCTTTTGCAGTGAGCCTTCAGAAAATCTTGATGTTTGCAGACAGTCTGCCTAAACCTTTTGCAGTAAGTAGGTTCCTATTCAATGTATATTCACCGATGTCTCACCTCTACAACAAGATGACAACTCACCTACTATGCCTTTCACAAAGCACAGTTTTCAAACACACAAAGCATTGAACACCAGCATAAAATAAGGCTTCCTTTATTATTATTTTTTGTTTGTTTGTTTTTAATAGTCTACAGAGGCGATAAAAAGAGAAAAGTGCAAATTTGTACAGAAAGATGGAGGACAAAGTGCAAACAGAAATTCACAGCTCCAGGGAAATCCCACATTCTCATTTTTTATTTCTTTTTTCCTTATCTTTAATACAGTGTTAAATATGGTCAGGAAAACATTTTGAAATCTGGGAATAGGCTCATTTAGGAAAGGCAGTAAGATGCAAAAGTGTAAATATCGGTTATTGAACAGGTCAGTAGCATTTTCTTTATTGTATAATATATAGTGTGTCCACAGGAAGGAAAACAAAACAGTGGAAAATAAGAGCAGGCACAATGTACATGAAAGGGGGGGAAAAAAAAATGAAAAGTGAAAAAAATTATATAAAATATTTACTCAAAATAAATATCAATCTGCTGCTTACAATGTGCAAGTCCCTCATCAGATCCATTTAATTAGCCATCTGACACCCCATCTTGATCCAAGTAGTAATAAATTGCTCCCACCTCAAACTATTCCTGAACTCTACCCACAATGCAATAGAATCTGAAATACAAAAGCGCCTTACTACGCCTTTGCTATTGCTGTTAGTCCACGAGATGTGGATTCTCGGCTAAGGCAAACGAAAACATTATGCAACAAGAGATCTAATTGCATTTTTTTCTTCAACTATCTCACTTTAAGGTTTGAAACATAACCTCCTCCTTGCATATGGAATAAAAGGACCCCCAAAATCTCAGCAGAAAATTAAATAACAGATTTAAACATATATATATATTTATATCTGAGTAATTTTAAGTTGTAGTTGCCCTGAAAACATGAAAATTGTGAAGGCATTTGTGATGGATTCATAAGTATCTGCCTTCATTAAAAAAAAAAAAAAGAAAGGCTTGTTAATTTGTAATGGGGTATCAGCTATTACGGTCAAGTCAGCGGAGAGTAAAACGAAACATAAAAAGTTTGTCACCTGCATCTCTAGATTTTAAAAATGTCTCACCATGAGATAAAAGGCATCTTGATCACTATTATGCACCCGAGCTAATACTGCTTTGCAAGGTTTTCATTATTAAAGGTGCCAGAGTGAAAAGCAGCAGTTATAATTAATGGGTAGGGGGTCTCAGCTTCCACCTTTCAATTCTGCTAATATAAAAGCCAAGAAAAACAACCCAAACACATACAAATACCAGGAATATACATAAAGAAAACAAATCTGCTGCTAGAAGTGACTGCAGTCATCCCTGTTCTCCTGCTGCCCACATAGCTTCACATATTCACCATGAACAGAATAGATATATATAAAAATGGAAAGAAAAAAAGTCAGTTTTAAACTTTTCCATTGCCAAAAGGGCCTGCAATGCAGTATGGCTAGGAGCCAAAAAAATAACCTGTAACTATTCCACAAAACAATCCTTAAAGGAGCAGCACCTTCTACACTTTCCAACACCTTCTCTATCTCACCTTCCAACCCAACATCCGATTAACATGTCAGCCACACACAGCGCCACAGCCTGTCCTCCATTCATCCGGTCTGCGGAGACTGGAAGGTCAGTTTAATTTGTGCTATATCCCAGTGTCAGTCTACCGTGAATATTTCACATGCTTCGATCTTGCAACTATCTGAGAGCCGAACCACAACAATTAAATACTAAATAACCATCAAGCATCCTCCAGTCCGCACCCGACCATTTAGAAACCAGGACAGAAGTTGGGAAACGTAAACAAACAAAAACAATATTTTTTACTCTGCCCTGGTGGCGTAGGAGAAACTTTTTTACGGCTATGGGGCTATTCAACTGCTTTGCAGGGTCCCTTTGTCTGCAAACTGTTACAAAATACACAGGCTGTAGCTTTAAAGGCACTAAAATACGCAGCAAGAATATCGGGAGGAGAGGGCTGTGTTCAAGTCCAGTTTATACAATCTTACATTCACATTTATCTAATAAGACAAAAACATTTTCATTAAAGTGTCTCTGATGAGGCGATAAGAGACAAAGCTCTCTTTCGTTTTTAACCCTCTAACATCCTGCTATCATATAACTACTGTTGTCCAACAACATTTATATATATTTATATATATCACAGTGTATCCACATCATAACTGATGGCACAGTAATGTCCTCACCGAACTTTATTTTTTTTTAAATTTTTTTAATATTTATATATATTTATATATTTACTTTTAAATCCGTACACTTTTAATGCTGCAGTCAAAGCCGTTAATATTTCTTTATTTTAAATCATAAATGACCTATACATTGGAGCAGTGGAAGTTTGTGTAGATTCTCTGCTGCCAGCTTATAACTGCCCTGCTATTCCTACAGGGATTGAAACTGCCCCTCTTCTTAGGACCCAAAAGTACAATAGTTATTTGCACTACATAGGGACCTGTCACAGCACTCTAAATAGTGGCCACGGTCCCATCCATCCCTAATTGTCAGGAAGGAGACTTTGCACACATTGGGAGAGTGGTTCCAAGAGACGTTATAATTTAGAGGGGCTTTCAGTGCTCATAGACGCTCCTTGCAACCCCTAAGTCTTTTAGTATTTGTCATGGAATCCTCTCCCCAACTGTTAGGTAGTCCGCAAATTGGATCCTTGGGGGTTACTGATGGATTTCTGAAGGGTGCTGATGTTGAAGTTCTGCAAGGAAGAAGTCACTGCTGGGGGGAACTGACTGAGGGTCTGTGCATTATTGGGACCTCCAGGACCACTCCATGGAACTGGGAACTGGGTGCCAGAGAAGCCAAACTGCTGCGTTGGACAGATGCCTTTGGGAAAGTGAGCAAGAGAGGTAGCAGAAGCTGCTGGGAGATTGACTGGCCCCCCAAGGGACGGCGGCATTGACACACACAGTTGTCCAGGAGCAGAAAACTTTCGAGCCATACCAGGACCCTGTCAAAAGGGAAAAATAAGTTTGTGAACTGTAAAAGTTTACTGCCTCCAAAAACATCTACAAAATTCAGAATGGCTTTCTTCACATTCATAACAGTGTACATTTGTTTTTACAGTTTGTAAATATTTATACTTTCAGTATGGTGGCTTTGAGTCTTAAAAAGCAATAAAGTAACCATAAAGGTACCTTAGCATAATATTAATCTCCCCTGTTTCTCTATCAAGAAGTGCAATGCATGCTGGGAAATATTTTTTATATATAGCAGATAATTACGTTCTAATTGCATACGCCATAACACACAGTGCTACATAATAAACAAACCTAATTTAAAAAAAAACAAACAAACTGCGATGCACTTAAAAAAAAATATATAAAGTGCAAAATTCTCTCAATATACTTTTAAACAGTGTGAAAGGTGCTACAAAATAATGCAAACTAAATAAATAAAAACTGTAAGCATACATATGAACTAATTTAATAGAATTCCAATATATATCCAATATATCTTAAAATACGTGCAAATAACTTGAACAGTTGTTCTGATCACGTGTCGTCCCTTTATCCCTCCTCCCTAGCCCAGTAGGGCTGTAACCCTTTTTAATACACTGCTGAGAACAATGAGAAGCAGGTAGAAAGGTCTCTGGGATATGAACAGGTTTCAAATTAGGCGGGGAGACGGGTGTATGCTGGGCATACATCAGTGCCATTAAAATGCAATGACACTACTTTTTTTGCACTATTTGTAGCACTTTTCATGCACAGCAATATTATTTGCACATTGTGTACATATTGAAAGTTATATGCACTTTTAGAAGTATATTCAGAGAATTTTGCACTTTACAGATTTTTTTGATATCACACTGTTTTGTTTTATTGGGTTTGTTACATAATTTGGCTAACTCCATGACCCAAGCACAACGTGGCATTAACTACCCTCACACACAAAAAAAAACCTGTTAACTGTTTTTGTTGAGTTATATTTACCATTAATACTATCCAGATTATTCCTTTTGGTTTTTCATTTCTGTTGTCCCCTTTTACTTCAACCCCCACCTTTTTATCTCATCTATGGAAATATATTATAGTATGTAATGTTTTGTGAGATACAACACATGCATTATTGAGTGTTTTTAATCCTTTTCATAATAAAGTGGTTTAATTACAGTGAGCACAATAGATCATTCTTTCTAACAACTGGAATCCGGTTACTTTTGTGATAGTCTTTTTCTATAAATGACTATTTCAGGATTCCTGTACTTTCCCTACTAACAATGAAGTAACAATCAAAGAGGTGAGTTTTATACAACATTAGATTGTTGGAGCTCTGTTTGTTGCATCAGTATCCAGATCCCCATTGCTACATTTACTGTAAGCCCAGAAGACTCTTAAGAGACTTGTATCCAATAGATTATTAATTATTAAGAGTTTTTAGGGACTTCTAATATTTTATAGCTTTCGAAGTCATTCACTTTTTAAGTTCCTTGTTTATTACATTATAATGAGAAATTCTTCTGCATTTTGATGGTGTTTGAATTTGGTGTCCTTAATTACAAGGTACTCCAAATATGCATTGTCTTTTCATATAACATCTTCACTGAATATACTTCCAATTGCACTACCCTCTTGACAAGAGTCCACACTAATTGATGAGGAAAAATATATTAGAATTGTGTGTATAGACTTTTATTGGGGTAACCATTTAACCTTTTGTAATATCAGATATTTTTGATAAAAAGTTTAAAAAAAAAAAAGCAGAAGGAACAACTCTTTCAGTATTGTATGGTTGGCCTCATCCTTCAGAGTCTTATAAATAAGCATATCTTTATAGTGAATACGCAATTTGACATGTTGCATATATCTTCGCAGGGGAACAGTTGGAGATAGCAGTTTACTATCAGGATCAAATACAAACTGTCAAACATCTCTATAAACCAATACTGTAGCAAAGTAGTCTGTGATCTCTCCTTAGTGATGTATGTAAAATCTTTATCCACCACATACCTCATAGTTTGGATGTCCAGATGTTTTGCTCTTTTTCCCGGTCAGGTTCATGGCATCTCGAGCCCAGTTGTCCACTAGTTTGTGGAGATCGTCGGTAAAAGTTCCCTTCCGGCTAGAGGATACAGGAGGCACATTTGACTGCGCTGTTGGAGCATTTGAAGGGGCAACTGTGTTAGTGCTGCTGGTCCCTGAAACAAACAAAAAGAGAGAGAGAGAGAGTCCGTAATGCGCATTAGTGGATAGACTAAAAATGTGTTTACTTTTACACACTATAAATCGCCACAGAATAGGATGGGTGATGAAGACTCAACAGCAAGCAACAACAAAAATATAAAAAAACAAAAAAAACCTCCTCCCATAAATAATATAAAAAATGTACAAATCTACAAAATGGTACAAATAATTTGACAGTCAATATAAAAAGTCAATATAATAAGTTGGCACAAAGTTAAGGCTTCGAATGATGTGTTCTTATATAAGGGACAACTTTTCATGCAACAGATCTGTATCCTACAGAACAAATACAACTAATATAAAGAGTGTAATCAGACATGATGGGAATAAAAAAAAAAGTCATAAACCTTATCTGTAAAACAAAGGCAGACTTTTTTTCTGCAGCCACTTCATCAGTTGCAACTAATGCTGAAGTTATCCGTTATGAAGACTTTTAGCAAAACAATGCTTGCCATAGGAAATCACTGAATCCTATGTGAAGCAGTTGGAGTTGTGCTGGTTTCGGCAAAATGTAATAGGTCTTTCTCAGAAACAGTAATGTGTCACAATGTCAGACAAAAGGAACACGGTACTAAAAGCGCTTCATTAAGATGAAATGGTTTTGGTACTTACAGTGTCCCATTAATAACATAAGATGAATGGTTTAAGGTTCCTGTATAGACCATGAGCCAACTTATTTATCAGTCTTAATTTGTAGTTTAATTTAAAAACAGAAATCATTACCATCGCTGTATAGTAGCTAGTATCGACACAAGATCACTTTACAAAAAGCCTTCACTATTGCTTTTAAGATCTTCAGATGTGTGTTTAAAAATACACAGTATCTTCATTATGCTTATGTCTTGCTAGAACTAGGAGAGGTGCAAATTTAAAATGTTTACATGAGGTCACTATTTAGTTCTGAGAGAAAGTGATATATTGGAACAATCTGTTCACACCGCACCTCAGAACTTTATGCAGTAGTACAGTTCTTTTTTGTAATGGTCAATATAGCCTCTTGGCCTTGAAGGGTGTTTTCTAGATGTTAAACTTTGTAGATGTGTATGCAGGCCCAAATAGTGATAAGGCTACAACCTATTTCAGAATAACTGGAAGTGATCATAAATGCATTAAAGGGACAATATGGGCACTGTAACCAGTTCATCTCATTGAATTGCTTTTAGTGCCACCTCATTAGCCCAACCAGCACAGAGGTTGCTTGGAACACTCGTTTAGCATTTATTGCTGAATGGAAGGATGGTACCTGTGGACTCCAGACTCTATAACCGTTCAATGAGATAAAGCAGTTACAGTGGCTGTGGTGCATTGTTAATTTTGGCGCCAAATGTCAATTTAGTTTTAATCATAGTCTTTTGACTTAGAAGCAATTTTAGTTTTAGTCATCTGGATTGTTTTAGTATTAGTTGACTAAATCTCCAGTACATTTAAGTCAACACTACTTAAATATAATGTTAGTTAATGCCTATATCTGTCACTTTCGCCCCTTCCCCATCCCTTCTCTGTCCCCCCCAGTGTGTCTCTCCCAAGCCCTTCTGTGTCTCTTTTGCCTCTTCCACAGCCCCTCTGTGTCTCTTTTACTCCCTCACAGCCCCTCTGTGTCTCTCTCTCCATAGCCACATTTGTGGGTCTTTTCCCCCCCAACACTTTCTCTCTTTCTTCCCCAGCCCCTCTATGTCGCATTGTGTCCCCCCAAGCATCTCATTTCCCCCAAGCCTCTCCACGTGTCTCATTCCCCCCTGTGCTTCTTTAAATGCTGCTTGGAGATTCACATGATTGCTGGGTTTGTTTTGAGGATTTAGCCAGCCATAAGACATTAAAAAGGAAACTGATTGCTAGGAATGGTATTAATACAAAATAGAGGAAGGGGAATGCAATTCAGAGTTTACACAAACATAAGAAAATAAAATGGTTCCAGAATGGAGGATATGTGCAGTAAAAAAAAATAAAATATATATATATATATATATAAAAGATAGTTACTACAGAGCTGGTTGCAAGGGCAGACTTTTTTCACCATCTTCCCTGAAGCAGAGAGAAAAATAAATAAGTTAGGACAGAGTCTGCTTTCCCAGGACAGAGAACCGGGGACAGGAGAAGTATAGAGCAAGCAGGCTACAGAAAATGAGCAAATGTACGTCAGATTTAAGTAGCAGCAGAGGCCACCTTTGTAGACAGCACAGCCTTGTTCCAGTTTACACGCTGTGCTCCCCACTGTTGGCATGAAAGCAAGCAGAAGTAGCAAAATAAGCATTAGGGAGGAGTAGATTGCATTCTCTGGCAAAATAGGATCAAATAACGGTCGATACAGTAAAAAACATTCTGCTATATAGTACAGCATAATAAATGAAAGTGTTTAGTAGCGCTGTCTATGGAGCCAGACAAAGCAGCTGGTAAGGGATGTTATACACCCAATATGTATTTTATTCATATGTACGGGCAATCTGCGTCATAGGAAATTGGCATCCTGCTCAGGGTAAGTGTTCCCAAGTGGTGGATGGGGGAGTAGGGTTTAGAGTTAAATTAGTATAGAAACCATGGCCCTGGCAGGCTCTGCAAAGGGGGTATGTAACCAATTCATATTCTAAAATTATATATTTATTATGAATTCTTTGCTTAAGTAGATATTACAACTTAATGTGCAACTGCCATGACAGGATTACTTTAAAAGCACAATCTTAGTTGAGTGCCTTTATTTCTGATTTCTTAAATCCGTGAAGAACATAATTATATCAACAAATTCTGTGACAGAGAAAAAGCAGAGGGAAGGGGATAAGTCTACAGGCTTTTACAGTTGTGTGCATTCCACAGCATTAGGGGGCACTGTGACACAGTTGGAGAGTATATTCTCAGTATAAAACACAAATAAATGTGTGGTATATGAGTATCAGAGTTGTAGATACAGGGAAAAGGAAAAACAAAGACAACCCCCTCCCTTGCCCCCTGAAAACATTTAAAATAATAATAATGTTAGGCACCTAAGCCATACTAGTCCAACACTTAAAGTGGAGGGAGCAGAAATCTATTGAGATAAAAAGCTCTGCATTTTACATTCAAACACCAGGACTATACATTAAACAAAATTATGACAGACTACTGCTTTTACTCGAAAACGACTTTAGTTTTGTGGGACTTGTTATGATTCTAGCATGTTCCCATCTAATATTCCGTCATATTGATTTATGATTTAGTAGGAAGCCATTTTGAAAAAGCTCCATATAAGAGTAATCGTTACTTAGGCCTGCAGCTGCAGTAAGCAGTTTATCAATATAGATGATAATTGATGGCTTACTTCAACATACCAGTTCAAAGTTTGACAGTAGTGTAATTATTACCTCAGAGGTGAACTTGTGTTAAAGGGAAACTATAGTGCCAGGAAAACAAACTTTTTCCTGGCACTATAGCTTCACCCTCTGTCAAGGCCCCCTCCTGTGACACTGAGGGGGTTAATAATCCCTTCAGTCACTTACCTGGGTCCAGCGCCAATGTCCTTCGGCGCTGGTTCACCTCCGCCCATGCTCCCCCACCAGCGGACAGCAGGGGAGACCTAATGCGCGAGGACATCTAGCGTCAGATAACGGACCAAAGGTCCGTTTAAATTCCAGAAGTCCCTCTAATGGCTGTCTAGAGGGGTAACCATAGCAGGTAATTATTGCAGTTTATAGAAACTGCAATAATTACATGCTCAGGCTTAAGGGTGATGGCAGTTTGCACCCAGACCAGTTCGATGAACGGAAGTGGTCTGGGTGCCTAGAGTGTCCCTTTAAGTCTGTGTTTAATAAGCACATTTTTTAGGTTTTATTTTTACTATTTTATTGCGGACATCAAGTGTTTTAAAAGAAGGTTTGGGATCAGTATCATTTTATTTAGTATATCACATCAAGACAAGGAAGTTGCTCAATCCTCATTTTCCTATAGAGCACTGCAAGTATGGAACCACCTCTTGGACACAATTAGATTTTTCTCCACACTAAAGAGATCTATGGAAACATATCTCAGCACAGAATGCAACTGTAATCATGGTTAATTATTTTACCTGTTCTGTGTGAAATGTATATGTCTTTAAATATTACTTTATATTTTGTATTATACTGAGTATTTTAATAGAAATTTGTATTTTGAATGTTATGCTGTACCCTATTGTAACAATGCAATGTTTGTGGTCCCAGGACATACATGAAAATGAGAAAACTCAATGTATCCTTCCTGGTAAAAGATTCTCTAAAATAAATAAATGCAAACCCATACACTGAATTTATTTATTTTTGCAGAGATAAATGATTTATAAGAAGCCTTATAAAATGTAAAAATGTATATTTTTAAGTGTGCGTGGTTTCTTAATCTGTATTATAATAGAAACTACTGGCACCATAGCTTGTCCATGGACTGCTTTAGCAATAGTGACCAGAATTAAAACAGCCAGAGAAATACCGGCAGCATAGTCTTTGCAAGCCCCTTTAAAATTAACTTGCAGCTTATGCAGTCACTTTGCTTTTTTTGCTAAAAAGCTCCCATTTGGATGCATTTGCTTGGAAGATTGCATGGTTGCAGAGGAAAGTTGATAGTATTACTCTTATGGAAATAGTCATTTGGTTTTTACTAATGGACAATACAATTGTTTCATTCTATGATGAGTAACAAAACAATTTGGTGTCTTTTTACGTGTAGGTTGGTCAGAATATGCATCTACTTATTTAATGACATTCAGATTGTTCCGAACACTCAATTTCTATTCACAAATGCCTCTTGCTACCCTGATTTTTCTGATGATTACGTAAACGTTGTAAAGCAAAGCCAGCAGGAAAACATGCAAGCAGGAAAAAGATAGAATTAAGGAGAGTGAGGAAGGAGTAAAGAGTTACACACAAAGAGCCAAGCAGGGCGTACTCAGAAATCGCGTCCTCCTGCCGGTCACTTTGAAGGATACTCGCTCTGATGCACAGTTAAACTTGGCCCAGCCTGTGATTGAAACGGGAAGAACAAAGACAGAGGACAGAGACAGACGTACCAAATACAGATCACAAACCACAGGACACCATATGGGAAGGATACCCTTAATAATCATTTACTGTAATTGTGCCAGCATTGCACTGTCCCAATATCGTACAGCAATATGGGGAAAGGGAGTCAAAGTAGAGCAAGCAGAACTGAAAGGGAAGACTTTCATCCAGAGCATAACTGATTTTACATTTCATGGCTCCCTTCTTAGAGAAATCACTACTGGGAATTATAACATTTTTGTTAATAGCCAATTAAAAAAAAAAAAAAAGTACCACATTTGGTGATACCAAAACAGGCAAGATTAACATATTTAAAACCATTATCACATTTGTATAATAGCAACTCCTCACCTTTCAGCTCTTTGTTCCTTAACCCAAACAATAATTGTGAAATATAAAATTCTAAATAAACGCTGATGTTCTTAGTAGCTACATACTTTAGGAAACTGCAGAGCAGATATTTTAAAACCAAGAAAATTCAGTTAATCATAGGCAAAAAAGCCAGCAAACAGAACAACCACAAAATAACATTACACAGACAAGACATTTGGGAACACTGGGCAAAACAGGGAAACAATTTCACATGCCAATATTTTGTATGAGGGAAAATAGTATGCAGTCCTGATAGATCATGTGTGAAAGAACCACCATGTTGGAAAGTGATATCTTATAAAAGCACACACCATCTGAATAATGAACAAAATAAATACACTGAAAAATACTTGTTTAAGGATAATGTATTTAAAATATATAAATGAAAAAGCAATATCTGTTCACATGTATTTTCTGGAACAAGATTCTAACAGGAATCAAAATGTTCCTAAAGTTATCTAAGGCAGTGGTTCCCAAACCAGTCCTCAAGTTCCCCTACCAGTCCAGGATTTAATGATTACCCTGTTGTGTCTAAAGTATTTTTGTTTTTCTCCAAAAACACCTTAGACACAACTGAGTAATCCCTAAATCCTGGACTGTTAGGGGGTACTTGAGGACAGGGTTGGGAACCACTGATCTAAGGGATTATCACCGATTCTGGGCTGAATCAGTCGTCACTCGGCACCAGTGTCAAACAGAGAGCAAATACCTGTTTGCAGTGTATAATTTCTCTTATAGACAAGCAACATCGTGCTTCACCAATTAAAGTGATCTGAAAAACTGCCTGCATGCAGCCATCTGGACTTGAAATTGTTACCAAATATCCCATTTAAGACGTTTTAAAAATGCATACTGTAGGGATACATTAAAGTGGCACTGTCATGGCCGAATCCAGTTTAAAAAAAAAAAAAAAAAAATTAACCCTCCCAACTCCACTACATCTAATTGTCCCCCTAGTCAACCCCGAATGCCCCTATTCGCTATGCCGCAAGTAGGGGCATGTCTACTAAACAGTGAGCAGCCACAGCTCACTGTAAAAAAAAAAAAAAAGCCCTCCCCTTCAAACAAATGGGGGGGTGGGGGGGAGAGAGAGAGAGAGACACACATAGGGCCCTAAAAGACAACAATCTTGGTCTTTCAGCCTTTTGGTAGATAGCTCCCTGATACCGTGGGAATTAGGGAGCTAACTACAAAGGGACTGCAAGATGCAGCCGCAGGCACTGATCGGAACTTCATTGATTCAAATGAAACTTCGAACCGACCTAAAAGTACAGAATGTCATCTTAACATGAATGAACAAACTGTTCTCATTCTGTTAGGACGAAATTCGGTAGTTTCGCCAGCGTTCTGTCTAAATGCCAAGACGTTCAGGAATAGTGAATGCGGGCATTGCGAGATCACGGAGGAAAGGGAGAATATTGTGGGAAAATTTCTCTAAACAAAGGGAAGTGGGTCAGAGCGGGTCAAGTGTAGGAAAAATACAAAAGACAAACTTTGATAGGAGAAAAGGAGCAGACAGGAAGAAATGAACAGATCCTGAGCAAGGATAAAAGATAGGGAAAAAAAGAGCAGACAGGAAGAAATGAAGAACAGATCCTGAGCGAGGTAAAAAAGATAGGGGAAAAAAAAGAGCAGACAGGAAGAAATGAAGAACATATCCTGACAGAGGGAGAGAAGAGGAAGTGATTAGGGAAAGGTAAGTTCAGCATGACTGTGCAGCTTTAAATAAAAGGGATGCCAATAGGCTAGTGGTGAAACAACCACTCAGATAAGAAATAATTGATTACTAGATTTTAAAGGTACACGCAAAGCACCATAACCACTAAAGCCAGCTGTGCCAGGGGTCATATGGACCCCCTAGGCAACTGTTTGATATCTTACCTGGGGTCTGTTGGGCACACTTTAAAGCCTCCTCTGAAACTGATATATTTTCCTGAAAGGAGCTTCCATTCTGCTCTACTGCGCTAAGAGGCTCATTGGTTGAAGTCACCTCTGAAACAATGTGTGCCTCAATACACAGGTGCAAGGCAAAAACTTGGTAAGTTGTCGTTAACTTAGGAGGGCACAAGTGCATTTACTAGCACTATAAACACAATAGGTGGCTGTAGTTATGGTGCTTTGAATGTTCCAAAAAAGTCCTATTTTGATAGACATTAAACTGTAAAATGCAACATCTGCATATTTAGCACAGTTACTTTCATTCAATCTTTTCTGGTGCTTACCTTGCCCATGTGCAGACAGACTGGGAGCAGAGAGGGCAGCATCACTGGTATAGGCTGAGCAGAGCATGTCGCTGGAAGGTGAGGGCTTGAGAAGCTGTCCAGTATCTGGAACACTGCTGGGTAGCTCTAGAAAGTTCTGCTTTGCAGTCAGGGCAGAAGGACCACTCTGGGTGGACATGTCACCTGCACACAAAAATATAAATTAATAAGGGGAGGCAAGGGAAGATGAAATGGCACAACTCAAAGTAGAATGTAAATCTGTTTCTGCATTCCAGAAAGATTGCAGAGATGCAATGACATGATGGATCCTTTTTTATTACACCACTTCAATATGTAGCAAAAATGTAACATTCGAGATAAACAGGGGACATGTAAGAAATGCTATATATATATATATATATATATATATATATATGAAATATCTTTCCTGTGGAAACCGTTAAAGTTATAGAATACAATACTTTACAGGTATCGATCTTTATGATCCCTATAGATTACCTATTCTCTATGAATTGTATATGATTAGAACACTTCCTCACTCTGAAGAGAAATCTAGTAAAGTGTTCAATTGTTTTGCCGTCACTATGGAATGTTTGGCTGTAATAGTTTTCTTTATACACTCTTTTGGGCAGACTAGATGGGCCAAACGGTTCTTATCTGTCGTCACATTTTATGTTTCTATACAGCCATTTGAAATACAAACAATTTTTATTGCAAAGAGGACCACATTGCACGTGACTTGCATGAATGAAAAGCATATGAACCATATTTTAAAATAAGAAAATTAACTTTGCTTGAGGATTATGCCTTACACTTATCACTATTATACAAATGATGTGCTGCTAAACTGCCAGCTAATGCAAAGCCCTACAGCATGTACATCGACAATACCACTCCAGGCCAGGTTTGGAATTGGTTACTTACCTGATAGCTGTGGGCTCCGGGTTCCATGAGAGCTGGCTCTGCTAGATTTACTCCCCTTGCCCTTGGTGGGTCTTCGTCGCCTATTAGAGAGGGGTGCTGCTGGGGGAATTATGACAGCTGGGGGTACCTTCCCTAAGGCAGTGTACAGTAGCTCAATCTCTTGCTTTTGACGACTATGCAGCTCCTGGATCTCCTTCAAGTGCCTGGTGGGAGGAAAAAATACCACTGAGTGCCAAAGGATGCTAAAACATACTACTGTTGACATAGACACACATAAGCAGATTTTTCATTCAAAAATTCTTTAAGCCAATCAGAGTTTCTTAAAGCAGATTGTCACTCACAAACATCAGTGGGTTTCTGTCACTTACAGAAGCTGCATATTGCAGTCACATATTTCACAGTTTAATAGTGCTAATCAACAGATATTGCTTTAAGGGTTGATGCTAATTATCTATGGCCTTTCGGACTGACAGTTGATAACTGGTACCGATATTTCGTTTATTTACAGTTTTAAGAAAAAAATAAATCTCTTATTGAGTGGTAAAAGCATGCTTTGACAAAACTTCATATGATGCTGGCTCCACAGAAATGCTATTTTCCTATTTTAGATGGGGCAGCTGGGACCCAGCATATGCTATGTTCTGTTTTGGCAGGTCCTCTCTCGAGCCTGATAACCTATGGCAATGCCTTGACAGCCGTGGGCTGCCCCATCTAAAATATGAGTGTCCCTGGGTCAGACCACCCCCCTCCTCCATCGAAAATACCAGCAAATACCAAACTGATGAATATCGGCCAAACCAACAACACATACATACACACTGATATTAGATCGGTTTGGAAGGAAAAAAAAACACACACATATAGCTGCTCACTGGGCATTGTGGCATGCGGTTGTCAGATTTTTGGTAAAAAAGTGGATGTGCTTACAAATTTATATAATTAAATATACAGATTTTTACCTCAATGCTGATCCAAAAAGAAAATAAGGATGCAATACAACAAATTAGAGTCACATGCAGAAACATTAGATGGTGATTTAACTTTCATAATATGTTAACATCTAGAAAGTAATCATATAGATTTTGTGCATGCAAAGGATGCAAATCTACAATAACAAATTTCTGAACTATGAAAAAATTGCACTTTTTTCAAACATCGATATATCAGCGGATATATCAAAGAGAAAAGAAGGAAGTGAAGAAAGAAATCCAAAATAACTCAATATAGATACAGGGGACCCAAGTTAGCAAATCAACTGTCAGCATTCAGGTCGCTTACAAAGGTCAGTGGCATTTAGAGTATAAACCACTTTGTTACCAGACTAGGCACCTTTTTTTTTTTTTTTTTAAATATTAAAGGAGCAAAAACACCAAGTAGAACCAGAGGAAAGAAAGTCTAGTAACAAGCAGTTCAGGAAAGTTAGACAAGCATGCTGACCACTCACTTGTCTCGTAGTCTCCTTAGCTCCTTCTTTAGGTCCTCGTCTTCTATGTCAGACTCATTATCACTGCTCATGTATGAAGAATTGAAAGAGTTGCTGAGGCTTTGTAAACTGACTTTTGAGCCCAGTGGGTGAAGTGTAACAGGGCTTCCTAAACTGTCATCCTGGTAAACTTTAGCAGGATCACTCAGAAGGCCAGAAGAGTCAGGCTGAGAAGAAGGTCCATTAAGGTGCGACTCTGTCTTGGGGGATGAAGCTCGCAGAACAACGGCCTCCACTAGGCCGCATGACAATTCTTCTTGTGCCCGGGACACAGAAAAGCGACCAACTTTATCTGTATCGGCAGGTGTCACCTGGAAACGGCCTACTGTTACAGACTGCTTAGGGGAAAGGCTCTGTGAATGACTCTGTGTGACACCCACACCATCCACTATATCTAAGGAAGTGGCTGTATTGGACTGCGGTTTAACTAGTGTGCTCTCAGGGCTGCTGCCAGACTGTGAGGAAGAGGAGGTTGTAGATGAAGAGCTGGACAGTCTCTTCAACTGTGACTGCTTTAGGTGCTCAGTCTGCTTTAATACATCCTCCTTTGCAACGGACACCTGCCAACACAAAGTAGGTTAATGGGAAATCTTAAAGGGCCTGCACACATGAAAACAATATACAAAATTATCATGCAAAATACCTGGAAGCGTCCCATCTTCTGAACTCCAGAGCTGGCTTCTACACCTGCAGCAGCTTTTACAATCACTAGAAATAAGTGCAAAGGAAATAAGTGAGGACAGATTGAGAGAAAATTCAGAGAAGCAGGCTAACATGTTTGCGGGTGATTACAATGATCCTCTAGCTGCCCTAAAAAACAAAACAATGATCCCACTATTAAGAAATTTTGTTGCAGACTGTATATTAAACATAGGTTATTTAAGACTACGTTATTGCACAGTAAGGAAAATGCCATACTGAAAGAAAGGTCACTCTTGTGCATCTTTTTCAGAAAATATAAATATTGTTTATAAACTGCAAGCAGATGTGTCCATGCATAAACAGGACCCAGAAGGAGCATGCTCCAGGTTAAAGATCAAAGCTGTTTTCCAAGCACTATAGTGCCCCCCTCCCTCACACAAGCCCCCAGTGGTGCTGAAAAGATTAAAAATCCCTTCATCATGTACAAGTGTAAAGTTACCAGCTAACTCAAAGATAAATATAAAGCACAGACCCTGCTACCTATTTTCATAAGGTGAAAGTTACACTTATGTGTGAATTATTAAAATCTTACCATCCCCTGAAGGCTGTGAAGTAGAGACTATTTGTTCAGTCACATTCGTGGGGCCGGCTCCAGGTATGGGCTGTACATAAACAAAAACACCAAATAAATTACACAGCTGTTCTGTAGATCCCACAAAAAGAGTGAATAGTAAGAAACAAGGAGGAAATGTTCAAAATAATATATACTCTGACCTATCACAC
Source organism: Pelobates cultripes (assembly GCA_933207985.1). Lineage (NCBI taxonomy): Eukaryota > Metazoa > Chordata > Amphibia > Anura > Pelobatidae > Pelobates > Pelobates cultripes. The sequence continues at coordinate 218,993,243 of OW240914.1, read as the reverse complement.
ATACTGTGCACGCTCTAATATATATGGTGCTCTTTTTTGCATTCCCATCTATTGGCAAGGTACCTACATTGTTTATATATACAGTGTAGTTGTAAGCAAAAAAATGCAGTACAATTAAGTTTTTCATTCGGATATCTGTAGGATGGAGCAAAATGATGCACATTATTGCCCCTTTACATCTGTAATTTGCGTGTTTAAAAGAAGATGAGCATGTGGTTCAGATATACATTATTTCACAGCATTCTGCTTTATGAATTGCTACAAGGACCACAGGGCAGCACCCATGAAAGCCTGTGGTAGACAAGAAAAGCTAAGGGAAGCATAGGAGATGTTTAAAAAGTTGATAGAACTTCCTAGTAAACCGTGTTAAAAAAATATAAATTCAAAACACACAATAAAACAAACAAAAAAACAACACAACACACTTTTCTGCCATATTTTAGTGGTTAAATGTTAAAACACACCAAAACCACAAAAACAGGGTTTCCTAGCCACCAACATTTTAAATATTATGCCTCCGAAAGTAAAATAAATAGGACATTTGCTAAGGTGGATAAGCCTTTCATTGTATTTCTAATACTCTTGCTTTACCATTACTTCTCCAAAAATGATATGCAATTACCAAAGCCAGGAGAAATTGTTGTTTTATAACACTATAGAGGATAATGCAACATTTTCAGCTTCAGCTTGATGGAGAAAAAAAAATGGCAGAAGGAACACAAAAGAAAAAGTCTTTAGGTTTTTAAGGTTGGGCAGGCATATTGCTGCAATTAAAATGTCAACTGCAATGGAGTATTTAGGAGCACCAGGCAATCAGAGTGGCTGAGTTGCTTGCAGCTGAAATGACTTGAGTAGATTCAAGCAGTGTTTATTCTCGGTAAACATATTCCCTTGGTTATATTTGCAATAAACTGAAAGAAAATTTGGATACTTCAAAGCAGAGAAGAAAAATACAAAATAGGGGCAGGCCTGCTCCACAACAATTGCAATAAAAAGGTTATCCAGATAAGTATATAACATATATAGTCCCAAATAAAAGAAAACCTTATTTGTAGTAAAAAATACTTGTACATCATACTGGTATGATGTAGATCTTTTGAGCAAGAAGACTCTGCCTTTGCGTTTATCAAACACACATACATACATTATAACATATATATATTGGATGTAAATTTTATTGAATTTTAAACTAATTGATAGATTTTGGTTACTACTTTTGTTACTTGTACATTATCTTATAATATTTATTTTCCTACGAACTACCTGGCAACTATTTTTTTTTTACTCAAAATAATCCCAGGTGGGGTTCATACCACCAACGCTTTCATCATAGAGCAGTGGGTCTGCTCTATCTTTGTGAGTATTATTTTATAATCTCCAATTGCATTATTAATATTCTATTGAGAGCACTAATGTTGTCTTTTCTATTTTTTTGCTCTGGGTTTCAGATATCCTCATAGTTGAGAACACTAACATCATATCCTATAAGTGGGGATTGTACCGCTGAATGCTATACACGCTAGAGCTCTACCAAATGTGAGTGTAATTTCGTCATTTTTTTTAATATTTAAAATACCAGATATATTGGAACTTTCGTCAGGATAAGGTGCACCTTATCCTGATGAAAGTTCTGCACAAGAACTGAAACGTTGACACTTTGTGGCAGTTGCTGAATAAAGCTATGTTACTTTTTTTCACCATACTTATGAAGTCCCAGGAGTGCTATTTTCTACTACTTTGTTCTATTAATATTGCCAACAAGCACCGGGCTTAACTTTACTAGAACTGGAGTGCAAGCATTTGGATATTTTTATATGATAAATGCAAAGGCAAAGTCTTCTGGCTCAAAAGATCTACGTCATACCAAGTATTTTTTACTACAAAAAAGACTTTTTAATTGGGACTATATAGATAAGTTCCATACTTACCTGGATATCCCTGTTATTGCTATTGTGGCGAAGCCCTACCCCAACTTTGTATTTTTCTTCTTTGATTATATTTCAAGGGCTCAGAGGGATCCCTTGTACAGGGTTGCTGCCTATCTTCTATTATCTGGTTTATAGTGCTGACCCTTTATTGCATTTTATACTTCAAAGCAGACTTTATTTAAAACATGGAGCATGCAATGTTTCGTTTCAATATATATTAAGAGTGCCAAAATAAGTACAATTATTGAGCTGTATTTATAGGCTTGCATTTGAAGTAATGCCTACATTTTTACTTTTGATTGCGAGAGTTCTTTTAAGTTTATTATTTCAGATGCAGACCTCTAAAAAGTGCTTTTGACTTTTAAATATGCGATGGACTAAGAAGTGATCTTGGGTCAGAATTAGATATATTAAGACGTGATATATCCATTATTCCACCTCTATAAATATTTGTTGTGTATGAGGGCAATGTTATGGCATGAAAAGCTCTATAGCAGAGCAGAAACATTGCCTGTCCAATATCCCAAATAAAGTCTGTTTTGGAGTATGCTTGAGTGTCTGGAACTTCTTACTCCTATTGTACTACTTTGAATTTATGCTGTTCTTGCCTGGTAGTCACCATAGGAAAATATCTACTAATTCGTTAGCAAGTGCAGGTCCTTAATTGTATTCTACTAGTGAACTTTGGTCATATTTGCAATCTGATCTCTGTGACATCCTCTGCAAAGAACCAATGGAATTTAGTTACAAACCTATCGGTGTCTCGTCTAAGTAATTTGAGGTTATATGTAGTCTCTATGAAGATTTTTGGGGAATATAAGTTCTATAAGTTGCCAGGCAAATACAGAATTTACCTATGGTTTACAATTCAATTTACGATAAAGTGCACATCACTTGTAGCTTGCAGTTTATACAATTAAAACTTGAGATTTTGGATATGGATAAAGAAAATTTTCACAGCAGCTACCCTCACACTCACACAGATGGGTGCAGAGGGTACAGAGACAGTGTCAGGGCTCAAGGTCCTTCTCAGCTGGAAATCCAGGTCTTCCAGTGGCTGCTGAGACTGAAATGAGAAGGACTACAAGTCAACCCCAGACAGAAATGCCCTGTTATATTGTAAGTGATATGCTGGCGTTTGTGTGGGGTAGATTTTATTTCTGTAGTACACTTGCTAGTCTTGCATTTAAGTGTCAACAACTAGGTCTGGTACTGTGCATCAGCTCTTTCAAGTAGAATAAAAAACTCCAAAACAGATGGAACAATGTTCTGAAGATATGACATTTCAAGAGAGGAAAAAAAGACATGCATAAAGACTCATTCGTCAAGGGTTACATGAAAGAGAAAGAAGTTTAAGAAGAAGAGGTCCATGCTGCACCTGAGTTAGTGAAGGTCCTGGAAGAGGAGGCAGTTGTTCATCAGGGTGGCTGCCTTCTAGGCTCTCTGTGCCAGATGGGAGCACCTAGAGACAGAGAGAGGCAGTGCCATCAAACACCTACAGAATACATACCCTTGTTTAATAAGCACTGCACAATTCTCACCCTATGTAGTTGCCAATAATTACATAAGAGGCTGACCACTTGCTTTTCTGTATTCTATAGTCAATTTTCAGATTAATGGGTCAAATAACCCTAGCCCAATACTTTGTGCACCTTTTATGTAGTGGACTCAACAAGGTTTTGTATTGGTTATCTTGCGGTAAAGTTTAGCTTCATGCAAACAGTACACTTGTGTTCTCAGAAAATTAAAGTAGAAACACTGTTTTTTTCTCCTTGATTTCTTATAGATAGTATGTTTGAATCAGCTCAGTATACAAATTGATTTAAAAAAAAATAAATAAAAAAATAGGCTGTGCTAGCAACAGAAAAAAAATAAAACATGCCAACAAAAAGTTGGACAACGTGTAACCTTGATGTTTGTTATGCCAATTGGATCAATGCAAAATGCATGAACATAGCATCAGAGGTTGACTAAATATATACACAGCCACAGGTGGGGATTTTACCACCCACACACATTTAAAATGGAGCCTAAAACTAAAAAAGTGAAAAGTGAAAGTCTAAAAAGTGAAATGCAGTATTTTCTGCATGAGTTCTCCAAATTGATAAAATCTGTATAATTTCAATTAAAACTACCTACCTACCTATTTCTCTGCCTCATTCTGTATGTATACACATTCATTTGTTATCGTTGTGCATATTCTGTAGCTTTATTGTATTTTAATAGTTTCAGAATATAGAATTGTTACTCAAATGTTGATCAGTCTTTGTAAGTTATCACCCACCCCATATCTGAACTGCAAATACCAGTGAAGACGCAAGACATTGGAAAAGTTAGAACAGAGGTCTCATGCTACATAATTAAGAGCAGAAATTAGCATTCCTGTTAGTCCATGGGGGGAAAAAAGTAAGTCTAGAGTTTAACTGCGTGATGATAGTCTGCTGCTCTGAAAAGAAGACCCTATTCTTAAGGACTGTATATACTGTGTTATGTCAGAGTGTCTTTCTATGTGTAAATTATGATGTGGAGAATTTCTATAAATCTCACGAGCAATCACTGTGTAAGATGAAATGGAAGAAATTCTCTTACCGGCATCCTAGTAAGAGGTGGCTTTGATGAAGTTGCTGCTGCTTTTCCTGTTGTTGTAACACCTCCTGACGAAGACAGGGCAGCTGGAGTACCGGCTTGTCCAGGTGTTGACATTTGAACCATGATAGGCTGTATAGGAGGCCCAAGGGGCAAACTTGTTGGTGGTGCAGAGGCACTGGAAACAGTTGGCTTAGTCTGAGCTGATGTGGTGGTTGGGAGAGGCCCGGGTATGGGAATACCATCCTGCCCTATGGAAGCTTCTAATGGAGTGAGACCATGAGGTGCCCCCATGCCACCATGCTCACTGAACAGTGACCTTAACTTCTCCTCCAAAGTTTTGATATCATCTATGCCAGGTTTATTTATACTGTCTGCATCTCCTTCCAAAGAGTGAGACAGGGGCAGGTTAGGAAGGGGGGTAGGTTGTGACTGACTCTGTGCCAGTGTATGTTGAACAGAAGGTTGACTGGATAATGGATGACCAACGGGAACACCTCCGGGCAATGTGATATTAGTTAGTGGTGTGGAAGCTGCTCCTCCTGCTTGTCCTACAACAGGAGTTGTTGCTACACCTTGTGGAAGGTGCACTGTATGAACGAGAGCCTGGTTTTCAGACAGATTTAAACCAGCTGCTGCCACACCTGCATATGTAAGAGGTCCGATGATGGGAAGGGTCATGCCACTTGTGCTGATGGAGGTCAGTGTCTCTGTTGGTTTCTTAATTATCTCCAGTTGAGGGGCAGTCACTGCAACATTTTCAACAAAGCTTGGTGCAGAAGTGCTGCTACTCAGTGGTACTGTACCCGCAGTCACAGTACCCAAAATGAGTGGTGCAGAGACAGAAGTGTGTGGCACATTTGTTGCCACACTAGCGGAGGACTGCTGCACTGGAGAGGTTACCTGCTGGGTTATGGCACCAGGAGCAATGGATGATGGCACCAACTGTTCAGGGGGTGACATCAGAGGTCCTGCAATTGGAACACCAGGAACCAACGGCAATGTAGGGAGTGTAGTTCCAGGCAGGGATCCTCCAGATATCACTGCAAGGGGTTGAGTAGAGACTGGGGCTTGTGTTAGGGAAGCAGGACTTGGCATACTGATACTTGGAGCCACACCTGCACTGGCCCTTTCTGAGGCCTCTGTCCGAAAAGTATCCACCACTGTTTGTGTAACTCCTGAATGCACGGTGCTAGGAACTGCTGTAGAAGTTGGGGGAAGTGTCCCCACAGTAGCTGTCAGACTTCCTGTAAGGTTTGTCATGGATTGAGGAAATGGAGGTCCTGTTTGATTAAAGATCGGAGGAGCTGTACTAGGACCATCAGCCATTTGTGCCCGCCGAAGCTCTGCAAAGGCATTATGCAGGCTTACAGAAGAAGCGGAGTGAGAAAGATTCATACCAGGACCATGACCAGGAGCATGAGTATCTGGAACTAAAAACAAGGTGAGTTGTAAGGTAAACATGACAGAATGTACTGGCTGATATAGCTAAACTTCTTTTAGTGAAATTACAATATTGATGCCATAAAACACAGAAAATGGTATGCAAATATAAACCAGTTTCTAAAAATGTGATCACCTAGAAAGCTGGCATAATAGATTCTAGGGATCGACCGATTATCGGTTTTACCGATATAATCGGCCGATATTCGGTATTTTCGGCAATATCGGTATCGGCCAATTCAGATACCGATATTGCCGATAATACCTCCTAGGACCGCCAGGCTCATTACAAGCCCAGCGGTCCTGGGGGGGCAGAGCGCAAGCGCTTACTCACCTCCCAGCAGCTCCTCCAGCTCCCCAGTGTAACTCTCGCGAGACCCGCGGCCGTCAGAGCGTTGCCATGGATCACCATGGCAACGCTCCGCGCGACACGCTGGCCGCGAGAGTTGCACTGGGGAGCTGGAGGAGCTGCTGGGAGGTGAGTAAGCGCTTGCTCTCCGCCCCCCCAAAGCTCAGCCAATACCACTGGACCACCAGGGACTGTCATATCCCCCCTCCCTGGCCAGGTAACAAGCAGGGAGGGGGGACAAAAAATAATAATTAAATATATATATAAAAAAATAATTTAATAAAAAATTCCCCCTCACACACTCCATTATATACACAGACACTACACAAACACACTGTGTATATAATGCAGTGTGTGTGTTTGTATAGTGTGTGTTTGTATACAATGCACACAAATACACTGCATTATATACACACACTATACAAACACACACAAACTGCATTATATACACACACTATACAAACACACACAAACTGCATTATATACACACACACAAACTGCATTATATACACACACTATACAAACACATGCAGTGTGTTTGTGTAGTGTGTGTATATAATGCAGTGTATTTGTGTAGTGTGTGTATATAATGCAGTGTGTTTGTGTAGTGTGTGTATATAATGTGTAGTGTGTGTATATAATGCAGTGTATTTGTGTAGTGTGTGTATATAATGCAGTGTATTTGTGTAGTGTGTGTATATAATGCAGTGTATTTGTGTAGTGTGTGTATATAATGCAGTGTATTTGTGTAGTGTGTTTATATAATTCAGTGTGTGTTTGTGCAGTGTGTGTTTGTGCAGTGTGTGTATATAATGCAGTGTGTGTGTTTGTGTAGTGTTTATATAATGCAGTGTTTGTGTGTGTAGTGTGTGTATATAATGCAGTGTGTTTGCATAGTGTGTGTATATAATGCAGTGTATTTGCGTAGTGTGTTTATATAATGCACACTACACAAACACACTGCATTATATACACACACTATACAAACACACACACTATTATATAAACACACTACATTCACTATACACACACTACACAAATACACACACACTCTGCATTCATTATATACACACACACTTTGCATTTAGTATATACAGCATTCACTTTACGCACACTACCCACACACTACACAAACACTCTGCTTTCATTATATACACACTACACTAATACACACTGCATCCACTACACACACTAAACAAATACACACTGCATCCACTACACAAACACACATTGCATCCTCCACACACACTACACAAACACACACTGCATCCACAACCCACACACTACACAAACACACACTGCATCCACAACCCACACACTACACACACACACACTGCATCCACTACACACACACACACACACTACACAAAGACACACACTGCATCCACTACACACACACACTACACAAAGACACACACTGCATCCACTACACACACACACAGCATCCACTACACGTGGCATGTATATTTTGTGCATTTACCTTTAGAAATAGTTTTTATTTTTCAAAATGGTAAATGTACAGAATATCGGCAAATTATATCGGCTATCGGCCTGAAAGTTCACAGAATATCGGTATCGGTATCGGCTCTAAAAAATCAATATCGGTCGATCCCTAATAGATTCCATGTGAAGTAAGTTGTATCTGGTAAACTGTCTCATATCTGAATTTTACGACATGACAGGAGGCTTCCTATTTGCAAAACTCTTTACTGAAAATCTCCAGCAGCACAGAAACAGTAACAACCAATCAGAAAAAAGTCAGATGGCACATAAAAGGCCCTGACAGTGATATAATTTCCTCTGTCTTTGCTGCTCCAGCCTGCAAAGGTCAGTATTTTGCCTCTCCTGATTACTTTCATTTAATTGATTGCTTGTAATTGTTTTCCTATTTTACCATCTACTACTATAGTCCCTGGCTCTCCTATACTTGTCCCTCTTTGGATTTATGTTGTCTTATCGTTTCACTCCCACTGTCCCCTTGTTATTATTGTACATTGCCTGAGACGTTTTTTTCCCTCTCCTCGGTCCACCGGCGTCACGGCTGTCAGTGCCGCGCCCGCACCGCAGACCTTGTGGTAGTGCCTTTGGCGGTATTTGCTGGGACTGTGTGGGGACAGGGTGGAGGGAGGCCGGGACGCTTTCTCCGCGCCTAGCAGCGGGCCTGCAACAAGCGAGAGTGTTGCTGACATTTGCACGCGAACGGCGGCCATATTTTCCTACTACTTGTACAGATCGGAAATCATCTGATCTGCACCTTTAGCATAGTTTTTTCTCAGGATTGCCTTCACTGTAAAACAGCCCAGATCAACTAGATGATCTCATACATATAATGGATGTTTAAACACTGCCTGTCAGCTTTTTACATTAAAGTAACAGTACCACTCCACTTGCTGGAGATGTTTTGCATGCAGAATCATTGAGGAAACAGTGTATTGCAGAGTGCCCTTCACAGGGGTACATTTATATTTACTGTACCTAGTGCACATATTGAACGTGGGTGCCCTCTGGGTATTTTTTTCATGGGTACACCACCCGTCCTGCACCTTAGCACTGGTTTTCTTCTCTCAGGGTGGAGGGAGGCCGGGACGCTTTCTCCGCGCCTAGCAACGGGCCTGCAACGAGCGAGAGTGTTGCAGACATTTGCACGGGAACGGCGGCCATATTTTCCTACTACTTGTACAGATCGGAAATCATCTGATCTGCACCTTTAGCATAGTTTTTTCTCAGGATTACCTCCACAGTAAATCAGCTTAGCTCAAACTGATCTCGACATATATATATGGATGTTTAAACACTGCCTGTCAGTTTTACATTAAAGCAACAGTACCACTCCACTTGCTGGATATGATTTGCATGCAGGATCATTAAGGAAACTGAGTCTATTGCAGAGTACCCTTCACAGGGATATATATATATATATATATATATATATTTACTGTACCTAGTGTACGTATTGAACGTGGGTGTCCTCTGGGTATTTTTTGTCATGGCACACCACCTGGGGTGACCCCCCAGATATGCATGCAATGCTTGTAATTTGCCATCACCCTTTTTCTCAAGGAAGCGGAGTGCATATATTATAGTGCAACAACTGGCCTTTTCTCTCCAGGAGAATGAGTGTATATACTATACTGCCTGAGTGCACATATACTGTTACCCTGCACACAGTTATTTACATATATACTGTACCGAGAGTACAAACAATACTGTGTCTGTCCTCTGGCGTTTTTCATGGCATGCCATTTGGGCTGACCCCCCAGCTATCCGTGTCTACCGGATATTGTGCCTATGGTTAACGTGGGTGTCCTGATTGTCACGGCGCACCACCTGGGGCAAACCCCAGCTAATTATACGCGGGTCTGCTTCGGCAGCAAATAATTTATGCACTGAATGCCCCTCTGTGATGCACTAATCTGAAGTGATCGTGGTTTCAACTCCGGGTAAAACGGTGGTACACACCGTACATAAGAGACACTCAGATCTCCGCTATCTTTCAAGGGTATGCTCCTGTTCTATCAGGTGAGAGGGCCCTCCCGCATTGGCACACATTACTACTATACACTCACGGGCATTAATAAATACATATTTTTTGGGTCACTATACTCTGGGCACGCCCCAGTTGTATGAGGAGGCTGATACCTGTAGGTGATTACCCTGCCACTATTGCACCTCACTGTCCATCACTGTTTCACACACAGGACAGTTCCAGATATGGAAGACAAACCGCAACCGACCCAAGACTTCCAGGTGATGATTAACGTCGTGGTTGCGGCCTCAGTAGAGAAGGCTCTGTTACGAGCACTACCCCAACCCCAGGAAGACACAGGCCCACTGGATATGACGGAGGCCTCGGCTCAGAACTGTCGAAGTCCAAACGACACTGGAAGGGTACAAGCCCCCCAGCCTCTAGAACCAAAAGGCAAGGCACCGGTTAAACGGCCCAAACATGTGGAACAGCGGGATCTTGCTCCCCTCCACCACCTTCCTCAGATGAGGAGGACTATGAGCCACAAGGCGATCTTAACGTTGTGGATGAGTGGCGCGAAGATGCCTCACTTTTGGATGATGACAACTGGCAGGACCTACCGCAGTCATCCAAAAAAATATGTCAAAGATCGTCCTCGTGGAGATGGACACAAGCATGCCCGGAGGGTTCCAAAAGCTAAGACAGCAGAAGATGGTACCTTCTTGGACGAGGAGTACCACTCTTCGACCCTCGGAATATTCGCCACAAAGCACTTGGGTCAGAAGCCAAAGGCCTACTGTTCGGAGAAGCCTGCATAACCGAACCGAAGAGACACGTAAACCTGTTCACCGCTTTAAACAAGGCACAAGCTTCCTGGAAACAGGTGTTCCGAGCCCCACCCGGACGAGGTGGATGTGGGCGGGCTGGTCGGCAGCAGAGCCGAGCCACCAGCCACTCCTGGTCGACGGGCTCCAGAACATACCCAAGAGCGCAGTGCAATACACGTCTGAGTTTTTTCCTAAGCAATATCTTCCTAGTCAAGAAGACGACTGTGATTACCGACCGGTTATCAATAGGCGACACCTGAATTACTACGCGGTATACAGACATTTCAAGATGAAAGGTCTTCATCTCCTACAAGATCTTCTCATCGCGAAAGACTGGTTCACGCGTACCTGTCAGTCCACCCTAGATTGTCGTAGTTTCCTCCGGTTCAGTTGGCGAGGGCGTACATGCCAGTTCACATGTCTGCCTTTCGGTCTTCACAAAGCTGCTGATGGCTCACATCCAAACCTCGGGCGTGCGATGTCTCGTTTATTTGGACGATTTGCTGATTTCCGGGAAATCCACATCCAGACTACGATTGCAGAAGTTTGTCGTTCACTTTCTGAAATCCTTAAGGGGTTTTGTGGTGAACAGACAAAAATCATCTCTCTCTCCCGCCCAGTCAATTCAGTTCCTCGGATTCGAGATCGACTTGAAGAACTGTATATGTTTTCCCCTCAGGATGCTTGCGCGGATTGTGGGCCTACTCTCGTCTTCAATCCAAGCAATATTCCCTGGACCTCTACACCACAGGGCCATGCAATGTCTGAAAGCGCAATGCCTGCCCTCAGGTCACTCATACGATCATTGGATCCAGCTCTCGGACGACGTTCGGACAGAACTTCGATGGTGGCTGCTACACATGTAAGCCTGGAATGGCAAAGCAATCTTTGGTTCATCCCCAGACTTCATCGTAAAATTAGACGCCAGCCTCTGGGGATGGGGCGCACACTGCGCGGACTCCTCCACAGGGGGACCTTAGCAAGGCGAAGAGACTGACCTCCACATCAACTACCTGGAATTGATAGCGGGGTCCTTCGCCATTCGCAGCCTAGCTAAAGACATGTCAGACTGCTGCATTCTACTCCGCATGGACAATATTTCGGCGGTACAATACATCAACCGCCAGGGCGGAGCCAGATCACAAGTCCTCATGGAGGCCACCAAGGACATATACCAGTTCTGCCTATCACGCAACATCACACTGCGGGCAGAATATCTACCAGGAACTTCTAACCTGACGGCGGATTGGTTCTCTGGACATTGGAGAGACAACAGCGACTGGAAACTCAACACCTCAATATTCCAACAATTGAGGCTTCGGAAACACCCGTTGAGTCTGGATTTATTCGCGTCCCGGACCACCGACCAACTACCGAACTACTACAGTTGGCTTCCGGACCCGAATTGCAAGGCAGTGGATGCGTTCCTGCAAACATGGCCAAAACAGGGAGCATATGCCTTTCCCCCGTTTTCCATGATTGCGAGGTTGATCCGACATGTACGGATCCACAAGATATCCCTACTGCTTATCACTCCCCTTTGGCAGAGCCAGGCATGGTTCCCGGACCTATTAGAGATGTCCTACAACACACCGATCCTGCTACCATCCTTCCCTCTACTGACAGGACCACAAGGGGAACATCACCCCCTCGCTCTGGATCAAAAGCTAGACTTGGTAGCCTGGACGATTTCAGGGGTTCCTGGTCAGTCCAGGGCCTATCGCAATCTACCAAAGACCTCCTTTGGGATTCATGGGCTCCCGGCACTAGAAAATGTTACATTTCCGCATGGACAGCCTGCAGCCTGGAATAGTTGGTGTATGGAGAGGGACTCTGATCCCTTTATAGCGTCTATTCCTGTGATACTAATCTATCTCATCTGTTCTCATAAGGGCGGTTGTACCGATCCCTTAATGTGATTAGATCGGCCATATCAGCAGCGCACAGACCGATTCAGGGCATTTCGGTGGGTCAAGACCGTTAGTGTGCCGCTTGCTTCGGGGTGCCAAGCTGTTGAGACCTCCAGCACCGAAATATTCACGCCTATGGCATGTGGATGTGGTGCTACACTTCCTGAGGGAGTGGCCGGATAACCTGTACCTTTCGCTGAAACAAATTTCAGCCAAACTCACCCCTTTTACTATGTCTCGTTTCGTTGCGTATCAGATGTACAGGCGTTTGAGGTCGACGGCTTCACCTTCACTCCAGAAGGGGTTACCTTCCAGATATCACGTCAGACTAAATCAGACTCCTCGTCGTTTTTTTACCCTTTTTTTGTATCAGATCCCAGACACTGTGTGGTTAGGACATTAATGCGTTATATAGAAGTCTCCGCTCCCCTCCGAACATAGTCGGCGGGTCAGCTTCTGATTTCATGTGTGAAACCCCACGGGCCGGTGTCTACTATGACCTTGACCAGATGGATTCCCTGGCTTCTAGCGTTAGGTGGCGTTGAACCATGTTTTGGGACTCAGTCAGTCAGGGGTGCGGCCGCTTCACAGGCATTGTCGGCAGGAGCTTCCCTGGCCGATATTATGCGTTGTGCAGATTGGACACGTGAGAGCACATTTAGAATGTTCCACTTTAGTCAGACTTCGCATGCCTCTTTAACTTTGGTTAATTCATAGCGTTAAAAATGCAAATAGGAAGCCTCCTGTCATGTGGTAAAATTGAAGATTATGCTAGCTTAGTGTACTAATAATCTTAATTTTAGTAATGACAGGAGGCGAGTATTTCCCACTCTGTTGGTTTTTTTTCCCTCCCTTTGTGATGTTAATTTGTAAACGTTCTAAATGGTATCTGTTTATATTGTCTATGATATTGATGTAACATATGTATATGGCATTGACTTTGTTAACCCCTGGGCGTACTATTACGCCCTATTTTAGGCAGCTCTAAACGCCGCCGAGCGTAATAGTACGCCCTCCGGTCTTTCTGTACTTACCCGGTCACCGGCGATCCCACGCCAGCGATCACGGTTGGGGGGACTCCCAGGGAGCCCCCCCGCAGCAGATCTTCCTCCTATACACACACACACATATATATTAATTCTACATATATATTTATGTAATATTTTTACATAATTGGGTAACTTAATTAATTACAATTAGCGGGACCTGCCTGGCAACCCATGCCGAAAGTAAAGGGAATTTAATTTGCTAGCACTATATTTAACCCTATAAAACTTTCCAAGACACCATAAAACCTGTACATGGGGGGTACTGTTCTACTCGGGGGACTTCGCTGAAAACAAATATTAGTGTTTCAAAACAGTAAAATGTATTACAACGATGATATCGCCAGTAAAAGTGATGTTTTTTGCATTTTTCACGCACAAACAGCACTTACACGGACGATATTATTGCTGCGATACTTTTTACTGTTTTCAAACACAAATATTTGTGTTCAGCGAAGTCTCCCGAGTACAACAGTACCCCTCATGTACAGGTTTTATGGTGTTTTCAAAAGTTACAGCGTCGAATATAAGGCTTGTGTTTCATTTTTTTTCACATTAAAATTGGCCAGATTGGGTACGTTGCCTTTGAGACCAAAGACCTCGCAATCTACCAAAGACCTCCTTTGGGATTCATGGGCTCCCGGCACTAGAAAATGTTACATTTTCTCGCTACAAAGAAAGAGGAAATGATGTCACTGTCAGGGCCTTTTATGTGCCACCTGACTTTTTTCTGATTGGTTGTTACTGTTTCTGTGCTGCTGGAGATTTTCAGTAAAGAGAGTATGCAAATACTCGCCTCCCGTCATTACTAAAATTAAGATTATTAGTACACTAAAGCTAGCACAATCTTCAATTTTATTTCACATTCACAGTGTGTTCCCATTTTGTGAATATCTTGGGGATGGACTTTCAAGGATTAAACAGGCATATTACCATTGCAAGAAAAGTATAAATACATTAGTCTAAATACATTTTATACAAACTATATCATTTTAGTATGCGAAATAAATGTGCAGAAAATTAAATCACAAAGTAAACAATGTATCCTGCTTTTTCTCCTTGACAATTGATAGTTCTGAACTAGCAGCTTGTCACCAGGTTCTCTGAAAATGTATTTGTCCATTACACATGTGGGATGCCTTGTGAGAAAATACAATCATTAACCTTTTTGATGAATTGTAAAATTACCACGAACCTGCAGTTACAAGAATTTTTATTTAATGGGACTACACAGTTGTATTTTAAAACTTTATCACCCATGATCTCAGATATAAAAAGAAAAGAAATTCCATAAATAATACATATAGATCTGGCAGACATGATTAGTTTCTAAACTACTTTTAAAATCGTATCAGCCATCTCCCAAACTAATAAATCAAGAACTCACTGCTCAACTGGGGCTCCTGCTGAGTTGTATTGAAGAACTTGGGTTCTCTCAGACGACTTTCTGGAACAGGACTGACTATGAAGCGTCTCCCTGCTGAATGGACGACCTGAGTATTGGAGCCTTGTGGGAGAAGATCTGAGGAAGAGATACACAGATAAGCTATGTTATAGCAAGCAATTCAGGTAGCCACAAAAAAAAAAAAAATACATTTTATACACACACTTACACGCGCTCACACTTACAAAATAATAAATAATAAAAAAAAAGTAAAAAGGATGATTGAAGTGATTAAAATACAATAAAAAGAAAACCTGGTTAATATATTGAATACAGCAAAAATAAACTCATTAACTGGCATTATATTAAAGTAAAAAATTTTAAATTTATTTTTTCAAGGAGTTTTATACTTAAACAGCTTACTTAGGGTAGATGAACAAAATACATTTTATATTAACCATCATATATAAACCAGCTGAAACCAAGACCAAAATGTACAACAGAGAAGATCTCATTCATGGCAACTATGTGTACTGTACAACACAACAGCATATACAACAATTACTACATACCCATTCTCTGTGGCAGGTAGTACACAGGAGCTGGCTTCCTGAATTCTCCCTCCAGCTTCTGCAAATGATATAAAATTGTACAGATGTGACTCATTTCTTCCAGTTAAAAGGCGAAGTGAGTTTGCTAGCTACATTAGGCAATGCAGAGACGTTATTATCAAACCTCACAGGCTCTCATTGCTGCTCTGTCAGATGGGCCCATGTTTTATAAAGTGGGCTGAGTACTATGGGTGCCGGGAAGAGCCCTGTTTGTTTTAACAGAAAAACATGTAATGGCTTTCATCACCATTACCACTACAATGAGTTGTAGCGATTGAGGTTCTTAGAACGCAGATTTAATATGTAACATGAAGCTCCAGCAGAGGTCATGTTTAGGTTTCACACAAAAATGAAAAACACACTTGAAGTGTGAGGCCTCCATTTTTTTCATTTACATATTTATCGTTTAAAATTTCCTACAGAGTGAAATGAAGATAAACACAACCAACATGCTGTAGAGCTTTCCTTGAAGTGAAGTTATAAGGCCACAGTACATGGTCTGAGTAGTAGTGATAAATCAGAATTGGCACCTGAGACTCTGGATAATAGGAGTCGTCCTTGATTTGCATATGATCTCCTCCTTGATCTCCTTCAGGCTCCACACTAACATCTTCGCTCAACATCTCATCTGCCTTCTCAATTATATCTTTCACTTGATCAACAAATGATTCTCTCTCTGAGGCCAAGATAAACACATTCTGAACCTGAGAGAAAAATGCACAAATATTAAAACACCAAGTGCAATGATAGAAATGGTCCCTCTGTACCACATACAAATCCAAACTCTATAGTTGTGCATGTATAAAATATACACACGCTATATATACACATATACATATTATATTACACTTTGTGTAGTCTGGACTAGTCCCCAGGCAGATGCAGACCAAAGAAATCACTGCTTATTGGTACCAGTTCTTACTATAGAGTCAGAGAGCAGCCCCTGGTATTTGCAACCTGTCCTCTGATTCATTGAGCTCTGTAACTGAGGGAGTTGTTACTGTGGCCTGTGTTTGCAAAAGCAATAATACAATCAGTGTGTTTAACCACTGCTAGAATGGTAAGCAGGAGGGTGCTAAACACGCCTGCAAACACATTATACACACACTACATAAAGCCATCAAATATGCAAAACACACAACCATCGAATACGCCAGCAAAGTTTTAGTTTAAGTAAATTAGCCTAACATTTTAAATTCACTTTCAATTCCTAATAACTCACACATAGTAGATGACCCTATTTTGTAACATCAGCTCAATTTACCATTATCGTTGCAATTTCTTCAGGATTGTCTCCATCCAGGTCAAATTTGAAGGTAACCATCTTACGGTTATGAGTCTCCAGCTGACACTCCACCACCCTGTCACCTTTGTTTGATACCTATAACAAAGACAGTTGTTTATGCAATTAAATGATTTGTAATTAGAGGATTCCCTACATTCTCCAATATTTAGATGCAAACTTAAAAACGGGCTATTTGTTAAGGTGAATATCATCCAGAAATTGAAAAATAAATAAAGACAATTCCTAGACAAGAACCTCCACATTGTACATACTAAAGTGTTTAAGTTTATCTGTCACTTTCGGGGTAGGTTTTACCTTCCTGACAAGGTCCCACTATACCGTGTTATCGACCTCCTGGCTAAAGACTATTTTGTCTTATTTGGATTACATGAAGATGACATATTTCTGAAACACTAAGAATGATTTCATAACTATATCATGACTTAATTTAACTTGGTTAAAGAAAATTAAAAGTAACCTGTTGGAAGTATTAAACTTAAACTTACTTATGTTAAGAACATTGAGGTGGGGGTGGAGCCTGACTGCCAAGCTGAGGAGACGCATGCAGCTCCTGCATTAATCAATGAAAACCGCATTTTTAAGACAAAATTTGCAGCTTATTTGCCGAAACACAGGGAACTCCGGGCAAACAAGATTATACTCTCCTCGACCAGTCTTATCGACGACAGCCCGAAGGTCCTGTTGCGGCCTACTGGGACCTGGACGGGGGAAAGGCGGACGATCTTCTGGCTTTATAGGCCTGCACGCAGGCACGCTACACTCCGACCCCCTCCCGGACTGGTGGGGGACATCCCGGTCCTCTTACTGCAGAAGCTGAAGCACATACAGAGAACCAGAGGGCAGAGGTACCACACAACGTGAACCTCGTGGCGCAACCAAGATGGCCGCCACGTTGGAAGCCAAACAGTAGCCCAGGCACTCAGTGGAGGGCCCTATTTGAGGCCCGGTTCGACGCCATCTGCCGCAAACTTTGGCACCGCATTGCTCAGCGAGCTGCCTTACACCCCCCCCCTGCCTTACACTTACCTGGAATTCCACTTGAACGGTCTACGTTACTATCCATGAGTTAGACCACGCAGCTATCCTTTGCCTGCCTGTACTTTGCTGTACCATGGACTGGACCTCCATAACTTGATTAATGGCCTACTGTAGCCTAATCTTATACAATCTCTCATATAGTGCAAAACATGCCTGACAGCTAATCTTGCCTACATAGATTCACTAAATGTATCATACTAATACTCCTTATTACACAGAGCACGCAAGTACATAGTTTATCATAGTCATTAAATTCATACTGTGTAAGCTGCACTGTACCACCTGTTAATCGTTTAGCTTTACAATACCATATGACTTGTTGTGCCTGGTTAGATCTGTATGATTGATGACGTTGCAAGCTATCGAGAGACTTCCCAACCACACATGCCAACTGTGCTTTACATTCTTAACGCATGCATTAACCTAACTACGCTTGTTCATAGCCCTTATACAACGGCTCAGAATGTTACTAGTTTAATTATTTAATATAAAAAGATGCTGTCGTTTCTAGGAGATGTTAATCCGTGATGTAGTATCCCTATCTTGTATGTTTCTTGATCATCTCCCCTTCTTTATTCTGTCCCATTTCAAACATATGCCTCAATAAAAGAAAGATGACCCCAAAAAAATAAAGAACATTGAGGTGACCGATTAAAGGAACACTATAGGGTCGGGAACACCAACATGTATTTCTGACCCTATAGTGGTAAAACCACCATCAATGCATCTTTGAGGAAAGTTCAGTGACTCCATACAGAGGAGTGGCCAATGGAGTTATCCCTAGGCTGTAATGTAAACACTGAATTTTCTCTGAAGAAAAAAACCCAAAACTATTTACTGCAAAAAGCCTGAAGGGAATACCTACAATAAGCCGTAGTTGCTCTGGTGACTATAGTATCACTTTACAATTACTTTGCTATTCAAAAGTTTTCTCTGCACTTGTTTTAAGAATTAGCAACACCTCTGACTTTATGAGCATCATAAGAAGAAAAGATGAAAAACAAATAAATATCACTAACACCATTGTAGACAATGTAGCCGAAATAGTACACATTTACAGTCATGAGACCACAATACTGTCTCAATCATGGGCACCGGTTCTCTATTTAAGTTTTTAAAAAGGTTTAAAGTGGCTATTAGTCTAATAAATGTAAAGTAAAATGTGATGTGGGATTTCAGACTAGAATGCTCCTACTGATCCAATGAACCTCAGTAGTGAATTAACACATTTGCCATGTACCAGTTTTAACATCAGGCTAAGCGGTGAACAAGGACAGCAAGAAAAAAAAATGGCAACTTACATTAAGTATTCGAAGCTTGGGACGAGTTGTTTTCTCGTGCCGAGAACGGCTACGCACAGATTTACGATAATGGCGTTTGGTGGTGCGCCCCTCATGTCTCCCACTGGAACCGGTAACTCCCTCATTTCCATCACTGAGACCTGATGCTACATCTGAGTGGGCACTACAGGAGGCGTGAACATCACAAGAGTTTAATGATGGACAGATTTATTAACATGGAAAAATTTCTAGTGTGCATTGGAGGATGAAAGAAAATCACAAATATTGGACCATAGCCAGGATTAGATCACGAGAATTTTTAAGCAACTACTATTTAAACAACTACCATCATAAATAAGAAACATCACAAATATAAATAGTAGCAATACAGCTGCTTGAATTTCACATAGTCCAAACAAATTCTGTACTATAGGTTAATCACCAATATTGTGAGGTATAATCTTCACATTCAGTCAAGTAAAAGGCCTTGGGACCTCTCTGTAGCATGAGCAAAATTACCTGTCCATTGAAGAGGCCACCTGAGAAGCAGACTGTGTTTCAAGAGGAGCAGCCTGTGTGCTATTTTGTGGGCCCTGGAAATGTGACAAAGCAGCAGTTAGCAAATCATCCATAAAATATTTTAAAGCAGAGAATACAAGTGCTAGCATAAGAGAAGCAAATCCAATCTCAGCCTGTACTCTTCCTGTGCCTATTTTTTTTTTTTGTCTGACAAACATGCACACCTAGGTCATGCAGCTCACAACACTGCCACTAAAAGGAAGGGATGGGTGAATGTGAGCAGGAAAATGGAGAGCCAGCAGAGGCACAGTTTGTTAGACACAGCCACTGGCTCTTGGGCGAACATCAATAATCCTAATGACTGCCTGTGCCATGCTTGTGGAGAGGCCGACACCAGATAGGTGGCAAACTCACTTCCCAGCAGAAGACCCAGTGGCAGCATGATCCCCACTGTAGTAAGTTACACTGCTGCAAGAGAAAGTTACCAGTGAGCCCAGGAGACTTCACTGTCAAAGCCAAAATATACATTATTAAATAATGTTTAATTTGCAGAAGTCCTCTTTCTGTTCCATATATTTTGGGAACATTCATTTTAAATGGCTATTTTGGTACAAAACAAGTTCAATGTGCATATCTTGGACTACTGTAATCATATAGGGTTTTAAAATAATAATTTTAACAGTACACAAGCAGAAATATTGTCAGTCTAGGAATAATCACATGACAAATACGTTTTTTGCCTTTACCTGCTTATGTGAAATATTGCACAATCCAGTAGGGTACTGAAACTTAAATCCCTCTGACATGGTACTGAGGACTGCCCTGTGTACATGCAACCTTGATGAGAGGATTGCAGCATAGTATGCCTGTGTACAGTCTGCTACTGCGAGCAGGGTTTTTGTACTAGGGTCTACCCAGTTTACATAAAGATCTGCGTAGATTCAAATTTGGGGACTGTGGAATGTATGTTAGGTATACAGATATACCATGTGCACATTCTTAGTCTTAGAGGATAGGGATTGTATGGAGCTTATAAAACATTGTTGTAATATCTTTAAAAATATATATATATATATGCCATCTCATGGTCTCTTACACCCAAAACCAATATACATAAAACAAAATATGATACATTATAACAGATTATATTAAATTATGTTGGTGTTCTTTACATTTATTACAGGTAAATACTTTTTTGTGTAAATACTAACAATGTGCTGCAGTTTCTGGTTTGTGTAGGTTGCCCCCACTGCTTTTGATAGCCTTTGCAGTGACCAGTATCATTTGCAGTTGCAGATGTTTTGGACAGATGTTGGATGAGCATTGTAAGGCAGTCCACAAGTGTAGTAGGGACTCTATACATCAAATTAAAATATTGTTCTGAACGTAGCAGATATGGAAAGAAGACAAAAAATGAACTATGTGGGTTCAAATAAGATGTCAGCTGGTTGATCCAAGGAAAAATCTGATTCTGGAGTTTTAACTTTTTTTTCCATATTTATTTTTTATTAGTTTTCCATATAGACAAAGAGAAACACATCACACATTTTTTGACATTACTATACATAGTTAATACATCCTTCAGAGCATATTCTAGAAAGCGTGTCAAAACATAACGTACAGGAGATGTATCCCACCAATAATAAAGCCCACACTCCTAAAGTTATAAACTCTGAAAATAAAAAATACAAGAGCACTTCTATTACGACAAAACCAAACATGATGGCCGAAATCATTTTCCAAATTTCATACGTCAAAGGGGGAGTCCTGGAGATAATACATAACACTAAATGTACACCTATCATTCAAATCGAGAAAAAGCAAAGGGGACAAACGAATTACCGCTACCCAACCATACTCATCTATTACAAAATCTCTATTGAGCTTAACCATGAGGACAGTACATTATCTGGAGCCTTAACTCCTTAAGGACACATGACGTGTGACATGTCATGACTCCCTTTTATTCCAGAAGTTTGGTGCTTAAGGGGTTAATCATACCTCTTTCCATTCTTAATTGGAATTTAAGCTGTTCTCTGACCAAGACCCAAATTGGAGTAATAACTAGTTTCCAATATCGAGCTATTATAATTTTTGCAGCTAATAATAAATGAGTAACCAAAGGAGTATGATTCCCAAAAGTAAGCTTGACATTAAAGGACCACTCTAGGCACCCAGACCACTTCAGCTTAATGAAGTGGTCTGGGTGCCAGGTCCTTCTAGGGTTAACCCATTTTTTCATAATTATAGCAGTTTCAGAGAAACTGCTATAATTATGAATAGGTTAAGCCTTCCCCCTAATCCTCTAGTGGCTGTCTCATTGACAGCCACTAGAGGCACTTGCGTGCTTCTCACTGTGATTTTCACAGTGAGAGCACGCAAGCGTCCATAGGAAAGCATTGTAAATGCTTTCCTATGCGACGGGCTGAATGCGCGCGCAGCTCTTGCCGCGCGTGCGCATTCAGCCGGCGGGGCGGATCGGAGGCAGAGAGGAGGAGGAGAGCTCTCCGCCCAGCGCTGGAAAAAGGTAAGTTTTAACCCCTTTCCCCTTTCCAGAGCCAGGCGGGAGGGGGTCCCTGAGGGTGGGGGCACCCTCAGGGCACTATAGTGCCAGGAAAACGAGTATGTTTTCCTGGCACTATAGTGGTCCTTTAAGCTGCAAGAGAAAAAGGTTTCCCAGTAAGTGTTTGAATTTTTCCCCTAATCAAGTTCCAAAACAACTGAATAGGGGGGACAGTCCCACCAGACATGTAGAAAATCACCCCTTTGGTCCCCACATCTCCAACATCTATATTCTTGATTTGGATAGATTTTAGACAGTCTATGTGGAACCAAATACCATATATTTAAAAGCTTGTAATAAAACTCCAATAGATTGAGACAATGAATGTTTTTATATACCACGTTCCAAGAATGTCATCACAGCTAATTTGAGTATTTAAGGCTTTATCCCACTTTTTAAGAAAGGGCTTCATGGGTATGTCTGGATCCTTATTGACCAGTTGCAAACAACCAGCAACTATCCCAGTTGGGGTAGCTTTTCTCAATAGCCCCTCCAAAAAAATCAATGTATTTGATTTTCCATCTACCAGGTGCCTACTCAAGAAACCCTTTATTCTTAAATAATCAAAAACCTTTTATTGTCCAACTTATTTTCAGTGTTTAATAATGAAATGGGCCTGATGTGCTAATGTGCTAGATGCTCTGGATTCTTATTTTGCTTAGGGATAGGTACTATATATGCTTTCAACATTACATGTGGAATAATACCAGTTAACATAATGTGATTAAACATATCAAGCAGAGCTCCGATTATGTTCTCCTTCAATAGTCTAAAAAAGCCACTTAAGCCATGAGGTCCCGGAGATTTGTTTCAAGTTTTTTAATGGCTATATTAACCGCAATCTGGGAGATCGGCTTATTCAATTGATGTAATTGGTCTTTAGAGACCTTAGGAACCTTATATTTGGTAAAAAATTGTGACATATCTATGGGATGATCCCGCTCTGGTAAATAATATAAGTTAGAGTAAAACTCCTGAAATGCCCGACCTATTTCTGATGGAGCAAGTATGGATTTATTTCCTTGCATTATTTCAGAAATTATTTTCTTAGATTTTTCATTCTTTAATCTACTACTAAGTAAGTTGTCTGCCTTGTTCCCTTTATAATACTATGTCCGTTTTAAACTCGAATCAGCCTTTTCGAATCAGCCTGTCGTTAATTTTTTCTTTAACAATCTTAAGTTTAAGAGAGATTTGAGTTGACGAGGCAGCTTTTTTTAATCTTTTCTACTCGATCCAACTCCATATACAAATCAGCTAGGTTCATAGAGTTTCTTTTTTTTCCCCTGATAACCTAATTTAATTAAGTATCCTAACTGTGCATTTGTAAGCACACCACATCACGGGAGAGGAAATATCATTACTAGCATTCTCTTTAACCCCTTAAGGACCAAACTTCTGGAATAAAAGGCAATCATGACATGTCATACATGTCAGTGGGTTAAAGAAGAGATCGGTAGCATCTTTAAATCAGACTTAAGTTTGACGTATTGCGTAAAGATTGTTCATTCAAACGCCAGTTGGGTCTATCTTTGGTAAACTCTTCTTTAATTTGCATTATAAGCGCATTATGGTCTGACCATGGGTTATTGATAACATTTTTCTTTACTCTTTTCGTTAGATCTGCTTTGGCTAAAGAATAGTCTAATCTTGAATAGACTTGATAAACACCGGAAAAGCAAGTATAATCCCTTTCTTGTGGATGCCATATCCGCCATAGATCATACATACCGCTCCTCCTCACGTTATCACAAAAAGCCCTAGACGAAACCCTGGTGTAATTTTAATTTCCTATGCCTTTGAAGCTAATCCTATCTAGTGCCGGATCTAGAGTACAATTAAAATCTCAAGTCAATAATCCTCCCGTGTCTAATTCTTTCTACCTTAGCAAATAGCTGTCTAATAAACCTATTGGGAGACTAGTTGGGAGCATAGATATTGACAATGGTATATATCTGGTTATTAATTTCACATATAAGTATTTGATACCTGCCTTCCTTACCTATTTCTTGATGGATCAATTTAAACACAATCTTAGCTGAAATAAGAGTAGCAATTCCTCTTTTTTATTTGACATAGAGGAGGTAAATCCTTTAAGAAATATATGGAACCGAACTCACTCCCATCAAGCAGAGCCAGGGTGCTTACTGTACCGGAACCAAACACCAGATAGTTGGGAGCATAGATATTGACAATGGTATATATCTGGTTATTAATTTCACATATAAGTATATGATACCTGCCTTCCTTACCTATTTCTTGATGGATCAATTTAAACACAATCTTAGCTGAAATAAGAGTAGCAATTCCTCTTTTTTAAATTGACATAGAGGAGGTAAATCTTTTAAGAAATATATGGAACTGCACTCACTCCCATCAAGCAGAGCCAGGGTGCTTACTGTACCGGAACCAAACACCAGATTCCCATAATTGATTAAACAAAAATAAAGGGGGTCCAGGCATTCCTTGGTTCAATACAGGCACTTTTATTGGAACCACAGCAACGTATCGACTGTGAGGTCTTTGTTAAGCTTGACAAAGACCTCACGGTCGAAACGTTGCTGTGGTTCCAGTAAAAGTCAGAACGCAAATGAGTTTCTTGAACTCCAAATATGTGCATAGACTCCTTTTTCAATTTTTTAAAATAAAATTACTCTCTTTTGAGTTTAATCCTCGTAACATTTAAAGTAGCACACTTTATCATCAAGTTAGGAAAACTACTCTACTCAATCTCCAGAGACTCCCCCTTGGAAACCTTCCGTCCTTGCCAGAAATAAAATATTTGACAACTTACAACGAGCACGCGCACATAAAACAAATAAACCCCAGGCACAATCGCCAAAATGCGAGAATCCCCCATTTAGGAGATGCATAACCATGTTTTGAAGTAACAGATGTGCACCTAATAATAATCTGCTCAGCGATTAGATTGCGAGTCGCAAACGAAAGTGAAGGGGAGAAAGTAGGAAAAAAAAAAGTTAACTTTTTATTGGACCAAAAGCAGAAAAAGATGAGTGATATGTTGTACCCGATGTAGTTGTGTAATTTTCAACCAGTACTATTCCAGATATATATATATATATATATATATATATATATATATATATATATATATATATAAATAATAATATGTGCAATAGTCTGCTTTAAACTAATACTTTATGTTAACAGAAATAAGAAAAACATACCTCCTGGACAGGTTGAGCTTGAGTGGCAGGCACCGGCTGAGGCAGAGAGGACATGGGTTGTGGAGCCAGCCCTCCCTGAGGAAGCAAACTGCTGTCCACATAAGGCTTTGTTAGGCTAGACAGGTGACCTGCCTGAGCTACACCTTCTGTACATCCTGGAGGAGAGACCACTGATGGAGGAAGGCCAGAAGGAGGTAGACCTGAGTCTCCAGGGAATGAAGAGGGGTGTGGAGGTTGGAAGTTCTGTTGAGAGTAGAGGAAATACACTTAATACAGAAATATTGAGACAAATGTTTATCACATCTTTTGATTTTGAGTCTATACATGGAATACTTTAAAACTTATATTTTTATACATTAAAGGGACACTATAGTCACCTGAACAAATTCAGCTTAATGAGGTTGGTCAGGTGAGAACTATAGCTCCCTGCAGCCTCATGTAAACACTATTTTCTGAGAAAATACAGTGTTTACATTGAAAGCTAGGAACACCTCCAGTTGCAGGCACTCAGAGTGAACCAGAGGGACTTCGGAGTTGAGGGAGGCATAACATGGCTTCATCCACTCAGATCTGCTGTGCACGAGCATCCTGTGATTCAGTATCTCCTCCCACTGCATGCAGACACTGAACTTTCCTCATAGAGATTCATTAATTCAATTCATCTCTATGAGGAGATGCTGATTGGCCAGGGCTGTGTTTGAATCATGCTGGCTCTGTCCTGATCTGCCTCCTTGTCAGTCTCAGCCAATCCTATGGGTAAGCACTTTGATTGGATCAGGCTATCACATGTCAGCAGACTGCTTGTTTTTCCCAAGTCTAACAGCATGCAGATTTACAGCTTCTGGCTTGAATACAGTAAGATTTTTACTATATTTATGGAGGCATGAGGGGCCCAGGGGGGCTAGATGGTCGTGTTAACACTATAGGGTCAGGAATACATGTAGTTGCACTGGTGACTATAGTGTCCCTTTAACAAATAAAATAAAAATACAAATTGAAACGGGTTAGTATTTTATTATATAACAGACTGTCAACCTCTGCTGGACCAAAAAAGCATGTCCACACAGTCAAAAGTTTGGGGGTTTGATGTAGAACCAAGGGCAAAGAGAAATCAACAAGGACGTGTAACAAACCTTTTCATGACGCCTCTATGAAAAAGACTAGTAATTTGTAGACTACAGTAAAGAACATCTCTCATAAAATGTTAGCTGTGCAATTTTAATATAGTCCGTGTTTACCATCTAAACATTAAACCTAACTATATAAATATACACTCACATAGTGTCATGGGGAAAAAAATAAAAAATAAAAGTACACCCTCTTAATTTTATGGTTTTAGATATCATGACATAATCATGTGTTCTTTAGCAGGTCTTAAAATTAGGTAAATACAATCTCAGATGAACAACACATGACATATTACACCGTGTCATGATTTAACAAAAATAAAACCAAAATGGAGAAAACCATGTGTGATACAATAATTTATTAGAACTACCTTTAGCAGCAATAAATTGATGTAATCATTTTCTGTAGGACCTCATCAGACATTTTATGTAGGACCTCATCTCACATCATTATGGAGGAATTTTGGCCCACTCTTATTTAAAACGTTCGTTCAGTTTATTAAGGCTTAACCCATTGATAAACATAGCAGTTTCTCTGAAACTGCTATGTTTAGAAAACAATGGGTTAACCCTAGCTGGACCTGGCTTCATTAAGCTGAAGTGGTCTGGGTGCCTAGAGTGGTCCTTTAATGACAACAGCATTTTTTTCATTTTTTGCTTTTTGTGTTCAACTGCAATTTGCATTTTACCAATTTGTTGCACCAACACATATTATACATCGTTTTTTAAAGGACAGAAAGGGCTTTAATTTGATGTATAAAAAAAATACAGAAAAATGTAAAAACAAATTAAAATTGTGTTTTTTTTTTTTACAGTTTCTGCAATAATAACGTGTGCATAATTAGTGCAGGTTAAGAAAAGTAATTAAAAATAAATTAATTTAGTTCTGATTTACAGAATATATAATGTGTCTGGGATTTTAAGTTTTTTTTGGTAGTTACAGGTCACAAAGCACAAGGAGTAAAATAGACTTTTAATGTCTTAGAATTTGGTATGTTCTTAGAATGATCTTAGAATTTGGTATGTTTGTCTTGTAAGCTTAATCGCCATAAAAGAAAACAAAATTGCCACACAAAAGTATATATTTATATAAAGTAGACATCACGGGCCATTTACCTAAGGTTGTTTTGACACTTTCTACGTAGCCATTTCACCGCCAACCTCTGCTAAATATTGGAGTAAAATTGTGGGTTTTTTTTGGTTTTTGGCACACAAACTTATAACAAAGAAATTCTCGTGTATATTTTGTAAAGTTGGTGTGTGCTATTCCTGTACAAAGTTTTATTTTGTGTTCAGTTACATCTGCTGAGTAAAATGACACTCCAATTGTATGTCTTTGGCACTATTTCGTGAAGTTACAGTGCCATACAGGATACCTGTCCATTTCAGTATTCACAGTAGAATTTTGAGAGATGGATTTAATGAGCCTAAGCTTCCATTTGGGGTATTATAACAGTTTGACTGTTCAAAAAACCCCCACAAAGGCCTACCATTTGTAAAAGTAGACACTACAGGATATCTCATAAGGTGCATATTGTGCCTTAACATGCCCCCATTTTTTCACAAATATATGCCAAAGTATGTGGTAAAAAATAATTTTGTGCATTTTTTACATACGGATTGCATTTTTGCTGGGCCTTTTGTATATTTCATATGTGCCACTAAGTTCAAACCTCCCAAATTATGCTCAGCTAAGTCTTCTGAGTAAAAGGACACCCCCATTGTATGTCTTTAGCACTATTTTGTGAAGCTACAGTGCCATATAGGAGACCAAGCCATATCCGTTTTTACCGAACTTTGAATTTTGACGCTGGGCCTATGTGCAATTTCCAAGCATCTTCGCAGGTTTTAAATTCAAACTACCCCACAAAGGCCTACCATTTCTTAAAGTAGACACCCCAGGCTGTTTCAAAAGGTATATTTTGAACCTTAGTGTGGGATCATTTTTCCGCTAGCTTGTACCAGATGTAGTGGTAATTACGTGTTTTTTCTGCATTTTTGACATACAAAGTGAGTTTGCACAGTATATTTTGCAAACCTTATGTGTGGTACGACTGTATAATACTTCATATGTTGCTCAGCTATGTCGGCTGAGTACAGCAATACCCCCCTATGTACCTTTGCCAGGTATGTGTGGACATCGGAGGGGCACATTTGGGACACAGCCATTCCAGTTTTTTTCAAACTTTGAATTTTTACGCTGTGTCTATGTCCCATTTTAGAGTATTTTACCAGGCTATATAATCCAAATACCCCATAAAGCCATACCATTTCTTAAAGAAGACATCCCAGGGTATTTCAAAAGGCATATTTTGAACCTTAGCGTGGGATCATTTTTCCGCTAGCTTGTACCAAGTGTAGTGGTAATAAGCATTTTTTCTGCCTTTTTGACATACAAAGTGAGTTTGCACAGCATATTTTGCAAACCTTATGTGTGCTATGACTGTATAATACTTCATATGTTGCTCAGCTATGTCGGCTGAGTACAGCAATACCCCCGTATGTACCTTTGCCAGGTTTATGTGGATGTTGAAGGGGCGCATTTGAGACGCAGCCATTCAGTTTTTTTCTAACTTTGAAGTTTTACGCTGTGTCCATGTTCCAATTTGGAGTAGTTTAGACAGTTGGTTATTGAAACTTCCCCACAAACACATACTATTTATTAAAGAATACACCCTGGGGTAATTCAAAAGGCATATTTTGAACCTTGGCGTGGGATAATTTTTTCTCTAGTTTGTTCCAGGTGTAGTGGTAATGAGAGTTTTTAAAATGTATTTTTTTATTTATTTTTTTACTTTTAAAAACTAGTTTTTAAACTTTTGTTTTGCTTATTAATTTTTTTTTTTAACTTTCCTAAACTTTCTTAAAACTTTTTTACAGATTTAAAATTTTTCTAAGCTTTTTTTTTTTTTACCGTTAACCCCCAACTAGCAGTAAGCAGCACTAACAGTAAATTCCCCATTTTCCCATAACTCCCACCCACCCCAGCGAGCAAAATATATAGTTATAAAATATTTAAATTAATTAAATAAATTGAACCCCTGAGGGTTAAAAAATAAATAAAAGTTAATCCTCAGGGGTTAAAAAAAAATTAGATCACAGTATAATACTGTGATCTGTATTTGATCGCTGTAGGCAGTGATCGACTGGCAGGTAAGGGGTTAATTTTTTTGGACTAGGTAAAGGGGGGGGGTTTATTTTTTACTTAAACGTTATTAAAACTTTTATTAAAACTTTTTTTAATCTTAATTTTTTAACTTTTTAAAGTTTATTTTAAAACATTTAACGTTAACCCCCAACGCCAAATCCCCCAATTCCCCACTAACTTCCACCCACCCCAGCTAGCTAAATACATAATTTTACAATATTTTAATTAAATAAATTTAACCCCTGAGGGTTAAAAAAAAAAAAAGAATTAACCCTAAAAATCAGATCATAGTAAAATGTAATCCCTGCCAATTGATCACTGTAGTCAGTGATCAATTGGCAGGGAAGGGGTTAATTTTTATTACAATGGGTAAAGGGGGGTGGGACTTTAAATTAACTATTTTTTTTACAGCAGGGGGCAGGATCAGCACTGTTTCGGCTCCCTGCATTTCACACAGAACCAGGAAGTACAGGGACCCGGAAGGTAAGTATACAGAGCACATGTGCTCGCTCTGACTTGCGGTCAGAGCGAGCACATGTGCTGGGCAGCCTGACCGGGTGCCTCTAATGCAGAGGCATACCGGAGCACCATTAACCCCCACGATCGCGGCGATCCGGGGTTAATTTTACCGCGTGACGGACGAGGTCAGTCACTCGTCACTAAGGGTCTCCCCTCTGTGACGGACCTCGTCCGTCACCCGTCCTTAAGGGGTTAAATAGGGATAATAACACACAAGAAGGATTTGGGAATTGTTATAGACCACAATCTAGGCAACAATGTGCGATGTCAACCAGCAGTGGCTAAGGCCAGTAAGGTATTGTCATTTATAAAAATGGTGCAAACTATAATTATTATAAGAGAGCGCTAAACATGGTAACAATGGTAAAAAATAAGTAGCTAAAACACATACAAACCTTCCCAACAAGCAATTTTTACATATATAAAAAAAAAAAAAAAAAAAAATCAGCGCTTAGTGGATCTGTCCCTAATGAGATATTCTCTGGGCTTCCACAGTATTAGATTGTGAAGTCCGAGATCCAATATTGGGTTTTTAGTCTAGACCGTTAAATAACTCAAAAGTATTGGACTGCCGGACAAGTTCTTTAACGTTCTTGCTTTTACCCACGTGTAATTTGCAAGTGAGAAGGGAGGTTGGCGTTCTTTCAGATAAGGAGCGCTGACAGTTGCCCTCAGTGCGCCGAGCAGTCTGAATCCCCCTGCGACAGAATTGGTAGCAACTTGACTACCACTGGCTTGAATGTACCCTGTGGTTTTTTAGTGGTTATTTGAAAACAAGCACCACAACTATTTCTAGTAAGAGTTCCTAGTTGGGGGTATTAAAGAGGTTCCAATAAATTTACAGTGTTACACTAGGTTGCTCCTACCCAGTTTCTCCACTCATCTGGAAGACCTTGTCAGACAGGCATCATTCTTCTGGGTCTACCTCCACTTGGCTGAGAAAATCCACCACTGTGTTTTGTTTTTCTGGCAGATGAATTGCTATCAGACCCAAAAGGTGCCCAATGCCGCAGGCGTTTGGTCAAACTCATGATCTTGTGACTTTGGGTTCCTCCTTTATGATTGATATATGACACCACAGTGGCATTGTCTGTTCTGATTTTAACCCATTTGTGTAGGAGCTGTTGTTGGAAATGCTTTAGGGCTCTTATGTCAGCCAGTAGTTACAGGAGACTGGAAGAGATGTCTTTTTCAAATGTCCATTTCCATTGTAAATAGTCTTTCAGGAAAAAAGCTCCCCAACTCCAGTGACCAACATCCATAATTAACACTGTCCAAGGGACATTACCCAGGGGTAAACTCATTTTGTAACCACCACCCAAGGGACTGATGCACATGGAGAGGAATAGGCTGCAGATTCCTGGTTCTGACCTGAAGAAGAAAATTCTATTGAAAAGTCCCCATGCACCATTGCGCCCATCTTGTCAGCTCTATGGTGGAAGAGAGCCCAAAAGGTTCATTACTGTCTCTGCAAAGGTCACATTGACTGCCAATATTTCTTTGACCTTCTCTAGGAGTCTTTTTCCTCTTTCTTGAGAGAGCTGAACTGTGTTGAACAGGGCTCTCAGATAGAACATTTACTGGGAGGGAGATTGACAACTCCTTGAGGCATTGACCTTTCAGCCATGTAGCTGCCTGAAACGGAATGCAAATCTGGCCATGGTCTATAAGTTTCTCTGCTGTCTGCCAAGACCAAGGTATCATCCAGGTAGTAAAATATGGCTGTGCCAGCCCCCCCCCTTTTTTTCTTCTTAGCTCTACTGAAAGTACCACAAGGAATTTTGCACACACAGCTTATTGTAGTAAAAATTTATATACCTCTGCCAGTGGATAGAATCGCTTTACTCATCCCCCACGGCCAGGGTGTGCATAAACGGGGTTTACACAGATGCATTCCCGATCAGGAACGGTACCAGGCAGGGCTGTCGCCGCTTTTATTCATCTTGGCCCTAGAGCCCTTCCTACAAGCGGTAAGGGATAACCCAGATATCTTGGGGGTGACAATGGAGACAGACCACCACAAGATCGCAGCATATGCGGACGATATGCTATTCTTTATTACTAACCCGGAAATCTCCCTCCCAAACCTCATGGCAGAGTTTAAGACATATGGCCAAATCGCCAACCTCAAGATCAACTATGCCAAATCCTCTATCCTCAACATTGGCTCCCCCCAGAGGAGGGCAGACCAAATCAGACTGAACTTCCCCTTCCAATGGCGGGACACCGCTATTAAATACCTGGGGGTGAAGCTCACAGCCGACCTATCCAAACTATACCATATGAACTTCACCCCACTGCTGGGAACCATGCAGAAGAATCTGACAGAATGGGCCACACCTCACTTTTCCTGGCTTGGCAGGGTTGCCATTGCCAAAATGAACATCCTCCCACGGGTCCTCTACCTATTCCAGACACTACCAATCCCACTCCCTAGCACCTTCTTCGCAGCACTCCGCACCCTCCTCATTAAATTTATTTGGAAGGGCACTAAACCCAGACTCAAGTACACACAACTCACACTCCCCAAAACAGCAGGAGGCCTGGCCGTTCCTGACCTCAAACTGTACTACCAAGCATGCCACATGCAACGGGCCCTGGAATGGGCAAAAGAGGGGATAAGCAAACCCTGGAAGGCCATTGAAACCCACCACGCAGGCAGGCCCCTTTCAGCCCTCCTGTGGCTGGACCCCCCAACGGGTCGGCGGTTGGTCTACCAACAACCGTTCATCACTGCCACCTTAACCATATGGCACACACAAGCAAGGAAACTACGCCTCTCTTCCTTCCCATCCCCACTACTACCCCTGGTGTACAACCCGGACTTTGAACCGGGGTTAAGACCAGGAAACCTCCGCTGCGTCCTCCCACAAGACATACCCAGACTCCGAGACATGACTGCCAATGGGAAAATCTTGTCCCTACAGACGCTCACGGGCACACCCACCCACCCCTTCATGACGACATTTAGGTACACCCAAATTAAGAACTACATCATCGCCATACCACAACACCCCGATGTCTATAGGGATCTTACGCAATTCGAACAGTTGTGCCAGGACCCGGAGCCCATGCCCCATAGCATTTCCCACCTCTACTCTATGCTACAACGACAACAGGGACAACCCCCACCCCCCTTCATGTCCAAATGGGAGACCGCCATAGAAGAAACACTTACCGAGACCCAGTGGCACAAGATCTGCGACCTAGTGCACCACTGCGCAATTGCTAGCAAAACGCAGGAAACGGCCTACAAGGTCCTCACACAATGGTACTTGACACCAGAACGCTTACAGAAAATGCACTTAGACACGGACGGCCTCTGCTGGAGGTGCAAGAGAGGGGTAGGATCCTTCCTCCACATATGGTGGGAATGCCCACTCATAGTACCGTTCTGGGAGAAAATAGCTGCCATGGTGGCCCTATTCACGGATAATGTCCCACCCTTCCAGCCCGCCCCGTACTGGAAGGCACCACACGACAACCCCCACACCACGATACAAACGCTCCCTGACCATCCGCATTCTTAATGTCGCAAAACACCTAATACCTTTGTACTGGAAAAAAGACACAACCCCAACGCTTTCCCTGTGGTTTACTAGAATGGAGGAGTTACGAGTAACGGAGGAAATCTGGTACTCAGCCCAAGACCGAATGCAGACATACCTAGACACATGGACACCCTGGCTGACACGGGTGGGAATGGAGGCATGCCGAACTGTGCATTTGACCATGGGGGGAGGAACGGACAACCCCCAGGAGGAGACACTGGGAGCCTAACGGGACGACCCACACCTGGCCCAAGACGCAGTACCCCACCCTACCCCACACACTGGCAGGTCCGGGAGGAGCACGAGCTCGGGACGCGGGGGGCCGACCCCTCAGGGGCGTGCTGCGGGGGGTATGATACCTGTCGGGGTGCGGCCACCTGCAGTGCCCAAAACGGCTTATGGCCCCCGCGGGTACGGGGGGTGGAAGAGCGCCAGTTCCGCGAGTTACAAACGTTACTAGTTTAGATGGAAACGCAGGATGCCCCTTAGGTTACTCCCATCCACACCAATGTATAACGCTGGGCAGAGCCGAATTGTACCAGCGTAGGGGGTCAACACCCCACTATACCACCATCCTGGACCTTAGACACGGGGTCGCAAGGAGGCTGCGTGCCCTGATGGGACCCTACACAGTAGGTACCCCACATGTCCTAGGACTGCATGGTGGCTACAGGGTGGGCATGGGGGACTAGATGAAAATTGGCAGGACATACAAAACTACCCAATGCAGAAAAGGTACACGTCAGATCTCACAAAGTACTATTCGTAACTATGCACACACCATTTACTCAAGAAAGCGACCTGCGAGTCGCCAAGACACATCTAACAGACTATGCCCTATAATGTATAAACATGTACAAATGACCAAAGGGACCTGCGTGTCCATGTTTTTCTGTTCCATGTTGATAACAAACGAAAAAACAAAGCAAAAAAAAAAAAAAAACAACGAAATGTTCAATAAAAACATATTTACAACAAAAATTTATATACCTCAAGTGTGTTCTGTATAATTTTTTATTACTTGTATTTTTATTGAATTTAGTCAGATCTTGCGTACATTATTGTGAATTTAAAAATTTTTTATAAAACAAATGAATACAAAGAAGAAAAAAAATATTTGGGGTATTCAAAATCCTGCAAATGGGACTTTAGCTATTAACATATATCAGTCTAATAACATACAAACTTTAACTAAATGGACAGTTAAATATCAATATCTTATCCCACAGAATCAGATTTATTTTTCCTCCCACCAGTAGAACTAAGCACAGGATCATGTCTTACAAAATAGCTGTATGCTGAGTATTCTATCTGGTAACTATGTCTAACAGAATATTTAATTTGTGCAAGTGTTGGAAGGGTATCACTTTTCCAATTGTAGTTATAGGGAACATACACGTAAGAGCCACTTCAAAGTAAAAAAATAAATAAAAAAATTGATATTAGTGTTTCAATAAATGTAAACATGTATTTCCAAAATGAGATTATACGTGGGCAGGACCAAATATGAAACAGTAATCCCAACTCACAACATTTACGTCAATATACTAAAGAAGTACAAGGGAATACATGGCTGAGATGGAGAGGTGTCAAATACCAATACAATTGTAACTTCT
>OW240914.1:218903298-218957738 GCA_933207985.1 Pelobates cultripes | reverse complement strand
TCTAAATTAGATATAATTGTTTGAAGTGTTAAAAGGGGTGCAACCTGAGAAACAGGGCAAACCAGCAAGATATCTGACCAATACTTGAAAGTATGTGCAGTTCAGGGGGACCAAAGTAAATGAGAAATAAAGGAGTTCTCTATGCCAACCTACGACAGGAACCCAGTTCTGACCCTCCTCACCCACCCACCCAAAAAAAAAAAGGGATTGTGGAAAGAATGAAGCTTTATAATAGAGCAAATTGTTAACCCCTGGCCCTCTGAAACCTGTATAAAAGTATCCTTCTGTACTTTTTTATATATATTTCTTAGCAGGTAAAAATGTATTCAAATAAAAGTTAAAAAAAATAAAAAATAAAAAAATCTTTCAATTGGGAATGCGGAAGGGAAAATATAACGTATAAAGAGAGGAATAAGAGTTTAGGAAACACCATCATTTTTACACCCCCGGCATGAATTGTCATATTGTCTTCATTGCACCAAATACTGTTTTAATAGTCCCCAAACATGTCATAAATTCACAATAGTCATAGAAGAGATAGCTGAAAAAAATCCTACACAGCAAATAATGCAAATACTGGGGGGAAAAATACAATCCCTTTAATCAAATTTGTACTTTGTCTTAAGTAATGTAAAATGTAGTGCTAAAGCTTGGGATTTTAGGGTATTAACTTTGTGATATGAAACCAAGCTAAAATGGGACAATAGGTTTTGTAGATTGGGATGGTGAAGTCAATAACAGAAACATATCAGCAAAAACTACAATTCATTTTATTTTTTTTATTTTTTTTTAAAGGAGGGGGTGGTGGACTGGTAAGAGTGATACCTTTGATATTAACTGATATAACAGTAGAAACCAGAGGCTCTAAGACCAGGATAAATAACAAAGGGGATAGTGGGCATCATTATCTTGTACCATTGCTAATCTTATGGGTGGTTCCAATAGGCAGCCAGACAGTAAAATGACAGCTGTCGGAGGAAAGTATAAAGTCATAATGACATGAACAAATGAACTTCACATAGCATAGCATTTTAATACCTTTTCTATAAAACCCTTTAAAAAGAAGATTGAATGTCTTCTCTGTGACAAGTGATAGGATAGGACATTTGACATACAGGACATTTTAGGTTTGGTTTCGGATCAAGGACTCTTTTGGATCGCAACCCAGGCATTGTTTTAAAACCATGCATGGTACATGTATCTGCGCTCCTTTGCATGTTGAGCTGGGAATTCTAGTAGAATTATGAAAAAACAATTTCTCATAATAACGGTTATCAAGTATGTGACCAGTAGTGTTAACTCGTGCCTAGCATCATTATGTACGCATATAAAATATTAGCTTTACAAGTGACCCGCCCGCCCCAACACCAAAAAAGAAAAGAAAAAAAAGGTATGTACACTGGACTCAAACAAGCAAAGGAATCTTATCTGTACAATTTACACAGCCCATGTTTATCTGTAGAGCAATGAATGACAAGTACAGTGTAAAACAGAATAATGCAAAATCAATCTCTTTAGCAACAAACTTATACAATTTAAACAAAGTATAATCCAGCAGATTATGTGAAATACCATTCATATCCCACTGATGAAGGTGACCAGGACACCATTTCAATTAATGCTGTGAAAGCTTACATTAACAAATGAGTGATATGAGGGTTTTTCGTTTTTTTATACGTTTATACAACAGAGAGCATTGACATTAATTCATGGAATGGTACATTTTGATCCTAAGAAGCAGAACAGGGTGCTCAGTGCTAAGTTTCCAGCCTGGAAGTACCTGGTATGGAGAATCTCCTGGAGGAAACGGAGGTTCAGCAGCTGTTCCGAGGATGGCTGATAATCCAGGTTGAGCTGTAGGGTGCAGGGGCTGTGGGGGGACTTGTGTCAACTGCTGGATAGCAACAGCAGGAATATGACTGGGTAGTATGACTGTCTGGCCAGATGCGAGGACAGGGGTTCCTAATGTTTGAGGGATCACTGATCCAGCCTGCCCAATACCTGGAGACATTGGGATTGGAAGTGCAGGAAAACCTGTTTGTGCTAAAGTGGGAGGGATGTTCAGGGGTAACTGTGGTGCAGCAAACTGGGATAAAAGTGGGACTGCCACCAAAGGCTGTGACAAAGGAAGAAACTGAGGTGGCACAGAGGCTGGCACTAGGGGAACAACGGAAGGTCGGGGGACTGGTGCTGCTGGAACAGGAATCTGAGGCTCTCCTTGGACAGCTGGCAAAGGTTGAGAAACTGGGAGCTGATGTAAGAATGGGTAAAAGAAAAGTACAGATGATTTTAGCAAGCAAGGTTCAGAAAGCAGGAATTGTAAACAGTTATAGTTAAAACATACATAAATAAAATATATACAAATAAAATAAAAGAATGCCAGTTGATTTATGACATGCGGTTTTAAACAAGCTTGAGTAGGATTTCAGCCCAAAAGAATGAACACAACAATTGAAAGACAGGGGAGGGAAAGTGAAGCTAAGATTTAACAGAGTAGTGCCTGCTGCATCAACTTGGAAATATGGATAATTGTGGCTGTGCACAGCGCAAAGTCAAAATATTTTAATGCATTTTTACTACAACATTATGCAGTCTGGAGCAGAGTCCATGAGGATGGCTCTTGCAGATCTTTATTTGTGCTTAAGTATTATTCTTAGTATTTTAAGAGATGCTGTACTATATTTCTACCTGCTTCTTCTCTTTTGGGATAATACTGAGACCTAATGAAGAAGCTTATATTTTGTAAAAGAGGATCAATTGTGAGTTACTATATATTTTACTGAAGAATATTGTGCGCTGGAACTTCTGTTTACTATTCATTATTTTAAACACAAAGCATGGTATATATATGGTATGGATAGGGTTGTGCTTCACTTCAGCCATTATAGTTAACACAAAAATGATGTGGACTATTCTATGAACCTATGATATGATGGGAAAGTCAGGAGGTTAAATGTCCTGCTCCTGAATGAGATATCAAGGAAATTAATGATATGTTGCACTAATCCCATAAAACAAATACTCTTCCTTTTCATGAAACTCCTAAGAGCATGTAGGGCTTTATTTTATGACCGTTTTCCCTCTGGAAAATGTGAATTCCATATCTTACCGAGTATTTAATCATGAAAGCGCAATGGCATTTACTAGGGATGGACAATTACACAACTCTGATTAACAAGACTTTTTCATTTTATGATAAAAAAAAAAAAGCATCATGCAATTAAAGCATACACAGTTATAGATGGTCAAAAGAAATATGAAATAGTGTAACAGGCATTCATGCATTTTTATGAGTAAGATTCGTGTATGCAAGTTATGCATTCCAAATCAAAAAGAAACCAAGGGGAATGGAGTATATGGTGGTGCATACAAGGAGTTAGCTTTATAATGACTTTCAACTGTTGCTCTCATATTAAACCCTTAATGGGATGAAGATACAACACTTGTGGCAATTTGAGTGCTCCAGTAGAGGGCTTCAGTAATCGTGAGTACAGCAGTGGATAATGGTGTCCTTCAATAGTGCAGATAATAGCAGGAAATGTAACAGTAATGGAGACTAGTGCATTCTGTGTACGTAGCAGTGCATGTAGAGCTGGAGCCCTTCAATTTGAGTTTGTTACAGAAGTGGACGAAGCAGACCTCCTGAAATATTTCACTACCTGGCAGCAAATTACCTGTTTGAGACCAAACTACTTTGTCTTAATACCAAGTCTTCATCACTTGAACTTAAAATCTTTCTATGTTTATGATATTGCGTATATGAATAGGATATGCTACTTTGGCTATCTGCACTTTGCAAGATGTGCATTGATGGTTAACCCCTTAAGGACACATGACGGTACTATTCCATCATGATTCCCTTTTATTTCAGAAGTTGTGTCCTTAAGTGGTTAAGAAACTAAGAATATGAAAACACTGTAAAGTAGAGACTAATGTAAACAATGAATAGCTATGTGGCATATCATCTATCAGTAAGTAATTATCGTTTAGATCTTCCAGCAGAAACATTGTTATTAAAATAGATCTGAATCTGAAGGAGTACAGTTGCCTTTAGGTGCCAGACATGTGTTCTCGCTAGCCACCACTCTGATCCTTGAAATTCTTGGAAAGAAATAAAACCATATTCGTTTATCTACATAACGTACTTCGACATTCTCAGCTTTGCCATATACATTAAAATGTCATCTTTATAAGATCCTTCTACTGATGCCCACTCCAATATAACACCACATAAGTCCACTGACTGGACATGTGAGCATTACTATACTTTGCTTGCCTCAAGAATTATATCTGAATAAAAATGGCAGATATTGGGCAAAGAGAACCAGATGTTAGGCAAAGAACTTTTTTTTGTTTTGTTTTAAAATCAAAATAGCTATTTTACGCATTTCTTTATTCTATCTAAGATAATGAAAAAGATAAACATACAAGTTTAAATAATTTATCATACATAAGAACGAAAAACACATTAACAAAATGGAAATTCCTCAATAAATATAAACCAATGCTTGCTTTGAAGAAAAATACCTGGGGACCACAAGTAGGTGCTTGTGCATGGGAAATTACAGGCTGGATTGGCGCAGCTACACTGGAAACTGCTGTAGGAAGAGGTAGTGGGACCAGGTATGGTGTTCCCTGGGTGGCAGGGGATGGTTGATGCTGTTGCACACCCTGGAAAAATGAGAGAGAAAAAAACCAAAATGGTTAGCTTAAAAAAAAAAAAAACACCACAAGTATTACTAAGCC
Source organism: Pelobates cultripes (assembly GCA_933207985.1). Taxonomy (NCBI): domain Eukaryota; kingdom Metazoa; phylum Chordata; class Amphibia; order Anura; family Pelobatidae; genus Pelobates; species Pelobates cultripes. Next base: position 218,952,992 of record OW240914.1, on the reverse strand, counting down.
ATTTAGAAGAGGGAAGCAAATCTTTTTAAATAGTCCACTTTGTTTTGTTGTTATAAGGTGCTCCAGTTATGTGTGTTTTAAGATTAAAATGATAAAATTGTGGTAATATACACCAATCATGAATAATCAACATTTATGTTTTTTATTAAAATAAATATAAAGCATATGTATGATGCCTTGTTCATCATCATTATTATAACAAAAGGACATAAGGACATGTCTCAGTGAGATAAGGCAGTGATGAGTTTAATTTAAAAAAAAACTTTCTTTGCACAGCCGCTGAATAATATGATCACAAAAAAAAAACACCCTGTAAAAAATAAATAAACCAGAGCTGCTCTGCAAAAATATTTTACACTAAAATCCAGGTGTGAAGTTGTTTGACTCAATACATTCAGTCAAGGTGCACATTCTTAACAAATAGGGTAAAAGTTAGAGGATCACTATAGCTTCAGGAAAACAAACATGTATTCCTGATCCTATAGTGTTAAAACCACCATCTAGCCCCCATAGGTCCCTCATGCCTCCATAAATATAGCAAAATCTTACTGTATTCAAGCCAGAAGCTGTAATTCTGCATGCTGTTTGCCTCAAAAAAAACAAGCAGTCAGCTGACATCATCAGAAGTGGTAGCCTGATCCAATCACAATGCATCCCCTTATGATTGGCTGAGACTGACAGAGGTAGATCGAGGGCAGAGCAAGCATGATTCAAACACAGCCCTGGCCAATCAGCATCTCCTCATAGTGATGAATTGAATCAATAAATCTCTATGAGGAAAGTTCAGTGTCTGCAAGCAGAGGAGGGAGATACTGAATGTTTGGATGCATTTTAGGCAGCCATGACCCAGGAAGGATCTCTAACATCTTCACTGGCCACTCCTCAGATAGCCATCACTAGGCTGTAATGTAAACACTGCATTTTCTCTGAAAAAACTGTGTTTACAGCAAAAAGCCTGAAGGTAATGATTCTACTCACCGGAACAAACTCAATAAGCTGTAGTTGTTCTGGTGACTATAGTGTCCCTTCAATTTTAAAATCATCTCCATATCATTTTGAACTCACCTGCATTATTTGTTGAGGAGGCTGAGAGCTAACACCCACTGGAACAGAAGGGACCCCAGGTGGGCCAGATATTTGTTGAGTCTAGTAAAAAATATATAGAAATTTTAAAAAGAGAGTAAAATACAAATAATACGGATTTTCCAATGCCAGAACCGACCATAGACTGCCTGTTGTATTGTGCATCATTACACATATACCAAAATATCTATACATGGATGTCACTGGTGATACCTTTCTGTAAACATGCTAACATCATAACTCTCAATGAAATTGGGTACTAAAAATTCCATCCATATAGACTATCCCTCTACCCCCCAAAAGTGTTATGCATCTCCAATGACAAAACATATTCTCTTGCAGAGAATGTATATTTTCTTCTTAACCAACAGATATACTTACATTATCCAGTTGTGTGACTTGAGTTATGGATATATATATGGACAATCCAGGAGAGTTTGGCCAAATCATTACAATCTGTACTAATCTATTTATGAAATGCAGAAAGAGCAGTTTACGGATACATCTAACAAAAAGAAAACATTTAACTGGCCTGGTAAAAAGTATATAACTGATGTCATAGGAAAAAAAAATAATAGTATGCATCCTTTTAGGTATTACCTGGAGTTCCCATTTGTTTTACCATCACTAAAGAAAGATTGGGAAAAGCAGAGTCCTTAAATTATAGTATATAATGGATGATAATGTGACCAAGGACAAAGTAAGTAAAGGGAAGAGATAGAAGAGCTTATTTACCATTCAATATATCTTAGTATCATTTAAAGTAAACTTGCTTTTAATGACCTGATTGTTGTATGGAGTGTGAGGGCCAGGATAAGAAACCGATCCAGTTTGTGGGAAACAAATGAACACTTGAGGATCTGAATATTTTTTCTGTGTACATGGAACAGAGATGTCTTGGCCAAGAACATCAGCAGAAGGAGGAGAAAAATTATCTCTTGGATCTGAAGAATTTTTCTGAGATGAATCACTGGAATATTCAGCACTTCCTTCTGGTTTAAACACAGCAGCCAAAGTGGTGGCAACCTCTAATCCATGGTAACTACATTGTTCCTCTGTAACAGTCTGGAGACGGCTTTGCATCAAAGATCCATAAAGCAGATCCTCTGAGTTAAAATCCATAGAGCCACGCCGTGTACGGTAAATACGATGTGGTAAGTAGACAGAACCATCACTTGCTGCAGGGTGCACGTGGAATTCAAATACACAGTTTGAGTGACCTTCATTACCCTGAGCAAGGACTGGAGGTGCTGACTGGGGCACAAACATCTGGTGGAACATGATGTGAGAATCTGAAGTTACTGGGGCAGAAATGCTGCCCATGGGTGAAGCTTGGATTAGTCCAGGTTCCAGCCGCAGGCTTTGAAGGGTGTGTGCTATGAAAGTTTGTCCAGATTGGCAGTCATAAACTGGGCCTAAATGTGATAAATTCTGCTCTTTTACAAGCCCTGATCCAGCAAGGTTGCCAAAAGTCTCAGTTTGCATGCAGTATGGTAAGCTAGTTAGATACCGTGTATCTAGAGGTTTAAGGTGGGCTTCATTAGCTGAAGCTGCACCCAACCTGCCATCAGAAAATATTGGAGCCTCTTGGTTTGAGGTTCTGTGACCAGTCTCTACAGATCCTTGCATTGCTGCTTTTCCTAACATAGTTACACACTCTGACTTCCAGTTTTGATTTTCATCAGGTGGTAGAGGGGTACCTGGTACAACTGCCCTCAACTGGGACTGCCCATGGCGAACTTGGGACTCCAGAGAGGAGGTGCTCTTGCGGCGTTGTGTAGTGGCTGTCTTAGGGGCTGAACAGGCTGGCGGTGGAGAGAAGGACATGGGGCGTTCATGAATGGTTGGGAAAAAAAGTGGACAGTCTGAGAATGTTGGATGCACCGTGGACTGAGGCTGTATTAAAATGGATGAGATAAGGAAGGGACACATTTAGAGAGCAGGAAAACAGACAAACATGGCCACTTTTACAGACTGCAGATATGTCCACAATGACAATTATAGAATGTGTGGGAAATCACAAATAAGGGAGGACAAATACAAATTGTCATTAAATACATGCTATGATGGCAGAGAGGCTGTCATTACTTGCAAGATATGCTGCTTTCCAAAATTACTTTGCTTCCCGTTGCTGTATTATCTAATTGGACAAAGGAAAAATCCTTCTAAAAATAACTATTAATCTGAACAATCACTACTAGTCTTCTGTAACGTGACTTCCTAAAAGTTTTGAAAAGTTTAAAAAACATTTCTTGTCAAGTGTTTCAGGGCATATAGACTAGATAAATCAAGAAATAACTCTGAAATACTAGAACACAATAGTCTGTTGGAAAGCAGCAGCAAGATAGTAAAGAAGACTGATGAGGAATCCAAAACGCAGCTTCTTCTTGAACAAGCAACAAGCCACCTGGTGCATGGAGGAAGTGGAAAGAACCACATATTAAACTCTGTACTATGGACCAGAAACTGATAAGTCTTCTGGAAGCTTTTGATAAGCAAAAAGGTTTGGCCAGTTCTGATTCTTACAGGAATAACATTTTCAAGTTCTTAAAGAATGATTAAAAGGAGAATACGTTGACAGTGATGCGGCTACACCTTGCAGGTACCTCTCTTACTGGCAAGTCAAAGTCAATAGTTGCACGTAAAAAACTAAAATATTTGGCTTAAAGGATTACTGCCACCACCAGGAAAACTTCTGCTTTTTGAAGTGGTCATGGTGGTAGGAGTCTGAATGTGCAGTGTACTGCTGCATACTTTCTGAGTATTGTAGAAGTAACTTTCAATGAATGATAAAGGTTAATGTTAACTGTGGTAACAAGAATATCTTGGGATAGTGCATGTGAAAAATCTATCCCACACAAGTGCATGCTGGCTTACACAGTTACACAGTAACAAAGAGTTTGTAGGTCGTCATTTTTCTTCCATTTTCTTGCTTAATATTGACTTGGTCTAAATTGCAAATGCTCATCAGTATCTATCCATAATAATAATACAAAAATGTTAAAAAAAATCAACCTAATTGTGTATATATATAATATATATATATATTCATATTCTATTAGAGGTGTTACTTTAACTTCCTCCATAACACCATGGCTGGGTGTTAGTTTACATTTAGTAATGCCATTAAAATTGCATGTATTTAATGGTAACTTATCTGACATGTCAGAAGGCAATGGGCTGTAACACATACAGGGCTGGTATAGAGGGTAGGCAGGCTGCTGCGGCGATGGTGCTTGCGGGGGCTCATGGATTGCATAGGAAGGATGCTCTCTAGAGCCTTGGATAGCTTTTCTGCAAATGATTCTTCAGGGGTTCTTCGGAGAGGGGAAGAGGGTGCAGATAGCACAGCAGGAGGAGTGCAGGGAGCACTGGGAATAATGGTTGGGAAATGGGTAGCAGGAGCAGGGATGGGAACAAAAACTGACATGCTACGACCTCGGCGAGGCTAAAAGGAGAAAATAAAACAAAACAAACAAGAAATAAACAATGAAATTGTCAAACTAACATGGAATAATGAAACCGTAAAAAAGAGGGATCTTAACCAATGAGGATACCGAATGGGGTGGAGACGTACTGCACAAAAGACCTAGATTAAATACTTTAAGGAATGTTAAATTGTTAATGTAAACAGGTAAGTAAAAGAAAACATAAGACAACAAGGGATACTTAAAGGCTCTTGCCACTTTAAGTGGTGCTGCTTAAAAAGGTTGATAACTACTTCAACAATATGACAGTTTAGAAGATGAAGTTACATGGGTGCAGGTAATTATCCACCAAAGGGTATTAAATTATTTGCTTACTGAAATAAAAGCGCAGTAAGCAAACAAATCTAGTTAATTTTAGAATTTGAAGTGTGACATCAAGAAATCTTCCCCTTTTAGGCTTGAATTCCACTGCACTAAGATTTGAAATGTCATGCTTGGAGAAAACACATTTTTATATTCTACCATGCAAGAGGGAAAAGTGCTTGGAATCAGTATGTGTAGTGTTTCACTACCAGAGGTGTAACTCCACTTTTGGATCATTAGGCAGCCAGAACAAAGAGTAAGCCAATGCAAATTCTGTGCAAAATTGGCTGATGCCAGCACGAACAGCAGTTATTGCCATGACTTACCCTCAGTCCACTCCCCCAAACTCCTTCAATTTCTGGTGCTTAATTGAGGATGATCAGTCTGAGGGGACAACTTGGCCTTGGCGATGGAACGGAAGTGATATGGGAATGAGGGTTGGACAGACAACCACAGAAACACTGTTTTTTTGGTTGGATTAATCATTTAAAGCACCAAAAAGCAGATTAAAAGTTATTTGCTAAACATAGGATTTGATGACATACTGGATGGCACAGTCCCCTTTGCTCTTGTAACCCAGTAATATTTTACTTTATAGTATCGCTTTATTACTGTGTTACATTAACTTTGTACATTTATGGAGTTTACAATGAGTGAGTGATTAATTTAATTCTGTTTAAGAGATTAACATAGGTGTTCCTTTAACTCTCGATATGGAAAAATTAAGTAAATTCCTTTTTTTTGTTAATTCGTTGTAGCTTATATAGTAGCATTGAGAATGGATGTTGTAAGGTATATACTTTACAGCCAATTAAAGGACACATTTTCTGGAGTTGGAATATTCTGGAAACCTTGAGGCTACTTTAGGCGAGTAATAGAGAAAATATGTTATGGTCAGTGCACATGTAATCAGAAGAGTAAGCAAATATAGCAGGAAACTTATTTTTGCAATATAACAATTTAGCGGAGCAGTGTTTGTAGAGTGCACGTGGAATTTATTTTTAAAAAATAGCCAGACACATGAGTTTTCTTGTAATGAATCACAAGTATATATTCAGTGAGGTATATCATGTCCTGACTAATGGGAATATTTCTAGTGTCACGAATGTCAGAAATAATTTGAATCCTATTGTGATTTTCACTAACAAGGCGCACTTGAGTTATGCAATTGTATAGAAAAGGAGAGGAAGATTATTTATTTCAGAGGGCAGATGCATGCCCTTTGGTTAGCTTATCACAGTTCTCCACCCCCGGTTTCTGAACAGGACTATCTAGCACAGGGAAAACCTAAATCATTCGGGGAAAAGAAGGAGGGTGTGGGGGAGCACTGGAACAAACAAAATGAAAACTCATTTGGAACAAACAAAATGAGAACTGAATGCAGGAATACATTGCACTCTGCTCCAGAAGTTGAAATAAATAAATCATATTGGTGCTAGAACAAGGAACAAACAGCTAACATGCTTCATTCTATAACCGGCATTGTAGAAATTCAATATAAAATATCAGAAATTAAAAGATATTCCAGAACATTTTTAAAAAAAAACAAAAAACAACCTTTACAACTCCTTTGTTTCCTCTTTCTACTTGTATTTAGACAAACACGGATAACTCACTTATCAGAGATCAAAGCACTACAATAAGTAATTTTCTAATAACTAGCTATAATTAGCTGACCTATATCATAATTCCACAACTATTATAGGAACATGGTTGAGAACTTAAACTCCCCTTCTGGCATTTTCAGATAAGAACAGTGAAGGAGAATTTAGACAAATTGGGGTTGTAATTTCCACAAAATCAAGTGTAGCTGAATGGACAGCAAAACTAGGGAAAAATGGCAGTATCACTCAGAAAATGGGCATGTTAGCAAATTCGGGATACAGCTCTGTAACAAGCAAACTATATTGCTTGCGACACTTTACACAATTGCCTTACACATCAGTTTGATTTAAATTTTAATACACAAAAATAAATAAATCAACACCACGGAACCAATTGCTTTCCTTACATCACACAGATTAATCCTAAAATATTTCAGTGCACTCCACCTGCAGGTTTTCATTATCTCTAACCTATTTCTGTGTTAACTCATTCATGGCTAGAAATAGCTGTGCAGTACGTCCGCTCTTGGAGGAAGTGAGTTCTATGGCCCATGCCTATAGTAAGTTCATGCTTACCCCAACTGTAGCAGTGTATCCACCAGGTTGTGTAGGAGGCTGGACATTTGGAGTGCTGTATCCAGACACCATGTTGGGGTTAAGGCTTGGGTCCTGCTGGGAGCTGTAAGAAGCTGCCTGCTGGCTGCCAACTCGAGATTCCGGATACAATGAAGACCCGTGACCACTGTCAACATTGCCATCAGCTGAATGTGGATAAAAGCAGCAATGAGGAAGAACAATGACAAGTCAGAAAAAAACAAAAAAAACTTTTAATCAAAACATTTTTTATTTTTGTTTCCAAGTCAGTTTGTTTTATGGCAGACCGGGGCTTAAAGTCCTATGCTACTAGCCAGGCCTTACTAGTTGCTCACTTCTGCAAGCCTAGTAGGTATATGGCACACTTAGTTAATTTTTAGTCAACTGGGCTAAAATTCCCACTCTCCAACAGCTAGTGGTGAGTGGAAATGTTGAGCCCTGTAATATAGACTATAAATGAGTCTCGTCAAATGGTACACTCACATGTGACTGATATGCTGGGCTGCTGGTACTGGAGATGCTGATCAGCCTCTGGCTCCTCAGGTTCCACTTGTAAGGCAGGGCCAGCCAGCATGCTTGTTGGTGCAGGAGCTGTGCTGGCATTGGCTGGTACTGCAGAGGTTTTTCCTGTGCCCTGTGGAGGGCTTTGTGTCTGAAGATCTGACTGCTGCTGACTCTGCACAATCTCCTCCTGTTTCCTTTTCTCCTGCTCCTCGCGTACCTGCTGACGCTGCTCACGCTTACGTTTGATGAGTGACACTCTGTCTTTGATTGCTTTGGCCATGGTTTTGTGGTCACCTTCACACACATATCCAGATTCCACCTGAGGAGATTAAAGCTCGTGTTACAGAGAAATTCAATCTTACACTGCTGGAGATTGAGTTACATCTCTAGCAGCAAAGGGGTTAAATTACACATGGGCAACGTTTCATAGTGAAACACTGCACATACAGACGCCAGCCACCACGACCACTTCAAATCACTGAATTTGATCATGGTGCTTGGAGCAACCCTTTAAGAACAGATTTGACCATTATTCTTTATTTTTCTTAAATCCTTGCACATATTAAATTATATATGCACAAAAGAAATCCTACAATGCGCAATTCACTTAATAGTGTTTCGACAAGTAACTTCAATATCTAGAAAAGAGATTGAGATTTTATATTTCTCATTTCATGTAGGATATGTTCAAAAGAAGATTACATTGAGCGGCTGTGTCACCTTCTGGGAACTTTGCATATTTTGCTGACCCTTATTTTGGGGTGGCAGTGGAAGGTATATTGTTCATCCAGGGGATCCTCTTAAGCTCCTGGCACTTCACCTAGCCTGGTGCCAAAGCCCATGTTGTACTCATGTGCACGCAAGACAGTACAGTACTGAAGCCAGTGGAGAATCTTGCAAGTCTCCATAGACAATGCCCTTTTCCCCTCAGTTGTCACTGGTGATGGCTGGGGGAATTTACAGAACTTGACGGCATTTGCTCACTTTTTGACAAGTGAAGGGAAAATACATAAGGCAAAGTAGTCCCTACTTTATATTTTATCTTTTGACTATGATGGAATTTGAGTGAAATTTTAACATGACCAGTGTGAGCATTTCATTAAGATTTTTTTATGGGAAATTAAGGGGTGAGAGCTGCTTTATTCACTCAGTGTTAAAGGATCACTATAGGGTCAGGAACACAAACCTGTATTCCTGACCCTATAGTGTTAACACCACCATCTAGCCCCCCTGGGCCCCTCATGCCTCCATAAATATAGTAAAAATCTTACTGTATTCAAGCCTGAAGCTGTAAATCTGCATGCGGTTAGACTCAGAAAAACAAGCAGTCTGCTGACATGTGGTTGTCTGATCCAATCACAGTGCTTCCCCATAGGATTGGCTGAGACTGACAAAGAGACAGATCAGGGGCAGAGCCAGCATGATTCAAACACAGCCCTGGCCAATCAGCATCTCCTCATAGAGATGAATTGAATCAATGAATCTCTATGAGGAAAGTTCAGTGTCTGCATGCAGAGGGAGGAGATACTGAATCACGGGATGCTGTGCACAGTGCTGCCCTGTGCTCTGCTGACAGCAGATCTGAGTGGATGGAAGCATTTTATGCCTCCATCAACTCCGAAGTCCCTCTGGTTCACTCTGAGTGACTGCAACTGGAGGTGTTCCTAGCTTTCAATGTAAACACTTTTTTCTTAGAAAATACAGTGTTTACATGAGAAAGGCTGCAGGGAGCTATAGTTCTCACCTGAACAACCTCATTAAGCTGAAGTTGTTCAGGTGACTATAGTGTCCATTTAAAAGAGCAAGCGGAGAAAAAAAATTCAATTGGCAGAGCTGGACGTTTTACTAATTATTTTACTCTAAATTCTGCATTCTAGCATCTCAGATGTAACATGACAGTTTGGTAACTTTGAGGTGTATATAACTGTTAATAGGGAGAAAGCTAACAATTTACTAATTGCAACGTATATAGCAAAACATAGTAGGTTGTTTTCTAAATATTCTACCCATCATTGGTTAGTGGATTAGAGAGGAAATAAACAGGTCTGCATACAAATAACCTGACAATTATCTAGTTTTGCAGATTTGTTTGGCTCTACATATAAAACAAGAAGACTACACTAAAATAGTATTTAACTTTGTCCTTAAGCTTAATTTCAGTCTATTTTGTTTTTATATAATCAGAACATTTTCTTAACTGAAAAATGCAAGATTGGTCATGAATACTGTGGGAGCATGAGACATTTTTTGTTACCAAAAACAAATGTAGATTTTATTCACTAAAGTATCATTGGATACAATTTGACTTCTTAAATTTCCTCTTTGTCAAACTCCGAAAACAATGGATCATTTATAATCTAGCAACAGGGAGAGAGATGGATTAGGCAACACTATCTACTAAATCTCCACTTTTAATATTCACAAATAAAATGACAATTTAGGAAAAGCTCAGCCAAGCACAAAAGTACAGGACTTCTTAAAAACTAGACCCATTTCTTGCTTGTACTTTAAATTAATTAAATAGGCTATGGGAAATAACAGTCACACACACCATTTCCTGTGCCACATCATCAGGAACATCCCTCTCCAGATCAAAGGAAAATTCAATGGCTTCATTGTCCTTGTATTTGCCCTTGAGTTTTTTTATATCCTCAATGCGAAGCCACAACTTGATGGCAATCTTCTCCCCATCATCCTCCTCTGCCAGCTCAACACGCACCCCAGTCTCCTCTTGGAAGAAGGCATGGTTCAAAAGGTCCTTGATGACGTACCTATAAGACTGACAGCATTAGATTTATAAGAAAGCCCCCCCCCCGACACCCATGATAAACACACCAACAGGATTATGCACTAAAGTGAGAATTCAAAGTGCCTTTCAAATTTAAGGTCACAGCAGCCGAACTGAAAGCATAGCCGGCTTACAAAATGTATAACTTGTCTATTCTGAGTCTTAATTTGAAATAAACTTTAAATTTACTTTGAAATCTCACTTTAGTAAATAAACCTGCTGATACAAAAGAAAAGTATGAAAAGCAATCCATTTCACATATATCAAAATACCATTAAACACTAAATAATAAACCACCTTAAACTGCACTATGGATTCAGAAATATACAACATATATTAAATAATAAACATTTGGGAACTTAAAGGGTTACCCCAAGCATCATAACCACTACAGACTGCTGTAGTGGTTTTGATAGGAGGAGATCTCGGCCCAATTCTCCATTAGATGGGAAAACCATTTAGCATCTCTGAAGCTCCTTGCATCCCAGCCGGAAGCTGATCCCGTTGCCATGTCAGAGTGTCAGCTGACTGCACTCAGGGAAGAATGACACACTGTGCATGATAATTTACACAGATGATGCCCTAATAAAGCAAAGGAAATAAACTTTGAAAGGGCAGCGTTACATACTGAAATGCTGCACATACAGCAAGCACTAGGAGTACTTCAGATGACTGAAATGGTCATGGTTCTTAGAGTAACCCTTTAAGAATATTCTACCCATATTAGTGAATTAGAGAGGAAATAAACAAGTCTGCATTCAAATAACCTGACCATTATCTAGTTTTGCAGATTTGTTTGGCTCTACATATAAAACAAGAAGAGTACACTAAAATCGTAATTACATTTGTCCTTAACAAGCTTAATTTTAGTCCATTTTGTATTTATTCAAACAGAACATTTTCTTAACTGAAAAATGCAAGATTGGTCATGAATACTGTTGGAGCACGAGACATTTTTTGTTACCAAAACCAAATGTAGCTTTTATTCACTAAAGTATCATTGGATACAATTTGACTTCTTAAATTTCCTCTTTGTCAAAATCAGAAAACAATGGACTTTTACAAGGAAAGGTTAAAGGATCTTAACATGTATAGCTTGGAGGAAAGACGAGGCGGGGGGATATGATAGAAAAATTTAAATACATAGTGGGAATCAACACAGTAAAGGAGGAGACTATATTTAAAAGAAGCAAAACTACCACAACAAGAGGACAGTCTTAAATTAGAGGGGCAAAGGTTTAAAAATAATATCAGGAAGTATTACTTTACCGAGAGGGTAGTGGAATGCGTGGAATAGCCTTCCAGCTGAAGTGGTAGAGGTTAACACAGTAAAGGAGTTTAAGCATGCCTGGGATAGGCATAAGGCTATCCTAACTATAAGATAAGGCCAGGGACTAATGAGAGTATTTAAAAAATTGGGCAGACAAGATTGGCCGAATTGTTCTTTTCTGCCATCACATTCTATGTTTCTATGAATGTATACATTATTATACTTAAAAGGACACTCCAGGCACCCAGACCACTTCTGCCGATTGGCAATAATTACCTTGCAGGGTTAAGTCCTCCTCTAGTGGCTGTCTATCAGACAGCCACTAGAGGGACTTCCGGGTTCTTAAAACCCAAAAAGTGTTTTAAACGACGCTGGACATCAGCGCTGGATTCAGGTAAGTCACTGAAGCGGTTTTAACCCCTTCAGCAACATTGGATGGGGGTGAGGGGGGGGGCGGGTCCCTCTAAGTTATATTGTCACTACCAAAAGGCTATCTCCAAACGAGGAAGAAAATCCCTCCCCCCAAACAGACCCCAACTGAAAGTATTCATGTGAATAGGAACGCTTTTCTGGAACAATTCCATGTAATTCTTTTCAATGTTTACATCACCTTTCATCTTTGTTCTGGCGAATGCATCCCTCAATAATTTCTTTCACCTCTGGAATGGCAACTTTATCAAAGCTGGCTGGCTTTATACCCTGTGTGAAAAGTATGAGAAAGCAAGATAAATATGAGTGCTAAATTGGTTATCTGGATGAGACTCAGTAGTCTCTGTAGACAGGTAGTCCTTGAGAGTGGCAGTTGCACAACTAAAGATGATTTCAAAGTCATTTGTTGGCTATAGCTGGGGCCCTGCAATTCTTCATCTCTACTCTATACAGTGTTGATAATTTAAGTCTTTTTTAAGCTATTGCCAGTCCTCTCCATTTGTATGAATACGAGAGCGATTAATACGTTATTTCACACACTAGTTATGGAGAATAAACCCTCATACGGATATCAGGCATTGCATTAGGGCGGTGACATGTTACCAACATATTGCTTCAAACAACTGAGTGTATTGTGCCATAATAATGAGTGTGCTTTTAATGTAGGGAATGTATAACCAGATGGGTCAAACTGAAATATATCAACCCAAATCTCTGTGATTTAAGTAAATGCTATCGTTCAGTCTGTAAAGGAAAAAAAAAACAAAAAAAAAACTGCTAATGTAGTAAGCTTCAAGGAACAGACATTGGAATTAACCCTAAAGTGAGGGTAATCATTTGAGAACTATTGCCAGAAAGGAAATGTATACTGTAAGGCTGCATTAAAATATATTTTTTTATATTGATATTTTTTATTAAAGTACAATTGATATATCAACGATTATTAACTATTTGTTAGCTATTTAAACACTATTCATAGTACACCCTCCATTATGTATTTTTAACCGGCTATGCTGATTAAAAGGAGAAACATGGACACCATAGTTTAGGTGTTGGTTGAGCCATTTGCAATGTTATCCTCTTATTCCCTAGTTTGCTATTATCCAAATCTCTGTGTGTCAGCCTGCACTTTCTAACTTGCATAGCTAACCATATATATTTAAAGGCAACATTAATGTTTATTTCACCTAAAACTTTGCAATATGTTATCACAAGTCAGGCTTCATGTGGTCAGGCCAAAGTCATGAAACATAGACTAACATAACTGTGTTTGCAAGGTCATGGGAGCATAAATTGATATTGGACTATCATAAGGATACCCATAAACTTGTGCTTATTTATAATGAGCGCCAGAAATACTTTCCATTTGGAGACGAATAAGCACACAAAGTCAAACTGTAAATACATAACCCTGTAAAACTCACAGTAGTAAATATAAAATTAAGCTCTTCCTCATGGGCAAAGTACACATCAGGGACAACTAATAGTCTTGGTACCAGAATGTGACCCTGAACAACACAAACACCATAAACTGTTTTATATGCTGTGATTGGTTTAGTACTCTTATTATATAGTGATTTGTACACAAGGTGACTGGTTTAAAGATTAAGAAGCAAAGAATGAAAGTGAAAAACAAATACATTTCTAGCATGAATTCTCTATGTAAAATGATTTTATGTATTTTTTTTATTAAAACACATTAATGGTTTTCTCAGTTCTCCTTTCCTTATGGGGGAATCTAACAGCCTGCCAACGTTGCAGATCCAAGCGGTTTGACAGCCAAGGAGGTGTTTCAGAATGTACTTTTAAAGGTGCTAATTCCCCCATGGAATTAATAATGTGCAATTAAAACAGGATACTACGTAAATATAAAGCACTTCAGCAAGCTGGATTGCAGGTAAGTTACCTTGGCAACTAAAATGGAACCTTGCTGAAGCTCTATCCATTGCTGAAAATCACATTCAGCATTACAAAATATAGGTGAATTTCAAAACCATAAAAACAAGGAGAAAGAGGGACAAAAAAAAAATAAAAAAAAAATTAAAGGACCACTTTAGTGCCAGGAAAAAAAACTTATTTTTTTTGTTTTTTTTACATCTACTTGCTTCTTCTTATGCTTTCCAAAACCACTTCAGGGGGAGGTGGACTGATCTACCAATCAGTGTAATATTACAAAGAATGCTGCAAAAGTGCATTGGGCACGCATGACAGATTTACATGTGCAGATAATCTCTTCACCTTGCTAAATATTGACAGGGGATGAAGAAAGGGAGTCTGATCAGTGTAATCATACTGAGCAAGCTCCAGTGTCGGGTTTCCCTCTCCTGCTGCTGCATGATGATACCCTGTTTCTGCCATTAGTGGACTGGTCTGAAACTGAATAGGGTGGGTAAAAGGGAGGCTGAAGAAACTCCCTTGGTTGAGAAGTGTGCCCAATAATGCAATTTGACCAAGTTTATAGTAAGTTTATAAATATTTATTAAATACTTGCAAAGATTTTTCTTGCTTTATTACAGTTTGCATACTTGTCTTAAAAAGTGTGTGCTTGTTGGTTTAAAAAAATATATATTTTGCCCAGAGATGCATGTCCCTTTAAAGTTGACCTTTAAAGCTGACTGACTAACAAAATACAAGAAGTTTGGGCTAGCCAGTGTCTCTGTTTTCTAAAAGTCTTACAATTTGTGTTACAGTTTGTGTTTTTGATGAATGTGTACAGTGAACATACTATCCAAATAAATCTTTGTAAGCATGTTTATCTGGCTCTAAATTTGCTATATAAATATACTTCTCTTTTCAAGTGTGTGTGTGTTTTTTGTTTTTTTTTAACTAGATCAAAACTGTCCCAAACACCTTCAAGTACATCAATAGAAACATCATACCATTGCAATTCATAAATGTGTTTGTGTACATTTTTGTAAAAATAGTCCATAGTTTAAATGAAACTCAGAGCACGTAGGCATTTATGAATGATAATTGTGCCTCAAAAAAGTTAGAGGGCAGTAAATGATTTCCAGAGTTAACTAAATGTTGCATCCTGGATTTAATGGGCTTAGTGTTTTTTATTAGCTAGAACACAGATGTAGATATCCAAGGGTTGGTGGTATATACAGACTTCACACATACAAGATCTGACCATTTCCCTCCCCCCCCCCCCATATTGCAAGCGTATGTATAAGAATCTTTTATGAAGACCATTTCATTATATTTGTATTATTTACAACATTCTCTCACTAATGAGCAGATGCCTTAATCAAAATTTAAAAGGCACTAAATACAATCTCAAATCACAATTCTTCAAACATAACAGTTGAGGATAAAACTCAAATAGGAGGCATCCTGTTGAAACGTTTGTATTTACAGCACAATAAACTGATACAATAAAAAAAAATAAGAAAAATAGATTATTAGATTAAAAAACAAAACAAAAACAAAAAATCCAACTAAAACAGAGCTATCCTTTCTCATTTACCACTTCAGGTGATGAAAATTCAGTGATATGACAGCACTGGCATGTCATATCATGAAGGGAATAAAACATTATTTTACACTAATTTATAGTGGATTCCATACATCCAGCAACAAATCAAAAGCACATGCAGATCATATCGGAAACGTGTTGAGTTCTCTGTCCAATGACATTTTGCAAGCATTTGGAGCGTCAAACTGTATTTTGACACCACACTTGTATAGGTTGAAATTTTCAGTTTAATTATTTTTCTATAGGTTTGCTGGCATTTAAACAAAACAAAATCAATGGGAATCAATTAATACAGCTAAAGTATCTATGTTGATTGTATGCAAGGATTTCTTCACCAGCTTCTCTTATTTTTCAAGCTTTGCAAATATTTTTACCTAGGGGAAAAACTAGGTGACCTCTACGCATCTTCCAATAAATCAAAGTTCTGTTTCCCTAGAAGGGTTTCATTTGCTGATGCTTTCCAATTTGACAGAAAGATGGCAGAGTGTTTTGGTATTAGGAGGACCAGTTAGAGTCTCAACAAAGCTTACAATAAGTCACTAACACAGGGGGTGCACAAAAAATAGATCCTCAGATGTTTTCAATCTACAACTTTCATGATGTTTTGTCATTCTAAAAAAGCATCAAGGGAGTTGTAGTTCTACATCTGTCAATCTACCTTTTGGGCACCCCCTCCTCTAACAGAATACCTGCTTGCGTGTACTCCGCCCAAACAGATTTAACAACTAAAGGAACAGTGGGGTCATGAAATACATAACAGTGACTCCTCTTGCTTGCCAATAACAGTACTCAATATAATTCTTATTTAAGAGCCACAAATGTTTTAGCTGTAAGCAATGCACTAACTTGAGTTAGACTGCAGTCTTTCACAGTTAACAGGGTATATTATAAGTCGATTTCTGGAACAAACATTTGTTAAATTTTTTAACTTATCAGTACCATCTATTGTGAAAAAGTAATAAGATCTGAGAAAATTTTGAAAATAAGAATTGCAATACCTGGAAAGACAAGAATTGCAATACAATTCTAGTTGCAAATCTTGACTTGGTATAAAGCTTTCAGCTAGAATTTGGCAATGTTTACTCAAACCAGCCCTACTCAATTAATTTGTATTTACAGTTTACATTCTGAAGGGGAAGCGGTATTCTTACACTTCAGCCCAACAGGATTAAAACCTATTCGTTCAGGGGTTATTAATCATTAGCGGGAACACAGGAGGAAGTCATACCTTTTAACATTCCTAAATTATTTGATTAAAAACTGGCACTTTTAAAATTTCGCTCTTTTGACAATAAAAAAACCATTAAGAATTCTATATAGTTTGTCAGAGTTTGCGTTAGACAGGATTTAAAACAAAACAAAAAAACACATACACTTTCCAAAAAGGAATAGTAGCCCCACAGCTACTGTGGGGCAGGCATGTCAACATGCACAGTGTATTTGAAGCAAAGAAATAAAAAGTGACCATAACCCTAATTAAGTACATACAAAGAAGAACCCAAGCATTATAAATCAGGTCATCGTATTGCTAACATATACTGGGATAGACAATAGGTAAGCTCTAGCAGTTGTGCAACAACATCTCCAATAATGTTTTGTAAGCATACATCTCACAGGATCATTCAACAACCTGGAGAGGTACTCTACTCGTGGCACATGTTCTACAGTACATACCTTATATGGCTAACATGCCAATTACAATTTTAAGAGCACAATACCAAATGACAGAATAACACAGAAAAAAATAAAATTTCAGCAAAGACTACAGCAAAGATAAATGTAACATATGCAAAAGCAGCATTCCAGGAGAGTGAAGAGACTGAAAATAATCTGTTGAACGGAAATTTATATGGGTATCTATGTCCTTAGTTACTACCTTTTCTTTACAGTAACATACCTGAGAACAGTCACGAGAACAGCAGCAACAATGGGAATTTACTATAACAATTACTGGACAAAAGTCATTCCTGGAGTAATCCATTGTAGGAGGTGAATGATGGGTTGTAGAATACCAAGATTCAACGCACAGCAGATGGAAAGCTGCAGTCAGAAAGGATTGCAGACATTTTTTCTGCTGAAACTAAACACAGCCCTCTATCTGGCAATAGAGAGATTCTACTGTTGTGTGAGATCCAATGAGAAGTGCTACCCAGGTAACCTTCAATTGGCTCCACCCAGCATAACTCATGAACAATTTCTACCGACCCTGAACAAACACTTAACCCCCTCAGCCCAGATTGACCTGTAACAACCAGCAACAACAAACCGCTACACTGGGCGCTTGAACAGTCTCAGCCTTCATTAGACAGCCAACGGTAGAACAGCAATAAGGACCAATCTTTAGCTTAAGATAAATAACCCCTTACCTAGGTTTTAGAAGTTTTTATTTTAACTGTTAAGTGAGAACAATGGGCAAATGTGCCTATCAGGTCAAAATCACACAACTAAAAAATAAACAAACCAAAAAAAAACAACTTGCAAATCTGTTTCTACCTCTACTATTTTGGTGTAAAATGTGAATGTGAAATCCCATGCTTCATTCTCTGCAATTCCCGTTTAATAGAAATCCTCAGTTTTACAAAAAAGGTGATCGCAATAAAATCACCAGTCAATTTACCAATAGATGACAATGCCACAGTGTCAAAATAAATGTTAGTTGCAGGAGTCTCACACTTACATAGATGCAATGAACTGTACTACCTGTCAATATTACTTGCATAGGTGGCCGCTGAAAAAGTGTCAAGGTAGGCACAAAAGCTCCCAATTATTCTCATTTTGTATTCAGCTGTTTTTCAGTATAGATCATAATTTTATGCCAGTATGATATTGTATTTGTTATTTTTCTGCGATACTGCACTATGAATTGTACTTGATAAAGTCAGACATTTACAGTAATTTATATGGAAATCTGGTATCAATGTATTTAATTTTACATGTAGTCTAAGGCCTAACTTTGCAGACACAAAGGGTAACAAAATTCTGACAGGCACAAACATGTCAAACAAAAATTGCATATTTCTTCAACAATTCAAACCTAATGAGGGGAAAAAAAAAAAGTATATTTTACTTAAATTTTTGCTAATTACAATTCTCCCCATTTCAGTACAACTATTCCCAATACAAGACAAAATAATCATTGTCACAATGCCTTAATGTCGATAAAATCAACTCATGCAACCTTAAAGGGACACTAGTCACCTGAACAACTTTAGCTTAATGAAGCAGTTTTGGTGTATAGAACATGCCCCTGCAGCCTCACTGCTCAATCCACTGCCATTTAGGAGTTAAATCACTTTGTTTATGAACCCTAGTCACACCTCCCTGCATGTGACTTGCACAGCCTTCCATAAACACTTCCTGTAAAGAGAGCCCTATTTAGGCTTTCTTTATTGCAAGTTCTGTTTAATTAAGATTTTCTTATCCCCTGCTATGTTAATAGCTTGCTAGACCCTGCAAGAGCCTCCTGTATGTGATTAAAGTTCAATTTAGAGATTGAGATACAATTATTTAAGGTAAATTACATCTGTTTGAAATTGAAACCATTTTTTTTTTTTTCATGCAGGCTCTGTCAATCATAGCCAGGGGAGGTGTGGCTAGGGCTGCATAAACAGAAACAAAGTGATTTAACTCCTAAATGACAGTGAATTGAGTAGTAAAATTGCAGGGGAATGATCTATACACTAAAACTGCTTTATTTAGCTAAAGTAATTTAGGTGACTATAGTGTTCCTTTAAGACTGAGTAAACTAGGGAGGGGCCAACACCTATGTCAAAGTTTCATTGCCAATTGGCAACTGCTCAGCTTATCCAAACAGCATTACATGGTGGGAAGTATTGTTTATTAGAGATCAGATTACTATATTTAAAACTACATTTTGGGTATTAGAAACACAAATGAAATGTCATGTGAATTTCAAAATGTAATCACTAATAACCATTCTTCTGCTGAGTTTTTCAAGATTGTAGCCAAGATTTTGAAGTCCGTATTTTAAATTTAGTATAAATTGGTTTAGTGCACCAACCCACTTTATGTCCAAAAATGGAATCTCCTCTTAAATCTTCTAAACAAAGGTAACAAGACTAATAGTAACTGCACAGTGGTAAACAGAATCCTAATTATTTATTCACTGCAGGGAATTCGGTCAGGGTCATCCCACAAAACACACATCTAGCATGTGTGGGCAAAGTTGTACAAATCAAGCCAACAGCAGGAACCTTCTTTTGATTTACAAACCGTGTTTTACTTTTATTTTCTATGACAGAATCTGTTATTCTATGAACCTAACCACCTGGGGCTACTGAAATACAATAAAAGAGTTATGCAAATGTCTCCCACTGAAAATCACAGTGAGACCGGGAATGGCTGAATAATCTTTGTCCCTACATGATAAAAAAAATTCAAGGAAATGAGAGGAAATCATAGTATGCACACTTTAATTTATTTTGGCATATGGTACAATTAATTGGTTAATAATTACACAGACCCCTTGCAACAAGGTAAATGACCCATATCTGGTTAAACACAAAAGTATTCTTAGTATAAGGTAGTATTAAAATTAATTTAAAAAGGAAAAAGGCCCTGCCTGGGCATTCACATGGTGGTCAACACTTCCAAACCATGAGAAAAATGACAAGTGTATCAAACTTTAATTGTATTAAAATTGTTTACCCGAGTTGCTATATTAGTTCCAGGCTCTTACTAACCCACTCATGCCTCCCAACATTCCTCGTTTCCAGAGTACTGTACTGCTGTCATAATTTCATCCCCAAAAGCAGGACACCAGGGATCTATACACAAAGATCAGGCACATAATTAAATACTCTTGCACTATGTCCAGGGAACTAGGACAGTGCTTCCTGTATGATGTAAGCCTTGGTGGGCTGGCTTCCTTAATTGGGAGACACCTGACGTGAACTCACACCAGGCTGATATGCCAATTAATTGGGCAGAGCGTTCCACTTTCCAGGTGAATCCATCACCTTTGAGCAGTGCTAGTGATGCAATGTGCCTCACAGGCCCACCCACTTTTACTCCACTTAAATGGCTTGGGTCTTCCCAGCTTTCTGTTCGATTACTACTGCTTCAATATGTGCAGAACTTGTTCCTCTTTTTTTTCTTCACATAATTAACACCTCTTAATACATTCTCAATGCCCTGCCTTCCTAAGAGATATCGGGTCTTGAGAACACAAAGTTCTAACAAGTTAGAAAATGCCGATGGACAAATTAACTCTAGCACACTTCACACTAATTTTTATAAAGCATGAGGATTGTGGGAATAGGCTTGTTTTGTCTTGGCACTGTTTTCTAGTATTCCTTTGGTCTTTTACACTAGATTGATTGACATCTCTAGCTCCCCACCCCTTTTGCTTTTCCCTTATTTTTATTCTATTGCCTCAAAAAAGCAAAAGATAAAACGAGAATATCTTGGTTGTAATGTTAGTTTGCCGTTTCTCTGTACTGTCAACCGATTTTGACCTTGGTGCTTGCTTGGACTGTCTCCTCAAAATATTATTGTACTTTAAATAATGTTAACGCTAGAATATAAACTCAAAAAATTTAGTTTAGGGCAGACTTTTAAAACAGCAACATTTACTACAGAAAAATTAACTAATGTTTTTCAGAAGGTTTCTCATAAACCCCCTGCTATTACCACCTATAATACCCTAGAGATTTGGCAGAAAGTTAAATAAGCCCTTTTAAAACATCCTTAACGTTCTATAATTGTTGAAAGGACATAGATATCACCCAAACTTATATTCCTATAGACTGTTCCAAAGTATAAATAACTGCACGCACTGTGGCTTACGCAGAAGCAAAACTCTCCCTTTAAATTGTTGGCATCCATATCAACCCATCCTTACAAGCACGTTGTCTTGATGTTACTTTTGATTCTGGCCTCACCTTTGAGCCTCACATCCTGTCTTGTCAAATCATGCCAATTTCAACTCAAAAACATCGCCCGCATCCCCCCCTTTCTTACACAAGATGCTACTAAAGAGCTTGTCCATGCTCTAGTAATCTCTTGCATGGACTATTGTAACTCTCGCCTAATTGGTCTTCGCAATAGCCGTATTGCCCCGCTACAGTCTGTTATGAATGCTGCCGCCAGACTGATTTTCCTCTCTATTCTGTCCTCTCACACCTCACCCCTGTCAGTCCTTACATTGGCTTCCGGTATACTATAGGAGTCAATTCAAAGTGCTAACCCATACCTACAAAGCACTGAATAATCTTAGCCCCTATTAGATCTCCTCACAGATATGCCCCTTCTCGGTCTCTCCGCTCCGAGCATGACCACCTTCTGTCCGCTGCTCGCACCCGTACGGCCAACTCGCGCTTGCAGGACTTATCGCAGGCGGCTCCCTTCCTATGGAATAGCCTGCCTACCGCCATCAGACTCTCCCCTAGTCTTCAATCGTTTAAAAAGTGCCTTAAAACCCATTTCTTTGGGAAAGCATATGGCCTCCCAGAGTAACCTCTACCTTACATACCTGTTTCTTGCTCTCTCCTAAAGGGCAGCACTCTACTCTCTCCTCCAGCTCTCTTCACTCCCACCTAATTTGACTGCCCTAATGTGTTTTATACCCCACCTCCTATAGACTGTAAGATTGTTTGAGCAGGGCCCTCTTCAACCTATTGTTCCTGTAAAGTTTTCTTGTTATTGTCCTATTTATAGTTAAATCTACCTCAAAAAATGTTGTAAAGCACTACGGAATCGGTTGGCACTATATAAATGACAATAATAATAATAATAATAATAAACATATATAAAATAAATCAATCACACACACGCTACATGGGATGATCAGAAGCTTTACATAGAAATAACAAAAAAGGAGCAAGTGTCATATTACAAAAAACAAACTACTCACATGAATGCTCATTAGATTGGTACAAAACTGGAATGAACAGGATTCCTGCTGGTCTAAAACAGTTTCCCTTCAAGTAATATTTTCCTGCCCGTAGGCTTATATTAACCTAAGAAATGCCATAGCAGGAAAGTGCATGGACTTGCACAGTAAAAAAATACCCCACAAAACCAGCATTCACTATTTTAAACGAGAACTGCAGACACAAATAACTTTAGCTTGCTTAAAGGGACACTCCATGCACCCAGACCACTTCTGCCCTTTGGAGTGATCTGAGTGCCAACTCACATAACCTTTAACCCTGCATGTGTAATTATTGCAGTGTTTATAAACGACAATAATTACCTTGCAGGGTTAAGTCCTCCTCTAGTGGCTGCCTATCAGCCACTAGAGGGACTTCCGGGTTCTTAAAACCCTAAAAGTGTTTTTAACTACACTGGATGTCCTCACGCTATGCGTGAGGTTCTCCAGCATTGCTGGAATCCCCATTGGAAAGCATTAAACCACTGCCGGCCGAGCCTGACCCAACGCCGAGGGACATCGGTGATGGATTCAGGTAAGTTACTGAAGGGGTTGTAACCCCTTCAGCAACATGGAATGGTGGGTGGGAGTGACAGTGGCACTGCAGGATCCTGCAGTGCCAGGAAAACCGATATGTTTTCCTTGCACTGGAGAGTCCCTTTAAGTACTGTGTCTAGTGTGTCAGTTTTTGTTTTGATTTATAAAAGTGCTGATTTTAGTAGACATTGGAACATTTAAATACATTATTCATGTAACACTTCCATGGTTCTCTCAGGGTTTCACAAACTTCCTTTAGCTTCACTGAGCTAAAGGAAGTGGTGGGCTGGCTGGCAGACGCAAACCGAGAGCAGTGCGCAGTAACGCATCTCTCACTATCTGTATCTTATTGTTTAGGCAGGCAGATTGACAAAAGTTCTGCGCCGAGGAAAAGGGAGAGGGCCTTAAAAAAAAAAAATTTTTTTTTAAAATATGCATTTTGGGGGGTGATAGGGTTAAATGGTTTATTCTCCAATGGCATGTTTCATTACGTTTATGGTTCCCGGGCTGATTCTGCAGCAGCCGTACTGAAATTAGGCAAAACACAGTTAAGATCTAATTTCCGGGTCAGCATTGCTTGATTAAATGCATCTTTATGAGGAGATACTGATTGGCTAGGGCAGGGTTTGGCCCGGCCCTTGGCTGGGATCAACAGAATTAATTATCTTAGATAATGCAATGCTTTCCTATGGAAAAGCATTGTGATTGGCTGAGATCATAAATTCAGTCAGCCAAGGATGAGGGGCAGGGGCAGGGGCAGGGCCAGCTGACCCACGCAGAGCTGGAATGAAGATAACATTTCTCATTATGTAAGGGAGGACCAGGGACCCTACATGTGTTTTTAACACTACATGGTCAGGAATACACATTTGGGTCACTTACCCTATAGTGTTCCTCTAACATTAAATAGAATTTATTTTCATTATCGTAAGCCTCACACGCAGATTAGAACAACAAGAACAAAAAAAAATGTCCTGGAAATAAATGGCATTGTGGGAAATATTTGAGCCTTTTCTTGTTTGTAATATTTTACAGTACTACATGCTGTACTGGTTTTTCCATGTCGGATGTGCTACAAGGTGTTTGTAATTGTAAAATTGCTACTACTCTTTTTATTTATTTTATTTACGAAGCATTGAATTGTACAAATCTGAAAATCAAATTGCACAACAAAATAACTTTCAGCTGTTTAGTAATTAACTCCTTAAATTGGTATCTTAAAATAGGTCAATCCCACAAAGAATCACTAATTTGGGAGTTTGGTATATGAAGAGGGCTTTTCCTAATTTTGATCCTTACACTGTTTAGTAGATAACTCCCTAGATTGGCATCATTAGATTTAAAAATCCCACATAAAGATACCAAATTCGTGAAGCCATTATCATAATATTTTAGCTTTATATAGATAGGTGTCCCTGTGTGGAAAAGGTTGCTGACCTCTTGTCTAGAGTATACAACATAGGCCATCCAGTATTTCCAAAATATGTGACAAAAGTGATGTTACACAACAATTAGCCCAAGATTGGGCACCCCAACTCTAAATTCATTTACTACTTCCAATCACTTCACAATCTGTACTGCTCGAATGGAGATGTCAGGTAATTAACAGGTAACCATACATTGATTACCTCTGTGCAATACTATTGCCACTAATCAGAATAGGAAGAACGTCTGAGATTAGTGAGCATTACACTCACAAAAAGCATTTGAAGCGGCTTCTGTCCAGGAATGTGACTCCCAGTAGTAGCAAGTAGCACAGATATAATTTCCCATGGCTATTTGAGCAGTTAATTTCACCCCTGCACAAAGCACTAGCACCAACTCAAACAGAATATATATATCAAAGTAGTAAGTTCGGCACTCTGCCCATATATTGCCACAAAAAGAAGACTTCTGCCTGCGTGCAAACCTGTGATATATAGAGAGAAAAAATAGAACAAAGGTGCACTCCTGGTCTGAATAATGTATTTTATCAATTTATTGTGCAAAAAAGGAACGACCAACGTTTCGACCTATTCAGGTCTCTCTCAAAATCTGATCTTGAGAAAGACCTGAATAGGTCGAAATGTTGGTCGTTCCTTTTTTGCACAATAAATTGATAAAATACGTTATTCAGACCAGGAGTGCGTGCGTGTGTGTGTGTGTGTGTGTGTGTGTGTGTGTGTGTGTGTATATATTGTACACACACACACATATATATATATATATATATATATATATATATATATATATATATATATATATATACATATACACATACAAACACACACACACACACACACACACCTCAAAAAAATAAAGGGAACACTTAAAACAACACAATGTAACTCCAAGTCAATCACACTTCTGTGAAATCAAACTGTTCACTTAGGAAGCAACACTAAGTGACAATCAATTTCACATTCTGTTGTGCAAATGGGATAGACAACAGGTGGAAATTATAGGCAATTAGCAAGACACCCCCAATAAAGGAGTGGTTCTGAAGGTGGTGACCACAGACCACTTCACAGTTCCTATGCTTCCTGGCTGATGTTTTGGTCACTTTTGAATGCTGGTGGTGCTTTCACTTTAGTGGTAGCATGAGACAGAGTCTACAACACACACAAGTGACTCAGGTAGTGCAGCTCATCCAGGATGGCACATCAATGCGAGCTGTGGCAAGAAGGTTTGCTGTGTCTGTCAGCGTAGTGTCCAGAGCATGGAGGCGCTACCAGGAGACAGGCCAGTACATCAGGAGACGTGGAGGAGGCCATAGGAGGGCAACAATCCAGCAGCAGGACCGCTACCTCCGCCTTTGTGCAAGGAGGAACAGGAGGAGCACTGCCAAAGCCCTGCAAAATGACCTCCACCAGGCTACAAATGTGCATGTGTCTGCTCAAACAGTCAGAAACAGACTCCGTGAGGGTGGTATAAGGGCCCGACGTCCACAGGTGGGGGTTGTGCTTACAGCCCAACACCGTGCAGGATGTTTGGCATTTGCCAGAGACCACCAAGATTGGCAAATTCGCCACTGGCGCCCTGTGCTCTTCACAGGTGAAAGCAAGTTCACACTGAGCACATGTGACAGACGTGAGAGTCTGGAGACGCCATGGAGAACGTTCTGCTGCCTGTAACATCCTCCAGCATGGCCGGTTTGGCAGTGGGTCAGTAATGGTGTAGGGTGGCATTTCTTTGGGGGGCCGCACAGCCCTCAATGTGCTCGCCAGAGGTAGCCAGACTGCCATTAGGTACCGAGATGAGATCCTCAGACCCCTTGTGAGACCATATGCTGGTGCGGTTGGCCCTGGGTTCCTCCTAATGCAAGACAATGCTAGACCTCATGTGGCTGGAGTGTGTCAGCAATTCCTGCAAGACGAATGCATTGATGCTATGGACTGGCCCGCCCGTTCCCCGGATCTGAATCCAATTGAGCACATCTGGGACATCATGTCTCGCTCATTCCACCAACGTCACATTGCACCACAGACTGTCCAGGAATTGGCAGATGCTTTAGTCCAGGTCTGGGAGGAGATCCCTCAGGAGACCATCCGCCACGTGATCAGGAGCAGGCACAGGCGTTGTAGGGAGGTCATACAGGCACGTGGAGGGCACACACTACTGAGCCTCATTTTGACTTGTTTTAAGGACATTACATCAAAGTTGGATCACCCTGTAGTGTTTTTCCACTTTATTTTGAGTGTGACTCCAAATCCAGACCTCCATGGGTTGAAAAATGTGATTTCAATTTTTTTAATATTTGGGTGATTTTGTTGTCAGCACATTTAACTATGTAAAGAACAAAGTATTTCAGAAAAATGTTTAATTCATTCAAATCTAGGATGTTATTTTTGTGTTCCCTTTATTTTTTTGAGTAGTGTATATATTTATATATCCATCCGACAGGGAAGTGTGTATTATGGAAAGTTAATTAAAAAAATAAAATAAAATGAAAATCAGGGGTTTAATATACTAAACACCAAGCTGTAATTAATTGAAAATAAAATCACTAGTAACTGAAACAGTCAAACTGGAGATTTTTTTTTCAAATTTCCCAAAAATATTTTTATCCTAAATAATAGGATAATTTGGTACTCCATTCACTACAATTTGGTGTTTAATATTAATGTTTATTCATTAAAGATTCAGCCTTTACAGCAAGTACTTAACTTCTTAACATACCAAATAAGCAGCGTGACATACTAAACTGCAAGAGAAAAAATAAAAATGTTCTTATGAATGCATTAAAAGCAATCATAAAATGTCCTACCATTTTATATTGTTTGCAAAACTCTTGCCTTATCTGTCTGCTTGATAAAAAGGTGTAGTTTACAGCACAACAAACATAGGTAGGTCACTTGACTGTGGAGAACAGTATCTGCTTTGAGAAATAACCATGTGCTCACTAACATGGAAAACAAAACAAAAAAAACACAAACTCAAACTAGTTAAGATACAACGATTGCTTCTTGATTTCGGGTGTTAAACTTTAAATCCTGCTGAACGGGAGCGCATGTGCAAAACTTCTCCCACGGGAAACAAGGCTCTGCAAAACTAGCTGCATTATAATCTTTATCAGCTGAATTAAGAATGACAGCGCTACTAATCCAGCAGAAGATATTAGAGGAAGCGATAGTTATTCATATGTGATTCATAGAGATAATCGTAAACAATTAAACTGCTGCTCTAGTCTCCATATCAACAGAATTCAGCCTGAACATCTGACAAACGGGACAGTACTTACATTTATTTTTTGCTTTTTGTAGAATTTATTTATGTTTTTTTAACATAAGAAAATAACCATACTTTTTACAATGGTAAAACAGAGGAAAGGGGAGGAGGTACGCTTATACTTTTCTGGATGTAGCCCTAATTTATGCACCTGAGCGGTATGATTCCCGCTTGTGGATATAGTGAATCTTTGCAAATGGTTAATCCTTATGGGTTATGGAGGAAGGTCTCAGACATAAAAGAAGAACGAGGTGAAATAATATAGTGCAGTATGTCTGCAATGAGGTATTCCGTAAGTAGATATACACTCACATTTTTGGAGCCCTTCAATTGCTCCTAAGGTATTGCAAGGAGTGGTATCAACCCTACTCTAGGATGTATAGTCGGTGCAGGTTCTCTACACTTAGAAATGAAAAGAGAAGATCAAACAATGTAGTGCACACCGTTGTGTAAGAGTATAAAAACATATTTACATGCAGGTGAGCAATTGCTTAGTCGTTTGATGTGCAGTCCAGATTACAGTGTACCTTTAGAAGGTTTTCTCTCTAGGCAAGGTTTAAATTATTTTGCTAAAGTAGTACACTTGATTGAGAAGAACCTGCATTCAAATTATCTCAGCTCTAAGTATAAATATATAGCATATTCTCTTAACTTGAATAGAAGTTTTAGAATGTAAGCTTGTTTGAGCAGGGCCCTCAGCACCTTCGGTCCCTGCATGCACAATGTGTTTAGTTGTAACTACTTGTTTGTTAATCCACCTTATTGAACAGCGCTGTGGAATTTGTTGGCGTTCTAAAAATAAATGACCGGTCACCAGTCAGAATTGTGATAGGTAGCTTTTTCCCTTTAAAAAAAAAAAAGAAAAAAATTACTTTAAATGCCTGTGTAGCACAGCAAGAACATACCATGCAAACCAATTTAAACCCAACAGTGCCTATATAGCACAATGGAAGGAATTCTCAAGCCTGCCTGTGTTCTTGCAGCACTCTTCCACATATGTAAAAACATGTATGAGCACTCCTGGAGCATCATGGTGAAATTACATCACCCTGGGTATTAAAAGTACTATAAAAAAAAAAGGCTTTTTTTTTTTTTTTTTTTAAAGTGTGTTTTAAACACCTTCTATGCATTATCCGCCCTAGTCATCTCAATAGAGTTTACGGCTCAAAGAAATTAGGAATGTTAACTTTCAGAGATGTAACAGATTCACTTTAATAAAGTTATCAGTTACCTAGTTTATGCTGGATGTATATGTATTCCTACAATTTTACATGCAAGTAAGCTAGACAATTATTGACCTATTACATCTGGATTTCATACATTTAAATAAAACCTTTTCCAAATAAATTAAAGACTTAAATACATCACACATGTGATACACAGTTGACAGGGATGTAACAAGAAGAGAGCACCCATAATTTTTTTAATCTAATGACATGACTTTCTCGTGGTGAATACTTAAGGTGTGGTGATGTTCGGTACCCTGAAAACCGGTAATAAGGGCTTTGATATTTGTGTAAAACAAATATCAACCACCTATAGCTCCTCTATAGCAAGAGTTTTCTCCTAGAAATTTAACAGCTTTAGATGGATATTGCACGGGAGTGGATTTTTTTTACTCCTTTTTGAATTTGAAATAAAAGTAGTATCTACTCTATGTTGCTAGTCTCTTCCTACCAGGAGGACCATGGATAAAATATTTTTCATGAAGGCTGCTTCTCATTTCCGTGAGCACGAATGATAAAATCCTGCCCAATTTATTCCAGCCCAACATGGGTTATCAAACAGATTTTCAGAATCAAGACAAATCTCCAAAGCCAAGAATGATGTTTTCTATTGATAAGTTTGGCGAAAGATCCAAACCCACTTTATCTTAATGAAATGGTTTTGATGCACATATCAGGTCCCGGACCAATTATCTTACATTTAGTAGTTCTGAACTACTATTTCTGCAACCCTAGCCAAACCTCCATAGCGGAGAGTCCCAGAGCCACTGTAAGCAAAACGGAATCCGTAATTTAATATAATCTGTATGAGATCTGCTTTTTAAGGTTATAGAATTTTTTCACCAATATCTATTTTTCTAGATTACAAATAGTTTGTTGTCCATAAAGCTTCTCTATTAGAATCACATGAATTGACAAATTAAAGGACCACTCTAGGCACCCAGACCACTTCAGCTTAATGAAGTGGTCTGGGTGCCAGGTCCTTCTAGGGTTAACCCATTTTTTATAAACATAGCAGTTTCAGAGAAACTGCTATGTTTATGAATGGGTTAAGCCTTCCCCCTAATCCTCTAGTGGCTGTCTCATTGACAGCCACTAGAGGCGCTTGCGTGCTTCTCACTGTGATTTTCACGGTGAGAGCACGCAAGCGTCCATAGGAAAGCATTGTAAATGCTTTCCTATGCGACGGGCTGAATGCGCGCGCAGCTCTTGCCGCGCGTGCGCATTCAGCCCAGGAGGAGGAACGGAGGAGGAGAGCTCCCCGCCCAGCGCTGGAAAAAGGTAAGTTTTTAACCCTTTTCCCCTTCCAGAGCCGGGCGGGAGGGGGTCCCTGAGGGTGGGGGCACCCTCAGGGCACTATAGTGCCAGGAAAACGAGTATGTTTTCCTGGCACTATAGTGGTCCTTTAATGTTGGGCAAAAAGAATAAAGGATTAACATAGTTGCAGTACTTGTGGAATTGAAGCTTTAAAAAAAAAAAAAAAAAAATTGTGAAAAAGTCATTCATATTTTCATTTTAACTGCCTTGTTCAGGTGCATTAAAATGTATTTTTCCAGCCTAAACATATAGTTTACTCTGTAAGAATAAAGTTGGGAAATTGGCCTTGACACTTAGTGGAAAGTAACAGATTTAGTTCAGGCCATAAACAGCATATTCTGGCAACTTCAAACATAAAAACAGTTAAAACTAACTGCAAAGAACAGTGTGTACATGGAAGGAATGGCTCTCAGAGCATGCATGTTCAGTAATTCCTAGTAACTCCTTAGGGGTAAAACTGTATCAAAGCACCACGTGAATTCAGCTATCCAAAATTTAGAATTCATTTTTATTAAAACATGGAGATACTAATATATATATATTTAATATATTCATGCAAAAGTTAAGGGTTTTCAACGATTAATCAAAGCCACCACTTTTTATGAAACCGTTTTAGACTTATCACGTGTTCTACTACTTAGAAGACCCTTAGATTTCTATTCTGCTGCAACTCCAGTTATGTAATCTATTTATCTAGAAGTAAACAAAACTTCTTTAATTCTGCTTAAAGCCAGAATGAATACCAAAACATTTACCTTCCATTTAACTTAAGGTGAAGATAAGCACCATAATCATAAAATGTAGTTATTAAATGTGGTTATGGAGCCATCGCCTTCTAGCTCAAGTGTTTAACTAAAACAGGGGGATCCTAAGGCACCTGCACCCTGCTTGTATTATTATTAAAGTAGAAATCCCACTTCTGCTTTGTTTTCAGCTATTTTCTGGACAGCTTTTATAGGCAAAGCACATAAGTTGACACATTCAACCTACAAATGCAGTTAAATACAGAAAAATATATGTGGAACTTAAAGGGATAGCACACTTCCCAAATAAAATTTTTTTAGTAGATATATCCCAAGTGAAAAATTTGATAAATTTAATTATGCATTATTTCATTAGGGAGATATCTAAAAAGCAAGGAGGTGGTATTATTACAAGGACACTGTGCCTTTACCTGCTGACATTCAAGGCATTTAATCAGCCGGCTTTAAAGGGACACTAGCTTAAAGTAATGGTTCTCCTGTCTACAGCCTGTCGCTGCAGGCTGATCACTGTAAATGTTGCTTTTCCAGAGAAAAGGCAGTGTTTACATTGCGGCCTAGTAACACCTTTAGTGGGAGTCACTCAGATGGCCCTTAGAGGTGCTCCCTATCGCAACGTGCAGCACCTACACTCAGCATCTCCTCGCCCGGCAAGGCGACACTAAACATTCCCCAAAGATATGATCTCACTGGCCTCTTTGCAAAAAAAAAAAAAAAAATATGGAATGAGTATTTTTATTTTTATTTTTTTTAAAACCAAAACTCCTGTTTTGAAATAACCTGTTAATATAGGGTGCTTAGGCAGAAGCAAAATGAAAAACAGAACAGACAGTTCTGTTACATTATCGTGTTCAAAGAACTTATACTTGGTAACTGTGTAACAGAATAAAGACATTACCTGGATTTTATGGCATATGTTTTGCCAGAGGCAACAGACTTGACTCCGCCTTGGTTGAGAGAAAATAACCAACGTGAGCTTTATTTTGCTTTAATGAGACAGGTGAGATACAGCACTCCTTACTTTCTGCAGCAACCTTGGGAACTTGTAAATGATCAGAGGCTTTGTAACATTGTCTAAAGGGCAAAATTGTCCACAATTCTATAAACAGTAGTATATTTTTTATTTTTTTATTTTTTTTAAATCAATACGATCCAGTAACTGCACTACATCTTAAGGAGTGCCCAAATCTAGTTATTTATTGAGGGAGAAGAACATTGTTTGCCTCTGTACAATTTAAAATTCTAAACTTTGCTTTTAATAGAAAGGGTACACAGATCAACATTCCAAAGTGAAAATAACAAATGTGAAGGGGAACATTAGATCAAGTCTATGTTTTATACAGTTATACACAATACACGAAGGGAAGGGCTGGCCAATAGGGTTTCAATATCCACCATGTTTCCTAAACATATCACTTATACATAGGACATCAATTGATTAGTCAGAAATAATGCACTATATAAAATTATAAATACTGCAAGTCCAACATGCTGTCTAATGTGTAATCAGAGAAACAGTGCATATGGCAACTTGATAAAGGGTAATTCTCATTTGGAGATAAAGAGAAGGACAACTATGTCTAAAGTACAACTATGTCTTTAACACATGACCTATCAGTAATGTGCTGCAGTGTATTAAACTACATAAAGCGCTCATTCACATATCTTTGCAACCTTTTACAGACCGATTTACATGTATGTTGTATGTGTGAAACCCTCTTGCATAGTAAGCTTGTCTTCTTTCTACAATTGACAAATCCCTGTCACATGGCACTGCGCTGTCTGGCTAGATTAAACCAAGCACCACAAACATTCAGCCCATCACATGGCTCAGAAGTACGTGCCAAGAGCTAGTTCAACTCATTCGGTTCAGCAAACAACAGGCAGAAAGGCCTTGTTGTTTCTTCCATCACATGTCTAATGCCAGCTCCTCTACTTACAGCTTATGAACTGTGTACAACCACAATGAGCACTGACCCATGGAAAACAGTGGTCACAAAGCAGAAAAGGAAAATGAGCGCCATCTACAGGTAATCAAGAAATAAACAGGTCTGTGTTTAAACTCCCATTTTTCTTTTATGTTTCAACCTGGGAACACTGGCAAAGAGTGCTTTAGATAGTGTATGGAAACCTAAAAGGTTATTCCAACTTAAAAAAAAAGTAACCCCTCCGCTTTAAATGAAGCTAAAACCCAGTGTTCCAGCATTCTGGACAAGTTCTCACCTTAGCCTAATCCTCCTCTACGGATGTCACTCCCCCTAGCTGCCAGGGGAGGTATGTAGGGAAAGTACGGGCTAAGGGGAGGCCATGTGATGCACAGGAAAGGGGAGAAGGAAAGGGCAGAGATGCTGCCACTGAACGCTAGTCACAGAATGCTGTGCTTGTTGATATTAGCCAGACCAGAATTCTTGTTCCAGGGTGGCTAATGATGCTCCAGTGTGTTTAATTCTATATGTGCAAAGTTTCAAATTAAAACATTGCACACACCGACTTCAGTCACAATGACCACTTCAAATCACTGGAGTAAACCTTTAAATGCATCAATTAACATGTAGTTTATAATTTAAGCAATGATTTAAATCAGGGAAACCATTTGTTAGCTCAATATTCAAGTTTGTGAAAAGGCAAAAGAAATGAATTTATAGAAGCTCTATTTCCTTATGCACTGCACTCATGCCTGGTTATGTCCACACCCTGATGATCTGGGAAGTGGTGAGAGTGGTCAAGAAACACTTACACTGGTGACCCGCCGGTAGATCTGCGCAGCATTTTGGCACTCGGAGTAAGGGTATTCAGATGTGGCCATCTCAAGCATGCACATCCCAAAAGCATACACGTCTACGGACTCATCGTATTTCTCCTCATACATCTCTGGGGCCATGAACTCAGGGGTACCTTAAATTAAAAGAACGGTTCAGACTCTAAATTTTCTGAAAGCCAGCAGGTTCTGGAGTCGCTACTCACCGGAGTAAGGGTCAGGACATAAGACCTATGAGAGAGAGAGTGGGGGCAAAGAAAAAAAAAGGAGGAAAATTTCTTAGTTAATCTGTAAAGAAAATTAAATTTAGATGTCTTCCATTGCAAGGCCTCTGTGAGAGTGTGGGGGGAGGAAAAAAAACCTGTAAAATTAAAGTGCTAGGAATTTTAAGTAAATAAAAATGTAAAATAAATAAAACAGATGACAGTGATAAAGTGTAGTAAATACTCTGACATAGCTTACTAGACATGGATATTACACTGTAAGCTTGAGAACCAGGTTAACTGTCTGCATATGAAGAATTTTAATAGTCAATGTATCCAGCACCAATGAGTTTGTTGGCACTATTTAAATACATAGCTTACTAGACAAAGAAGGAATTCCCTTTCTGTACAAATTTTAGAATGGTTCCATTTCAAAACGGCACTATGAAAACACCAAGTAAATGGAGAGATGCAATAAGTAGTCTGTTGATAAACTGCTACAGAACCTACTTAATGCAATATAAATAAGTTAGCCTACCTGTATATAACTTGGACTGAACCACCTGCTGTTGGAAGGAAGAACTAGTTAGTCAGACTAGCATGGTGTACAACTCTCCATTCACTTGGTTACGTTGCAGGACTGGTGAGACCTTGCAATGGAAAACAGGCAGCCATAAATCCAGGTATTTAAGTACGGAGATCTTCAAAACAGGCTTCTGCAAAGGCCACTCACCAGAGACCTTCTCTTCACATACTTACGGTGTGACCTGCAGTACACACTAAAGGCCTACTGCAGCCAATAATGGTGAGCCATAGCCTATAGGCAGAAAAACACTCAGAAATACAGAAAAAGTTGTGAGGTTGAGTTTCATTGCCAGGGTTTAAAGCCGCCATGGGCTACACAAATTTTTGGAAAAAGTGGTGAGATCAGGTTTCTAGCGTAAGGAAGGAAATACTATACAATCAAAAATTAACCCACTGCCGAAGAGATCCAAAAGAGAGAAGGTTAAATGTTGTGAGTGTTTTGCAACATTTTTAACTTCAGGGGAAAAAAAATCTTCACTGATGATCATTCACCCACATATGAATGCGTACAAGCTCAATGAGGCAATATATAGAGAATATATCTCTTATATCAATGTATATATCTACCAAACAGTGCTGTAGCCAGCTGACCTTTAATTCACAGTTTTGTTTTTTTTGTTTGTTTTTTTCAACCATAGGGGGATTTACAATGTTTCAAATTATTTCAAGTATTGAAGACTGAACTAAGTAACTCCACCTTCAGCTCAGCATGCATGTGGGAATATATATATGTATTTAAAAAATTTCTAGAAGCACACATTGTAGAGTATACAGCCAGTGATGGTAGCAATGTTGTGTAATTTAACAGATTCACTGCAAGCTCTCAGCCAGAAGAGAGATTGGAAAACCTCCATCTGTCCAATGTGTGTCAGAGGCAAAACATTTGAACATGCATTTTCTTTAATATCTAACAAAACAAATCATATGAAAAAGCTAAATCTTCACTTTACTCCCACTCTGCCTTGTAGCTTAAAGGTGTACTTACCAGCCCTGCCTTACACAAAGCAAGTCAATTTAAATCAGCAAGCTGAATAACTCAGAATCTGGACAAAGTGATATAACAGAGCTTAACAGAAGGTTAACTCTCAGCCTGGGCAATTAGGATCTAGACTTCAGTCAAGCCAAGAGTGCGTCTGTGACACTTGCACATAAATCTGTAAAAGACAAAGATTTAGTTGATGGACTTACCTATAACACTCTTTGCAAAAGAAGCTCGTTTTAAAGTAGCCAAGCCCAAGTCCCCTATTTTCACAGAACCCGTAGGGCCGGTGATAAAGATGTTGTCACACTTCAGGTCCCTGTGGATAATAGGAGGCGTACGTGTATGCAGAAATTGCAGACCTTTGAGGATTTGTCGACACCAGCTTCTTAGAACCTTCAGTTTCATCACCTTGAATCTCTTCAGGTATCTGACATGGACAGAAATTAGGTGAAAGTTATCAAAAATGCCTAGGACAAACAAATTCCTCTTCCATATAACTCTTACTAGAAAAATAAGCTTGTACAGTGTGTATTGGGGTAACTGAAAAGACCTACAAATAAGGTTGTGACGGACCGCCATCACCGAGTACCATGCCCACTTGCTTGCCTGCATTGTTTCAGATCCTCATGTCGGGGATCTCCATTTTTAAGAGGCAATGAATTGGTTGTGGGGTTCCCTTGTTCCCAAATCATGTTTGGGCTGGATTGGGAGATTGTGCTTGTCCCATTCTGGATATGATATTGAAACACAAAGGATTGTTTGTTCCTGAAAGCCGATGAGCATTAACATGTCAAAGGACTTCCTATCTAAGAGGCAAACCAGGCTTCCAGGGCACTTAAGTGTGCTGTCTCACACCTTACCAAATAGCTCTGTTGGAATCCCCAGCTTCAAAGACTAACTCAGGTTGTAAGCTCTGTCCTTTCATACAATCAATTAACCCCTTTTGTAATGGTAAAATGTGTGTCGTTGTTTGGAGCCATTGTAGACTTTTCTGGACCTGAGAGGGAACTTTATTATCTCACAGGCACAGATGATCATGGGAGGGATTACCCTCTGGACCCGATAGGGAACTCTATTGTCTTCCAGACACAGCAACGCCGGGTCTGGGTTATGTTTTGGGTTACTTTGAATGGAGAAAAAAGCCAGGTGTTCCAAATCCATATTGTCAGAGTGTGTACCTCCAGAACTGTGTCTCGTCTAGTTACTGGAGAATGTGTCTGCTATTCCAGCTTGCAGGGGACGAAGCGGGCAAAGTCCTTGTAAGGATTAATAGCTAGTTCCCCCATCCGTTTCCCAGTGCCAGCTAGGAAGCAGCCCTTTGGCGGAGGTACCCAGCCGGGTTACAGGGAGCTCCGCTACAAAGTTGTTGCACTTGTACACTAGCCAGGGTAAAGTAATTGCACACTTGGCAGAAGAGAAAGCAAAATGGTTGTGGCAGGTCAAAACAAGTGTGCAAACACTGCATTTTGGCCATTTTGGCATCTATGCATCGCACAAACCAAATTGTTGGCATATATGTATAGATTTTCTTTTGGTAAAGAGGGATGTCCTGGCACCATAAGCACTTGTGTAGAGATGTGTACTGACAATTGTACAATAATTATCTATGTGAAGGGAATCCTTTCAGCCTTTGCACTTTACAATAGGAGAGCATTCTAAGAGCTTATAGCCCCCTACTTACATAACATTTGCAAACACAATCATTTGACAGTTTTATTTGACTGAAAACATTTGCTCTTTTAGTCTTAAAGTTATGTCTAATTTATCAAAGAGAAAAAGGAAGAACAAAGATTTTATAGAAACATCCAAATTTGGAAAAGGGAAGGAGCTGAAGCATTTTATAGTACGTTAAGGCTAGGATATATACCATTACCTTTTAATTTAGCATTACTGCTCTTTTAAAGCCACTTTACCAGAAAGTCTCACCACATTAAAATAGGAATGTGGGGTTTTGTTCCTCTCCCAACAATATTGGGAGAGACTATAAAGAAGAAACATTTGTAAATATCCCTTTCGATTGTATAAGTTAAAGTGAGAATTGACAGGAATTCAAAGTGAACTTCAAATGTAAACAACAAAAATTGCCTAAATTGCAAATATTCTCCAAGCAAGCATCGCTTCTAGTTCAACTATATTGGTCTAACACTTGAAATTCACTTTGAATTCCCCACAATTCTCACATTAGTGAATAACCCTGCCAATCTGCTAAAGTTTTCTCAAAGTTCTAGAGAAACCGTTTATGAAGTTTATTACGAATATACTAGATTTCCAAAATGAGTTAATAGTATAAGCAAAATAGCATGTATTTGTTGTAAGCACCGGTCAATTTGTCACAAGTCTTCCTAGCACTTTACTCACAGACATCTGCAGGGAATTACACACTAGCACGTACACACTGACACAGATGCACACCGACAGATACACACAGACAGAATGATAGACACACTGGCACATACAAAGTAACAAAGATACACACTGACAGATACACTGACATACAGGTACACACTAGCACATACACCATGTCACACAGATCAACACTGACACACACTGGCAGAAACACATTCAAATACACTTACACACATTTATTTATATTTGCAGTCCTTTCTTAAAGAGGGTGACTTCCTTCAGTGCTGCAGGTTGCTGGCTGAAGCTGGTGTGCTGCTCAGTCCATGCTGCACTCGCTCTCCCTCCAGCCGGCGTGCTTTATCTGAGAGGAAATGCTTTCACTTCCTCTAAGCATCCAATACTACTGGGGCCCGGTCGTAGTGTAAGACGGCCATGCCACCTGACCGGACCCCTGTTTAGCGATACCTATCGGGTAGCCCTAAATGCTTGGGTCACCCAATGTGCAAATCGCTGCGGAACCCTAAGGTTCTGCCAAACACCAATTGGAAAATGCTGCCCTAAAGAAATATTGCAGTAAAGGCATCATAGCTCTATTTAAGAGTGCAGTAGTTGTATGAAACACTTGATATAAGTGTTAAAATTATCTTAATTTATTTTACAGTCCTATTAGTGTATTTTCTCCAGGTAGAATACTAAACATTATAGAACACAACAATACAATTTTAACACACTACGGTAATATTGTGCATTTGTGATTGGCTTTATGGACAGAAAAGTTGCCACTGATCACTTCTGCCCCTTTAAAAGTGTATGCTTTTCTTTGAATATGTTGTGCAGGTGTCCTGCCCACATACTCTCAGCTGCCACCCAGACTATCCACACTAAAAAGAAAAAAAAAATTGGTTAGAGGACTGAAGTCATCTGGCTCCATACCAAGGCATCATGCTTATTAATCCCTATTAATGTGGCTTCTTGGGTTCAAAAGCATGACTGGGAACTAAATAGGCCTGCATTAATCCGTTTGAAAAGGCTGATACTTCAAAGAAAGCTGGACATGACCTATGAAGAAATTCTATATGTCACTTGCAGTTGGTGAGAACTGGGTATCAATTATTTCAAAGCCATACACCCAAGACAAAAATACAGGCCAGTGTCTCTTATGAAAAGGGAGTGTGTGCAGAGTAACATGTTCACCTGTTCATTTTACATCTGTTTGCAAGATGTAAGTCTAGCTGGCAAAGTACAAAAATTAAATCTTTGGGGAAAATAAATTAAATTAAGCAAAGTCGTACTCTGAGCAATATAATCACTGTAGCAGCCTTATGGCAGCGACTCTCACCTTCTGGAGCTGGCCTGCACAACCTGCAGTCCCCAGATATTTTTGAATAAAACAGTTAGCCAACGCCCGTTCATTTTATGAAACAGATAGCCAACGCCCATGTTTTTGTTGAATGAAACAGATAGCCACGGAATCATGGGAGTTGCAAAGACCCCTAATGGTGACACATGATGTGCCGTGGTTCGGGGATGCAGGGGTATGTAAGTTTTACTTGCCTAAGCTATCCGTCGTGGCCACCGCCATGACTATCTGGTTGATGCTCTTCATTAATGTCAGTGCTGTACCCTCATGCATGCGTAAGAGTACAACACTGATGTCCATGAAGGATCCCCTGACAGCCTACACAGAAACTTTTTTCTCACAGTTCTCAATAGTGACAGCTGGAGAAAATGTCAAAACATGATGGCATATTAAGTTTTGTCAAACTAAGGAACATTGCACAAGACAAAGTAGTCCCTGCTTTTTCTTCTGATCTCTTTTTGCCAGCGCTAAAACGTCAGCAAAATTCTTATACAGTTAATGTATTTCATAAATAATTTATCTTTATGATAAACTAATTTTTTGGGGAGTGGGGTAGGTTGGGTGACACGGCCTCAAATATTGTGGCATTAAGTCTTAACTATGCTTTATCATCTTACCAGGACAGTGGTGACTGGCATACAGTGCTGGTGGTGGATCCTGGGCCAGCCCTCAGGATATTGTGGTGATGACAAATGTCGAAATGCAAATTAAGAAATCATTTGAATAATCAATCGGGCTTAGAGCATGTATAGGAAAGGGAGGGGGGGAGGGAAGGAAGGATACATGTATCACATATAGGCAGGCTTTGGGCTTATCAACTAAGGTGTTTAAATGTAAATAAATGGGGAGAACTGGTAATCATACGGGATAAAAAAAAATGAGTAAATGGGGGGCGTGGCCTGACCTAGGATGGAGTGAGACGCACGGTGCCTGTGCTCCTAGGCCTCACCCTGTATAGCCCGTAATCTACAGCATCCAGACCTGTATAAACCCTTCTAGGATGGGGAAAACTAAGCGTGCACTCAGTGGTGGTCAGCCTGGGGGGGCTCTGCTGCGGTCCCAGACCGGCCCGATGGATGACTACCTTGCAGGGCCGCCGGGTCTGTCGGACGCCATTGATCTGCCGATTCCCGCCTCACCCAGCTCCAGCACGGCCGGATCATCTCGCGGCACTAATGAGCCAGCTGCCCTCTCCCAAATATCGTTAGACATTGCTGCCATCTTGTCCAGCATGCTCACCAGGCGGGACAAGTCTGAAATGGTGGCTGAGCTGCGGGCGGTGATCAGAGAGGAGATTGCTGCAGTGCTCGCGGATCTCACCGCCCTGGAACACCGCGTGGATGCCCTGGATGCTGAGCATCTTCAGACCACCCACAGGCAAGAGGCTGCGGACCTTGCGACCACCAGGCAGGGGAACCTGCTCCTAGCCCTCCGCCGGCAGGTCGAAGATCTCGACAATAGGGGCCGGCGGAACAACATTAGGATCCGGGGGCTGCCGGAGGCAGAAGGGGAGCTGCCACACGAGCTACTCACCGGCCTGTTTTCGCAATTGCTGGGGGAGACAGCGCCAGACGATTTTGGCATTGAGCGGGCGCATAGGGCTCTGCGGGCGCCCCGGCGTGATGGGATGCCGAGGGACATGATCTGCGCCCTGACGTCTTTCCCGCTCAAAGAAGAACTGATGAAGGCTGCGCGTTCCCGTCCTGATCTCCGCTACATGGACGCCCCGGTGGCCTTGTATCACGACCTGTCGCAGACAACTCTGGACACCCGGCGGGCCTTGCGGCCGCTTACCTGCCTGCTCCAGGAAAGAAGAATCCCGTACAAGTGGGGTTTCCCCTTTAGCCTGCAGGCCCGGGTGGGCAATATGTGGCATGTGCTTCAGTGGCCCAACGATGTCCCCCGGTTTCTCCGAAATGCGGGCCTTCCCCATATCGCTGTCCCGAACTGGATTTTGGGGGAGCCCCCGGCTAGGGCGTCGGGCCCCGACGAGGCTGCACACAACCTTCATCCGGATCCTGAGATGCCACGACGCAGAGGAGGGCCGAATGGCCCAGAAGAGTAGCGGTTACCTGCTACGCCTGGTGGCGGTCCCCCGAGGGCTGTCGGATCAGGCAGGGCTCCCATCGGACCTCAGCCCCATAGTCACGGGACTCTCGGCTGCCCGGCTGTGAAGTGGGGGGCACCCCTGCCCAGGGTATGTACTTTGGTGGACTACGCTCTAGAGAAGTTTGCTGCCTGGGGGAGGGCTGGTAGTTAGGTTGGGTGGCAAGGGTTAAAGGGGTTTGAAAGCCGTAGCGGGCAGATTTCGGGTGGGTTCCACCGCAGGTGGGGAGGGCAGGGGGGTAAGTGCTGGACTGGGCTGTGGAGCTGTTGGGGACTGGCTGAAGACGATGGCTTTGGGGGACAAATTTGTACTCTTTTCCCCCCCTCCCCCCCCCCTTTTTTTTTATCTCTCTCTCTCTCCCCTCTTCCCCTCTCATATTGCCTGCCTACAGTGGGGAGGTCTAGGTTGGGTGCATGGTTATGTGGTGCTTAGTGGCGCCGCTGGGTTGGGGGTTTGGGGAGGCGGTGGCGCCACCTTACGGCAGTTCTCACCATTGTTCCTTTTACGCTGGGGTCATCCCAGGTGGCGGCCCACGCAGAGGTAGGGGTACTTGGCGATTGGGGTGAAGGGGGGTATTGGAGCGGGCGAGGGGAAGGCCGCTACTAGGTGGGGGTGGCTGCTTGGGTTTAGGAGGGGGAGGAGGGGGCACGAGGGAGGGGGCGGTCTCCAGTAGTCCTCGCAGGAGGGGGGAGGGAGAGATCCGCACCCGGGCAGACCCTGGATCAGGCATCGGGAGGTGGGTGGAGGCTCAGTCACATACGAAGGAAAGCCCTAGGCATGGAATGGGCATCTTACCATTATGCGGTCACCTAGGCACCGGTTGGGCGGATGGGCGATCCCTGGGGAGGCGAGGTAGTGAGGTATTGGGGTGTTTTTCGGTTTTCTTTCTTGGGGCTGGGGGCTAGAGAGGGGAGTACTCCTAGCTTAATCTATTACGGTCAAGGGGGGGAGGGGCGGGGACCCAAGACAGGTCGGTGGCACGCGGGGGGCGCAGGCTGGGGGCGGGTTGAGGGCACACGCAAGCCGCACCCCCACGGGGGCTGTTAGATGGGGCAGTTCACATGTTTTCTCTCAGTTATTAGTGTTTTAGCCTCTGGATTCTTGCACGTTAGACACACAGGGTGACGGCCGACGGACACTGCGGCAGTTACGACCACTACATTCCACGGAAACGCCAAGACAGTGAGGGGCCCTTTTGTTCCCTACTGTGACGGACCCGCACTGTAAATAGAGCCGGGGTTCCTCACACGGGCATATTAACCCGGGGGAGGATTCTACTTTCCCGGCTCCGGGTCGACGTTGCCCACGGAGGGCGGTGAGACTAAGACCTACTGTTATCAGCACTGGACCTCCCACACCTTTCCTTACCTACGCTCCCAGCTGTGCCGGGGCGGGGGCGCTCCTCCGTTGTAGCGATGGCACCCGGTCGGGGCTTCGTTCCGGCGCGGCTGACCTACTGGTCTAATAATGTTCATGGGCTTAACATTCCGGAAAAACGATCACAATTGCAGCGGCAGCTCTGGGCCGCAAGAGCATTAGTGGCGTTCCTGCAAGAGACGCATTTCAAGGGGGGAAGATGCACCTAAACTGGAGAATCGGCGATTCCCGTTGGGATTTTACGCCAATCACCAAACAGCCCAAAAGGCGGGGGTGGCTATTCTCTTCGCCCAGACGACGCCTTTCCTTCACTTGGCGTCCCAATTGGACCCGATGGGGAGATACCTATTCTTAAAGGGCACCATAGCGGATCATGTCTATACCTTCGCATGCATATACTGCCCAAATAGGGGCCAGCACATCTTCCTATCCCGAACACTTGCCAAACTAGAGAGATTCCGGGAGGGACTCCTGGTCCTTGGCGGCGACCTCAATATCCCGCTGGAACCCCGGCTGGATACTTCCAGGGGCATGACCGCGGTCCCGGTTGCAAGTATCCGGCTGTCCCAGCGTGCCTTGCACAAAGTCGGCTTGGTAGATTGTTGGAGGGCCTGCAACCCGGAGGGGAGAGACTACACCCACTACTCTGCGGTGCACGCACAATACAGCCGTATCGACTACATCTTCCTGGCACAAGAATTTCTGAACCTCTTGCAGGGAGCGGAAATAGGCATTATAGGCCACTCGGATCATGCACCGGTCCTGGTTCATACGAATTCCCCGCTCTTTAAGCCCAGTGAACGACAATGGAAGCTCAATGAAACTATGCTGGATGATTTGGCTCTCACACAGTCCACGACTCGTGCCCTGTCAGAGTACTTCACCACCAACGATACCGCGGATACGACTCCTCTAAGGC
The DNA here is from genome assembly GCA_933207985.1 of Pelobates cultripes. Taxonomy (NCBI): domain Eukaryota; kingdom Metazoa; phylum Chordata; class Amphibia; order Anura; family Pelobatidae; genus Pelobates; species Pelobates cultripes. The sequence continues at coordinate 218,909,374 of OW240914.1, read as the reverse complement.
TTTGGGAGGCGCACAAATGCGTCATCCGGGGCTTCTTCATCTCCGAGAGCACCAAACGCAAAAAGGACAGACGAGCTCACATTTCCAGCTTGACCAAGCGTATCGCTGACTTAGAAGGAACTCATAAGCAAACCCTAGATGAGGACACATACCTCCAACTGGTGGAGGCACGTAGGGACTTGCAAAAGATTCTGTCGCAGGGGTTCTTGCTCACCGCTAGGAAGGCCTCTAGGTTCTTCTACGAACACTCCAATAAGTGCGGGAGATTGTTAGCCCGGATGCTCCGTGAAAAACGCAGGATGCTCCATGTCCATAAAATACGCACGGGGAATGGGGATACTACACGCCTCCCAAATGGCATACTGTCGGCATTCCAGGAGTATTATGCGGCTCTTTACGACCAAACGAAACACCGCACAGCATCAGAGGTACGGCAACATAAGGAGAGGATAGTGGAGTACTTACAAACCCATGTTACACGCAGACTCACTCCGGAGCAGGAGACGGAACTGGAGGTTCCTTTGTCGGTGGAGGAACTCGCGGCGGCGCTGAAGGCCACCAAGACTCACAGGGCACCAGGGCCGGACGGCTTACCAGCTTCTTATTTACAGACGTTCAGGGATATCCTCCTACCCCGACTGGTCGCAGGGCTCAACTCCTTGCGGGAGGAAGGCCGCTTTCATGAAGACACATTGAGGGCAACGGTTACGATCCTCCCGAAGGAGGGCAAAGACCCCATGGACTGTGCCAGCTACAGACCAATTTCATTGCTCAATGCGGACCTTAAAGTGTTTGCCAAAGCTCTGGCACTACGGATGGCTAGGACCCTGCCGGAGATTGTGCACCCGGACCAGGTCGGTTTCATACCCGGCCGCGAGGCCCGGGACAATACCATCAGAGCCCTGAACGCGGTCCACGTAGCTCGATCCGGTGGGAGGGAGATGGTACTCCTTTCTACTGACGCCGAGAAGGCTTTTGATAGAGTTGACTGGACTTATCTGCAGGAGACCCTGGGAAGCATGGGGTTTGGGCCAGGTCTCAGGGCATGGGTAGCGGCGCTGTACACGGAACCAACGGCGCGTATACGGGTGAACGGTTCCGGATTTCCAATGGCACGCGTCAGGGCTGCCTGCTGTCCCCCCTCCTTTTTGCCCTCACACTGGAGCCCTTCCTGGAGGCGGTGAGACGAGATGGGGGCATAGCGGGGTGCCTGGTAGGGGGGGAGGAGCATCGGGTGGCGGCATACGCCGATGACATGCTCTTCCTCCTCGAACAGCCCAGAATCTCGCTACCGAACCTAATAGAAGCTTTCCGACTCTATGGCTTAGTTTCTAACTTGAAGCTCAACCTGGCCAAGTCGGAACTGATGCCACTCACACGAGACCCGGCACTTCGTAGACACATCCAGGCGCATTTCCCCTTCCGGATTTGCTTGCACAAACTACGGTACCTGGGCATCTGGATACCGCGTGATCTAACTCAAGCATATTCCATGAATTTTGTCCCCCTACTCACAACTCTACAACAAGATATGAAGCGCTGGGCCCCCCAATATATATCCTGGTTCGGACGCATAAATGCCATTAAAATGAATGTCATGCCCCGTATATTGTACTTGTTCCAGACGATCCCAGTCATTATACCAAGGAACTTCTTCCAAACGTTGTCATCCGCCTTTAAGCAGTTCGTATGGAACCGGAGAGCTGCCCGTATTCGGCAGTCGATCCTGGAACGTCCTAGAAGTGAGGGAGGCATGGGCTTGCCTTCGGTCCTTACTTACTACCGGGCTACACACTTGGCTCGTCTAGTGGACTGGCACGCTGCTCCTAGCGGGAAGCGGTGGGTAGACATGGAAAAGACACAGGCAGGGGGAGGCAAAATTCCGTCCCAGCTGTGGCTGGGAGATGCCACGTTCCAGGAACTACGAACGGGCAACCCCTTGGTGGATGCGACTTTAAAGGTCTGGTGTGGCATCCGGTTCTCTCTACAACTCACGTCATCGCCAAATCCACTTACGCCCGTGACGCATAACCCAAGACTGGCAGGTGGACTCTCCTCAGGTGATCTGAGGAACTTTGGGGCCACGGACTGGATATACCTGCACCAATGGTGTAATGGTCCGAACCTCAAACCGTTGGCTACGCTGCTCCAAGACCGCAGACCCAGCGGCTTGGACAACTTCCGGTACTACCAGCTTAAAACCTATGTAACCTCGCTGACTGGGAAGGCACACCTCCACCGCCCACTGTCCCACTTCGAACCAATCTGTTCCGCCAGACGGCATCTCATCCATGGCATAGCGCAACTCTACTCCGTGTTGCAGAGTTGCGAAGACCAGGCCCCACTAGGGTTCACGGCACGGTGGGAGAGGGAAGCAGGGGTCGAGCTATCTACCTCTGAATGGCAAAAGATCTTTCAATTGACGCACAGGGGGACCATTTGCTCCAAGTTCCAGGAGTGCAACTACAAGATACTGGTGCGTTGGTATAGAACTCCGGACATTCTTCGTCATGTCCACGTATCTCTCTCAGGAGAGTGCTGGAGGTGTGGAGATGCGGATGGCTCTGGGATCCACATGTGGTGGTCGTGTCCCCGCATCGAACCTTTCTGGAGAGCGATACATAAAGGGATTAAAGATGTTACTGGGACGGACATCCCATTCCAGCCGCTGCCAATGCTACTGAATCATACGAGCATGCCTATTTCCGCTTACAAGAAGGGCTTGGTAATACACCTTCTCACGGCAGCAAAATCCCTCATCCCCACGCTATGGAGAAGTCAGGTAGCCCCCTCGCTCCACCAATGGATTGACAGGGTGGAAACGATTTACAACATGGAATTGATGACTGCGTCTCTGCAGGGGCGCTCGGATAAATGTGCGCTCACATGGTTTCCGTGGACGGAGTACACGGCCAGGGGGGCCGCGGGGGGAGCCCGGCCCGGGGAAGGTGGCGCTCCCACACCGGTACGGCTTTCCTCACCCACAATGACTTGACTGTGCCGGGGTGCCTTCCTGTTTAGGGGGGGGCACACTTCCCCATCCAGGCGACTATGACTTCCCTTCACACGCCCCTCAGTCCTTCCCAGACAGACGACACACGGAGACACTTACCCGAGAGTAGGCTTACAGGCTCACTCACCCCCTAACCTAGCATTCAGAGTGTTTTGGGGATGGGGGCTGGAAGTACAGAGCAAGGACTGGAGCTAGTTCACGGCGGCATAGGGGGATAGCGGGTTGGTGAGGCTTCTGAATATCTTGGGTGCGGTGTTGTACAGGATGAGGGGGGTCGGAGTGGAGAGATGGGGGCTAACAAAGCATCTGGATGGTACGAGGGGAGGTCCTCTGGCGCCTTCAGCCTCACACACTTGGCTCACCCCGGGCCTCAGACTCAATACAGGCGATGGCACCTGATTTGACCCCTAGGGGGCTCAGGATACTTACGCTAGGGGAGGAGAAAAGGCACGGTGGCCTCGGAAGGCAACCTGCAGCGGACGGACCTCGCCCACGAACCATCAACCCAGTGTGGGAGGTCGGAGGGTACCGAGGGAATACTGGGCCAGGGGCGAACCCATTAGAGGGCCTCCTAGAATACGGTGGCAGGGGCAACATGCAGTTTAGAATGCCCGTTCAAAAGGCTAAAGGACAAGCCATATATCCCATGCCCCACCCGACGCATGAGTCACATGTGCTCTCCGGTGGTCCCGAGATTGCGGTCCTGTTTGCCGCGCAGATGTATCAGCGCAGTCTAAACTCTAGCCTAATTAAAATGCTAAGATTCTGTCAAATTTCCAGATGTTGTGGCGGCCTATCTGGAGTATGTTACTTTTTCTACCTGGCTCCTGTATAAGGAGATGAACATGTTTGACTGTGTGTATTGACCTAAACGTGCTGTATAAAATAAATGGAAAAATAAAGATTGTCTCAAAAAAAAAAAAAAAATGAGTAAATGGAAAAAAGTATAAAAGAAAAACCTCAAGAGATAGAATGGGATAGAGTAAGAAAAAAAGTGTATGGTATATAGAGGGTTCGATACCAGAATATATATGTATATCAAGTTAGGGGTATATACATGTCAAAAAGAACCATATAAGGGACTGGGAGAGAATGGAACCTAAAATACCCAGCTCTTTATTTAATCCTACATTTTCCCTGGCTTGAATATCCAATAAGTTTCTCGTTGTTTTAGGATTTGAATCCATCCTCACCTCTTTTTGTAGGTGGAATAGTTTAAATCCCTTTAACCTTTAAATCTTTTGGATCACTGTTGCTCTAACTGTTTCTACAGAAAAATGTAGCAGAACTTCATGGTTTATGCACTTCTTTCTGATCGCACATACATGTTCATATATTCTTGTTTTAAACTTTCTACATGTCCTGCCTACATACTGTTTACCACATGTACATTCCAAGAGGTAAATGACATGGTTAGTGTTGTGGTTAATGAATTGCTGGATTTCGTATTCCTTCTTTTCATCATTATGGTTGGAGGAAAAAGACTTATTGTCTTTTTGTTTGATAAGTGGACAAGTGATGCAATTTTTCCTTTCATCTGAATACACTTTTTACATCCAAATATCCTGTTGTGGTTTTTTTGGGGTTATTTTATTTTTAACCAAGCTTGGGGCCATTACGTTTTTTTTAATCTTTCTGAACAGTACTTTCGGTCGTATAGTATCGAAAATACCCATAAATTTATCCTGAGTGATAATGGGCCAATGTTTCCCCATGATCTTAATATTGTTTGCTGATAACCCACATGATCTTCTTAATATCGTTTGCCGATGACCCACATGATCTTCTTAATATCGCTTGCCGATGACCACATGATCTTCTTAATATCGCTTGCCGATGACCACATGATCTTCTTAATATCGCTTGCCGATGACCACATGATCTTCTTAATATCGCTTGCCGATGACCACATGATCTTCTTAATATCGCTTGCCGATGACCACATGATCTTCTTAATATCGCTTGCCGATGACCACATGATCTTAATATCGCTTGCTGAGGAGTCTTTTTCTAAAGGATTTTAGAAACTTATTGGATATTCAAGCCAGGGAAAATGTAGGATTAAATAAAGAGCTGGGTATTTTAGGTTCCATTGTAAATGCTTTCCTATGCGACCGGCTGAATGCGCGCGCAGCTCTTGCCGCGCGTGCGCATTCAGCCGACGGGGCGGAACGGAGGAGGAGAGCTCTCCGCCCAGCGCTGGAAAAAGGTAAGTTTTAACCCCTTTCCCCCTTCCAGAGCCGGGCGGGAGTGGGACCCTGAGGGTGGGGGCACCCTCAGGGCACTATAGTGCCAGGAAAACGAGTATGTTTTCCTGGCACTATAGTGGTCCTTTAAGCTTAATGTTCCTCTGTGCTCTTTGTTTCTTTGCAGCAATATTGTGGGGATTTATTCAGATTTTACACTTTTAAGAGTCTTTCACAGTGGTGTCATGAAAACGTAAGTAAACAAACAAACAAAAAAACGAAAACATAGCATAGTAGCAAAATACCGTATTTTTCGCTCCATAAGACACACTTTTTTTCCCCTCAAAGGTGAGGGGAAATGTCTGTGCGTCTTATGGAGCGAATGTGAAGAATTACTTACCTGTCTTGGAGCGTGGGCCGGCTTCACAGCGCGCTCCGCGGTCCAGGAACTTCTATTTCAGGTTCCGGTTTCCGGCGGGACTGAAAGGAAGTGCACAGTGTGCACACTTCCTTTCAGTCCCGCCGGAAACCGGAACCTGAAATAGAAGTTCCTGGACCGCGGAGCGCGCTGTGAAGCCGGCCCACGCTCCAAGACAGGTAAGTAATTATGGGACAAGGGGAGGGGGAGACACTATGGGATAAGGGGAGGGGGACACTATGGGAGAAAGGGAGGGGAGGAGACACTATGGGACAAGGGGAGGGGGACACTATGGGAGAAAGGGAGGGGAGACACTATGGGAGAAGGGGAGGGGAGACACTATGGGACAAGGGGAGGAGACACTATGGGACAAGGGGAGGGGAGGAGACACTATGGGACAAGGGCAGGGAGGGACACTATGGGATCAGAACACTAATGGACAAGGGGAGGAGGAGTTAA
>OW240914.1:218803911-218903198 GCA_933207985.1 Pelobates cultripes | reverse complement strand
TATGGGACAAGGGGAGGGGAGGAGACACTATGGGACAAGGGGAGGGGAGGAGACACTATGGGACAAGGGGAGGGGAGGAGACACTATGGGACAAGGGGAGGGGGACACTATGGGAGAAAGGGAGGGGGGACACTATGGGACAAGGGGAGGGGGGACACTATGGGACAAGGGGAGGGGGGACACTATGGGACAAGGGGAGGGGGAGACACTATGGGACAAGGGCAGGGGGGGACACTATGGGAGGGAAAGTGCACTATGGGACAATGGGAGGGGGGGACACTATGGGATCAGAACACTAATGGACAAGGGGAGGAGGGGTTAAAGAACACTATGGGACAGGGTAGGAGGGGTTAACAATCACTATGGGACAGGGTAGGAGGGGTTAACAATCACTATGGGACAGGGTAGGAGGGGTTAACAATCACTATGGGACAGAGGAAAGGGGGGTTAAAGATCATTATGGGACAGGGGAGAAAAAAAAATATTCTGAACAAACTGTCCCATGGTAAGAAACACTATGGAACAGTTTGTTCAGAATATTTTTTTTTCTGGGTTTCCTCCTCTAAAAACTAGGTGCGTCTTATGGAGAGGTGCGTCTTATGGAGCGAAAAATACGGTAAATGGTGGGATCTCAGCAGAACTACTTTTTAAATGAACACTCCAAGTATCTTAAGCTCTACTCCTATGTAGTGGTTATGTCCTGGTGCTCTCCAGCATTATTTGTCAAAAGGTTTTAGATCTGTTTGACATCTTATTAGATTCCTACTAGGTTCCCGTAACTTTAGTCCTGCTTCCAGACTTACCTTACAGGAGAATCTGGAATCTGGATACAGATAAACAGGGCTGCCTTCTTTGGCTTGGAGTTTCAGGTCAGGTGAGTGCTCTCAGCCAAAAGCAAGGTCCTGTATTAGACCTGCTTAGCTCAGTGAAGACATTTGGATTATCCCGCAGGGGAAGACTGAAAGTGACGCAGGCAGTCTGGGTACACAGTAGTTAAATCACTTAAAACTATTGCCTGGTGGCAGGGCCTGACTGTTGGAGCTGCGACTAACTGCTTACGTTACTCGAGATCAGGCAATCAAGATTTGTTGTATCTAAAACAGGGAATATAGGGAAGCAGCATTTTATGGGTTCCTTGTTTGTACGATTCAATGGAGCAGTATAAAAGATAAAAAGGGACAGGAATCCAAATATAGTGTAATATATTATATAGCACAAAGGTAGAAAGAAAAAAAAAAGGGTGGGGTGGGGGGGAAGGTATTGCACTTACACTTTTCTGGAGCTAGAGATCAGCTCCAGATCACAGCGCTTCGACGGTACAATCCCAGTCTATGGATATGATGGTGGTCCTAGTCCTCTTTGGTGAAGTATCTTTCAAGAACAAGGACCTCACCCGTAAAGTGCTGCTTCCCTATATTTCCTGCTTAATTGGCACCTACGACCAGAAGGAAGAAACTGTGGTTTGGGAAGTTCGAGCTGCTACACAAAGAGCAACCACCAGAAATCTGTTATACCTGCTGTCTCTATATATTTATTGTTAAAAGCATCTGGGCTAAATTTGCCCAAATTTTTTTTTAATTGTCTCTGAGGCCAACCTGAGGTCGATCCCAGTGTGGGAGAAGCGGCCAATCTCTCTACTCTTAGTTACCCTGAAGCCAGTGGACACAGCACGGACCCCTTCCCCCTCCTGTCAGTGAGGGTTACACGGCATGGTATCCTCTACTCTTCTCAAGCATCACTGGTGATTTTGAGGCCTGCTAACATCTAAGAAACGCAAGCGCACAAGCAAGTCTAAGATGCCATGGCTCGTCTGGACAAATAATTCAACATATTCTGGCTGAAACTAAGCAGACGTCTGCAAGTGTCAGACAACAAAGCTGAAGCACTACCTACCTCAGAGGCAAATGCAGAGTGTCCCCCAAATGGCAGATGGTCTTGTGCATGTAAGAGCTAAATCCTCTACACCCACTCGCCCTGAGAAGACAACAAAGCTGCCATCTTTCTACCAAAAATCCAGGAGACTCATTGCCCACTACAACATATTCAGCCTAAAGAGGAAGAACCCACAAGATGCAGCACATGCACTTTGAGGGAATATAATCGCCAACACCAAGTAACAGTGCATTTCAGAGTTATTCATCTGGATGCCAGGAGCAGGCAAAACAATGGGTATCGCATGCAGGCTCTCGCTGGGGCCAAAGGCCGGTGGAGTGGATGACTCTAGCTGAGGGGGACTCTCTCACTACAGGACTTTAGTGCCTAGCTTGGAAGTGGAATGAACACAAGATAGGCAGGGTCACATGCAAGGCACAGCTTTTCTTTTCCTTTGAACATTTGGTTTTTGTTCCCATTTTGTCCAGTTTTAGGTTTTAAGGTGCTGCCTTTAAGTACAGTTGCATGAATATTTACCAAAAAAATTCAGTTAGGTTCCTATAAACCCTAAAGCATATTTACACAAGTAATGCAGATACTGAAGCAAATTTTGTGTTACAATCTACTTGTGTTTTTCGCATTTACATGCTTTAAAATTGTGCAAATCTTTCATGCATTATCCCAAATGGATTCCATCTGAATTTACCTCACAGTAACATGCTTACATATGCCTGTATCAGTCATTGCTCAAAATAAAAAACTATTGCTTGAACTATGCTATTTATATGAAAAGTAAAGATTGCGCACGTTCTCTCTCCTAAATATTTCAGAAGAAAAACCAATACATTTTATATCTTAATTTCTTTTTTAATACTTTAATTTTATGCAGTGTGTCTGGATGACGCATATGAAATGACATGTCCCTAACTCTCCTTAGCTTTCCAGTGTTTTGACAAAAATATCCCCATTTGAAATTAACAGCACAATGTAGCACAATGCATATTACCTACCAGCAGAGGGCAGATCTGTCTTCCTTGCAGTGGATGCATTAAACAGCACAAGACTGATAAATGACCTGATGAGCTAGTTTACTGTCCCACATTCCCAGCATTCTTTTCCTAAAAACAGACCTCAAATGCACAGAACAAAGCCTAAAACACACCCATTTCCTTTCACATTTCCTGCTATCCCAGAGTGACACACATTGGGGGAGGAAGAATGGCCTAAAAGTAACCCAGATAAAAATGTATCTGTGGGTATATCCATCTTTACAGAAACTGTACAGATTTTTCTAAGGATGCAAACATTAGTGTAACCAAGTACTAAACTCACCTGGCACAGAGCAGAGAGGTTAAGAGATTTCATTGTTTACGTAGCTTGTTATGGAAAATAATTTATATGTCTGCGTGTTAAATAGTGCCAGGTAGAAAAAAAAATTAAGCATTTGCATACTTTGCAGTTACCAATGGGACATGAATATTTAAATACAAAGACTTTGAACGCATTTTTTCAAAGTTTTGACACATAAATTACTACAATCCTAACACAACTTCCTCTCAGTACCAAGGATGGCCTCCTACTATACGGGATTAAACAGTTTTCAAATGGTTTAACCTTGGGAGCAGACAGTCTAAAAACAGTATTGCTAAATGCATTAGGCAGCCAGTAATGGGCTTAGAGAATCAGCCAATCAACATAACACAGGGCTTAACAAATTTGTTTTGAATCTAGGAGCCAGTTTTTTAAAAAACGTATCTTAAGTTTAATTTTCAACGAGAAAAATGCAATTCTTAAGGGACACTATAGACACCAGAACTACTACAGCTTAACGTAGTACTTCCAGTGTCTATAGCCTGTACCTGCCGACCTTTCAATGTAAACACTGCATTTACATTACTGCCTAGTAACGTCTCTAGTGACAATCACTCAGATGGCCACTAGAGAGTGCTTGGTCAGTCCTGCAAAGTATGTAGCACCTACATTAATCATCTCCACACTCTGCATGGAGGTGCTGAATGTTCCCCATAGAGATGCATTCATTCAATGCGTCACTTTGAGATGCTACTGATTGCACTGCGCTGTGTTCTGCCGCGCATACGCAATACCATCCCAATGCTTTCCTATTGGAAAGCATTGGCTTAGCTGAGATCATAAAGATTGATTATCTCCGCCATGGCGAACCCAGCATGGTGTTTTAAAAAAAAAAAAAAAAAGAAAGTAGAAACACCTCTCTCGTGCGATTGGAGGGGGCATTTACCTTAAAACACACACACACAGCTTGACAAAGGCCCTGTTGTGGGTCGAAACCTTTTGATTCTGCTCCAATAAATCTGCCCACTGGATTGAATTTGAGTACCTGGATTATAATTACTTTTTTGCAAATCACACTGTGAGGCTTGGCCAACCTCAGGCCCAGTTTCACACTGGGATCCAGGAGAGTGCGGTATCCGTATTGGTAATTATAGACACACACTCACAAACTAACATTTTTAATTTTAACTGAAATCCACCCAAACATCCCTAACCTTTGGGAGAGCCAAGTGGATCTTTCCCTTGGGTCCAGTTTGGCTGCTCTCTAATCTTCCTGTGAGGGAGTAGTATTTTTTCTTCAGCTCCTCTCCGTTCTGTAGTTATGCCGTGCTGGAGTGACGTTACATTCCGGCTCCTGACATCGTTAAACAGTGCGCAAGGGAGCCAAGAGGAGCTGCAGGTAGATTAATGATCCCTCGCTTGCAGTCTCCATATTCATCAGGGAGGCTGGCTCCAATGCTCCCTCTGAGGGGCCAACATCTCAGGCGCCAGGGAGAAACTTCTAGTATTGGCATTTGTTGAGCCCTGCCATAAACTATACAAATCCTTTCCTATAATACAGCTGCCGAGAAGAGAGAGGTACAAAAATGGCTTAACCCCCCATAGGGTAAGAGGACACACAGAGTCTCCACAATGAAGTTGTTTTGAACATGGAGTGCAAACAAACAAAAAAAACTTCTAAATAAGTTTGATAATAACGTTCAATAATAACGTAGAATAGTGATTTAAAAATTATTCCTCAAAGCACCATGACCACTTCAGTGATTTAAAGTGGTCATGGTGCCTAGAGTCTGAGTGTGCAGCATTTTGCAAGAAATGTTGCACAGTGTTTAATCCCTCTGCTGCCGGAGGTGCAAATTCCCCTCCAGGATCAACTGTAGTGAAACAAAAGAAAAATTATTATTGGTTCTCAAAGAAAAAAATTAAATACATTTTGGCCTTTCGAGAATTCCAAACTGGTTGTCAATTCTGCTTAACTTTCATTGCACAGAATGTCGGTCATTGGCTGTCAGCTAACGTCAATGAATGGTGACTGCCACAGCTTACGGTTTCTGCAGAGCACTGGACCACCAGGGAGCATTAAAATCAGGCAGGGACTGGTTTACTACATTTTGGGTAGGCTGCAGTTGCTCATAGATGCCACACTTCACAATAGTAGCACTTACAGTTGCCCAGGGCAGATTTAGTAGGGCAGAAATATCACACTGACTAGCGGCAAAGGTGGTAATTCTAGGACAGTGCCACATTTAAGATCACTAACTTAAATACAACCCAAAGTACTGCCAACTATATCATTGATAATTTCATGAAGGATACGCGTTTAATTTTATGCATCCGTTAGATGAGTAAAGTTGAAACACCTGAACTTTATAATTAGTTGGGATGTAGAAATACTTTTGGTCATACAGTGAATGTGTGGTGCCATTACAACAGATTCCAGTGACCCACTCTGAGGTGCAGCAGGAAACAAATATCAGATCTCATGCTTTGCAACATAGCAAGACAAAGTGAACCGTGATTAACTAATGAAAGAAGCACAGGCCTCTTCATGGGATACGCCAGCCTCTCTCTGATACCAACACCCATTAGCAAAAAGTAAGCGGACAAGAAGGAATCTTGTAATATTAATTTACCTTGAGCATAGAATAGATACACATGCACATCAGTGTTCAGACTCACTGGTCCTTTTTTATGCATGCACACTACCGTATTTACACACAAAACCTTGACACTCCACACAAATACAACCTATAATTTAGGCACACATCTCCATACAATACATACTTTTATTCACACTTACTGTACACTTCATTCAGTGTACACTGTGTGAATTTAAAATAAATAAATTATAACATATATACACACACACACTAAAGCCAATACGTGCTGAATATGTGAACCAATTCTCTATGCACAGCGCCAAACAACCTCCATGTTCTCTGCCACAGATGAATAGCTCATCTTGAACATGACCATCCATAATGAGCACAATTAGTATAACATTACTCCGGGAGGAGACTGCTAAATTATATCCTTTTTCAAACTTCTTTATAAAGCCAATTTTTTTTATACTCACGTTTTTAAGGTGCCAGAGGTCATCAGCTCGGTCACAAGAACAATGCATTTCTTTCCTTTCAATGTAGACTCCCAGGAATCATAGAATCTGACTATGTTAGGGTGTTGAAGACCCTTCAGCATTCCAGCCTCCTCCTTAAACCTCTGACGTTCTGACTTGGAAAGCTTACGATCCTATAGGAATAAAATAAAAACAACATGCAAACATGATTTAGAAAACTAACTCAATAGCTCATTAGAAAAAATCCATACAGCCTGTAAAATATCCAATTCTTTCACCCTCACCTATCAGTAACACATTTATGTGAACTCAATATTTTAAACCAATACTCCTGAAATCTCATGCTTATGTACTTGAGTATGACGCTTGTGTACAGTAGGTGCACTTTAAAGGGACACTGTAGGCACCCAGACCACTTCAGCTCATTGAAGTGGTCTGGGTGCAGTGTCCATTTTGCACTGTACTTCCAGGGAAACTGCAATGTTTACATTGCAGCTCTAAGTCTACCCACAGTGGCTGTTATTTCAGAGTTTTTCCGGGATTGAAATGGATCTTTGGTCCGTTATCTGACGCTGGATGTCCTCACACTCTGCATGAGGAACACCAGTGTCCGATTTTTCCTAATCCCAATGCAAGCCCCATTGCCGCACATTCGCATTAGGTCTCCCCTGCCAGCTGACATCAGGGGAGGGGGTTTAAAGCAACATGAGTAAAAAATGCTACATGTTTAAGAATCCAGCAATACTTTCTAGAAAAATGTAGGGCAACAAAATAAACGCAGCATACAGACAAGAATCCAACCACATTGTGGTCTACTCTTCCACGTATCCATTTGACGAAAAAATATTTACACAAAACAAGAAAATACAAATATCTACTGCTTGACAGCAGTACAAATAGGTTTAAGTGATATTTTCTTAGAATTATTTCTTAAAGGAACACTCCAAACTCCATATAACCACTATAGCGAGCTGTAGTGGTGATGGTGCAGAGAGTTCAGTGGGGACCACGAATGTAAGGAGTCAAACCTCTTGGACATCTTATCTGGTACATGTATTATAGAATGAGGAGCACAACAAACAAAAATAAATAAACCAAAAACACTTGGCAACCATAAAAGGCATCAAAGGCACTATTAACAATGTAGTACTAATAAAATATATGCCAAAGAATTTTATATTGTTTTTACAAAAAAATCTAAGCAAGCGTGCAAGAAAAGTAAACATAGCTACGATGCATTAATAAATTAATTATCATCATGTCAGATGCCATAAAGCATGGAAAAACACATGCTCACTTGATAAAGGTTTTTTGGCCGAAACGTTGGATATTCCCCTCTTCTCACAATTCTTGTATTTTCTGGGGTACTTTTGGTATGTGTTTTTCCCATGCTTTATGGCATCTGGCATGATAAGATTTAATTTATTAATGCATCGTAGCTATGTTTACTTTTCTTGCATATTTGGTTAGATTATTTTTTGTATTGTCATAAATAAAAAATTCAGAATGTTTTCAATTTAACTTTCCCAATGACTGGTTGTTAAAAAGCACACAAGAGTTAAAACTCAAAATAATAATTTGCCAAGAAAAACAGCTTTGAACAGATATACAGTACTGCACAAATAGGGCACATTCTGATAAATCTGTTACAGGTCCATTTAGCTTAAGTTATTACATAAAACACACAGACTCCATGAGCTTATAGAAGATTAGGTATGACTATACAGAATAAGACTGTCATTATTCCCGATTTCGACCTCAGTCTGTCTCACTGACCGTGATAATTATTGGATATGCGCCTCAAACCAATTAACCAGCAGCAGGTCTTCAACAAAATGTTTTTTGCTGTTACTATAATAAAAACACCTCAGTTCTCATTTAGCTGCTCCCACAAAACGGACATCCGCACTGGCCACAAAAATATACCTTAAAGGGCTATGTGCAAAATCATACAGGAGAGCGCATGACTGCAAATGACATCCCAGCAAAGTCATTCCTTCTCAAGAGAGGTGACATTAAGATATAATTCTGTTATACCAAATTATTCAACTATAGCCTTGCTCGGGACTCATTATTTATGGTTATAAATCTTCCAGCCTACATTTCACAAATGTTGAATGGCAAGTCTAAGCACCCTTACAATTTAGCACAATTGCATAGGTAATTAACAGCGTACGCTGCACTCCATCTGAATGCAGAGAATGGTTTATATTTGCAGCTTTTTAAAAGAAATTGCTGCAGCAAATATGCTAGAACCCCCGTATCAAACAACAAAAAGGGTTTTGTTTTATTTTTTACTTTCTGCTTTGCAGAATAATTTTCTTTCAACTTATGTATGTAGCATCTGAACAAAATATTCCCAAAATTGAGAATGATCTCCCTTCTCTTTTCCGGACAGAGCATAGCTGCGCAGTGCCGCTGTCATTTTAGTCTGACAACTTTAGTCTGGCAATTTACAACATTACAGTCTTGTAGATACATCAATATTTCCATTGCAAGGCTAAACACGGTCTTCTGACATCCACTAAAGACAATTCCGCTGTGAGAACAGAGACTCTCCTTATAAAAACACCAACGCGTTTTGCCACAGTATCTTTCTCAAAGGACCAGAGGCACCCACATATCCACAGGCAGGGATCAGACCGCCCAGGTGCATTTATCTGAAGCGGATCATAAGCTCCAGAAAATTGTGAGTGTTTTTCCTTTATTCACCAGTTTTAAGAAATATTACACTACATACGAGCTCTTGCGCCTTTTTATATATACACCACGTAACATCTATACGGACCTGTGAGCACCCTGGAGGCGCCTTTTCCACATATCACCTATTCTACGGCCAGAAAGAAGAGACGGTTTTGGGAAATCTTTCCTCTCAGCAATAATCAGTACTTGTCAAGTATAAAGGATCACTTTATACTTAAAAAAAAATAATACATATAATATATTATAATACATATAATATATCTACATATTTAACAAGAAAAAAAAAAAAAAAAACAATGTGCACAAACAATACATCAAAGAATAACTCCGTCTATAAACCTGCATTGGTAATACTTATATCAGCTGAGGATTTAGTTTTAGCAGTGTGTTCCAAGTAATTCTAATCTTAAAGAACAAAATTTAAAAAAAAAGTATCTCCTTTTATCCTCAGCCAGCTTACAAGACATTTAGTGCAATGGTATAATAGCTGCAATGCAATACGTGTACTAAGATGACTGACCATTTTTCTTTCTGAGTTCAGTAATAATGTTATTATTGATTACTATTTAATGTACTCCGTATTACTAGTCACACAACACCATACGCACACCTGCAAAGTACAAGTGTCTCCCTCAGAAGTACATGCTCCTATTGTGTTTTAATGCGATGTGACATGCAATACTACACCTGATATAAATTGATGCAATACAATTATTGTTTTGTACGGTGACTTTTTGTCTTCAAACTTTATGAACACAAACAAATTAAACAAAAACAAACAGAAAAAAGTGTACAGAGTACCCTCAGTGATTATGCAGATATTCTGACTAATTTACGGTTCTCGAATTTTAATTCAGTCAGATGGAAAGAAAGCAGGATACAAAGCGTGATTATATAACAAGCACACAGTTTTTTGAGAAGCAAAAAAAGAAAAAAGAAAAAAGAAAACAGTCCTTATGCAAATGCCAAAATGAACGTTTCTAATAACCCGTACACGACAAAGTTTGGCTTTCTTACGTCAAGAATTTATTGATTTGATTACTTTCCACAAGTCCCAAAGCCACTAGACCGCAAGGGTTCTCAACCCAGTCCTCAAGGACCCCTGAACTGTCCAGGATTTAGGGATTTTCCCTGCTGTGTCTAATGTGTTTTGGGGGAGAGGGGTAAGACGACAAACGCACAAGCACTTTAGACACAACAGGATAATAGGTAGGGGGTCCTTGAGGACGGAGTTGAGTGAGAATCCCTGCACTAGAGCAGTTTTAAGAACATGCAATGAGAAACTGACAAAAGAAAAATGCTACAATTTAGAGTGCAAATGATGAAGGGTGAACAAAGACAAGCTTTATTAAAACTAGTAAAGTTTGGCAAATGGCTTGAATAATTATTAGCTGATCATAATGTATAAGAGAAGGTAAAAGAGAAACATGTAAACATGCTGCTCCTCTGAAGAGGGGGTGGTCAGAACCATCAGAATAATGGCATCAAATTCCAGGATTATAGAAGGCCAGAGAATCACCATTATGCGATTCAGTGGATTTCATGTTCGGAGGCAGACAATCAGGTGTTTACAGTAGCACAGTACAGAGAAAATCGCAAGCCATGGGCCAGACAGGAAGAGCAAAAGGGAAAATTCCAGATCACCCAGAATATCACACAAGAAAAACAGCAAAACAACTCTACATGGAAAGGATTTGTGCTTTATAAATGCTTTAAGTGAAATTAACTTAAAGCGGCACTGTCATGCCGAACTTACATTTCCCCAATCTATTCCTCTTCTCTCCCTCTGTCATGATTTGTTTATTTCTTCCTGTCTGCTCTAGTTTACTTTAAAGGACCACTCTAGGCACCCAGACCACTTCAGCTTAATGAAGTGGTCTGGGTTCCAGGTCCAGCTAGCGTTAACCCATTCTTTTATAAACATAGCAGTTTCAGAGAAACTGCTATGTTTATGAATGGGTTAAGCCTTCCCCCAAATCCTCTAGTGGCTGTCTCATTGACAGCCGCTAGAGGCGCTTGCGTGATTCTCACTGTGAAAATCACAGTGAGCACGCAAGCGTCCATAGGAAAGCATTAATAATGCTTTCCTATGCGACCGGCTGAATGTGCGCGCAGCTTCTGCCGCGCGTGCATTCAGCCGACGGGGAGTAATGGAGGAGGAGAGCTCCCCGCCCAGCGCTGGAAAAAGGTAAGTTTTTACCCCTTTCCCCCTTCCAGAGCCGGGCGGGAGGGGGTCCGTGAGGGTGGGGGCACCCTCAGGGCACTATAGTGCCAGGAAAACGAGTATGTTTTCCTGGCACTATAGTGGTCCTTTAACACAATTTGTCTAATTGAGGTTTTCTTATGCCTGACCATCTATGACCAGCGGAGGAGCAAAGTGTGCACAGTTTCCTGTGGTCAGAGAAATTTACCCACAATTCTTACCTTTCCTCTGTGATCTTGTGATGCTTCCTGTCAGTATTCCCGAATGTCCTGTCATTTAGACAGGACCCTGGCGAAACTACCAAATTTCGTCCTAACAGAATGAGAACAGTTTCAGCATTGGTGTTAGGACGCAATTTGAGACTTTGTTTGGATCAGAATTTCACAATTCAAAGATTACGTCTATTACTAAATTCTGCCCCTACTCGCTAGATCGCGAGTAGGGGCATGTCTACTAAACAGTGAGCAACCTGTGGCACCCATGAGCGGCAGGTGGGGGCCCTAAATGACCACCTTTTGCAACATGGGCAACAGATAAGTGCTAAATGTAAACCCCTCAGATGATTAGGGGTCCCCGAGCCCCTCGTTACACCCCCCTCCCACTCGAAATTTTTTTTTATAAAGACCTACCTACCCCCCTTGCCTTAAAAATAGTGAGGGGGGACAAGAAAACTAAATACCTGTAAATAAAAAATAACTTACCATTTGAGGTCTTTTTTCACCCCCCAAAAAGGGCAATTAAAAATCCATAATACACGTCGCAACTGACAAAAAAATCCTACACCTAGCAAGGGCACTGTGCAGACTGAGCTCTGCAAACTGTGTAATTTGACTCATTACACTGATTGGTTGCTTTCAATTTGAAAAGAAACCAATCACAATGTTATGAGTCAAATTACACAGCATGGGAAAATTCCAAATAACTTTCCCACGCTGTGTTTAATGACACAGCACTCTGATTGGCTGGATTTCAAGCCAACCAATCAGAGTGCTGTGACAGGTAAATGTAGAGACTTACCTGATTGGTTGGCTTGGAATCAACCAGAGTGCTCTAAGTAGGGTGTGGGAAGGGGAGGGGATGGATTTGGGGGGGAGGGGAATTCAGGTTAGTTGATTAGTTGTTTTTTTCGCCAGGTCTTTTTATTTTTTATTTTAAACAGTTGCGACTTGTATTATGGATTTTTACTTGCCCTTTTCTGGGGGAAATGGGGGCATAGGGAGTGGCGGGGAGTACTCCCTGCCGCTTCTGTTTTTACATATTACAAGGAGGGAGCTGCGCACCAGTAGCTTCCTCCTTGTACTAAACCAAACGAACAAAGAGGTTTCTATTCATTTATTCGTCTTTCTGGTAAATGAATGGATGAAAATCCTGTTCGCATGCCAAGTGTTTAACTGGGCATGTGCTGGAATTTCACAGCACTATCTAGTGTGGGCAGATGGCATGTCCCAAAGGATTTGGTGGTGACTGGGGGGACAATTAGATGTAGTGGAGTTGGGAGGGGGTTAAAAAAATAAATAAATGGGATTCTGCCATGACAGTGCTGCTTTAATGTCTTTTTTTTAAAAATTACATATTTGAAAAGGGCCCATATTCACTAAATGTGAAGTTTTGCTCAAACAGGTAACAGGACACTATAGTCATCAGAACAACTACAGCTTATTGTAATTGTTCTGGTGAGTACAGTCAATTGGGGCAGAGTCAGCAGCAGACTGGAATAAAGGTAAACTTGTACTATATTTAGGTGGGCTAGATAGTGTTTTCAAAACACTATAGGGTCAGTAATACATGTTTGTGTTCCTGACCCTATGGTGTTCCTTTGATTAAAACAAAAACTCTGGTCATTTAAATTATA
Organism: Pelobates cultripes; assembly: GCA_933207985.1. Classification (NCBI taxonomy): domain Eukaryota; kingdom Metazoa; phylum Chordata; class Amphibia; order Anura; family Pelobatidae; genus Pelobates; species Pelobates cultripes. Next base: position 218,890,181 of record OW240914.1, on the reverse strand, counting down.
GGCCAACTTGCTTCCAACATGTGTATGAACACTAGAAGGGGCCTACATTAGCAGAATACCTAGTGAAATTCCAGAGTAGAACCCCTGTTGACACTGCCAATAAGATCCTCACTCTAAACTCAACATTATGCTGCTTCATATGCACAATGGTACACTTTTCTTTGACTCCGCAGAGTGTGGGGCATATGCTAAATACAGAATTACCTCCAATTGTGAACGGGTGTAGCCAATATTGCTTGTCAAATTAGGAAACATCGAAGATAGCAAGTTTTAATGAATTCCAGAAATGATAAATGCATTTCAAGAACGGTCACAACTCAGCTATGCACCAATCAGCTAAGCATTTCGAGATATACCCTAAAGCAACAGTTTCACTAACCATACTTTTAGGAATGCACTTTAACCCCTTAAGGACACATGACATGTGTGACATGTCATGATTCCCTTTTATTCCAGAAGTTTGGTCCTTAAGGGGTTAAAGAGGTTCTATAACAACTGACATTTCTTTATAAATGTTTTGTTAAACCCCACAAAAATGACATGTCGAATACCAACCCAGTCTAAACAGATAGGGCAGGGTTGACAGTCTGATGCATGACTAAAATAGATGCAAATAAAAAAAACAATCATTTACTTCTGCATTTCAACAGTTTGTAACAAATACAAAGCTCCGCATGGACACAGAAATGGCTGATATTTTTTAGTGGGAATGTTATGCCTATTTAAAAAAAAAAAAAAAAAAACTTTATATAAAGGAAATTTTAGTTTGCACGTTCCTATAGTATCATTTAGAAAACCTTAAATTACAATACAAGCTAAGAAACATACAAGGTTACAACAGGGTTCCCACCACAATTTGACGATTTACTAAAGCCAATGGCAGTCAGGATTCAGTCGGTCCAACCAATTCTGTAACATTCATTCGGATCAATTTACAACACAGGAACCTGAGATGGTGCAAGGTAGCTACATGAAAAAAATAAACTATAATAAAATAAATTGAATACAAGACCCTTAGTGGTTAAAAACACTATACTGGAGGAGTTTTACATATCTACTGAATGTTTAAAACTAGCGACTGGCAGCCATTGCTGCCCAGTCGCTAGAAAAGGCCCCAACGCATTTCGCTTAGTATAGCTCATCCAAGAGTGACGCAATAAGTTACGAATTTAAGTAGTTATGGTGCTTACAGTATCATGTAAAACAGTTGTCCTAACTCAAATTGCCTATTGCGTTTTAAACAGTGAAAAGGACACAGGTCTTTATATTTCCTTCAAGTACTGCCATCTAACTCAACCAAAGTGAAAGCCAAGTGATTGTCTGGATTACCCAAACTCATGGGAATACTAGAGTAAAGTTAACTTTTACCCTATGAAAACCTCCACTTAATACATGCCACCAAATAAACCAACAAAGAGCAGATGAAAAAAATGTGTACACTCCTTAAAATAAAAGTGCCCATGGCAGATCAATAAGCCGTCATATAAAAGTAAAACTATTAATCAGTTTTACAATGAAAAATTAACCTGAGTATTTTATTTATTTATTTATAAAATATTTTACCAGGAAAGATACATTGAGATTTCTCTCGTTTTCAAGTATGTCCTGGGTCCACAAATGTAGACAACCCAAGGTATTTAAAATGGGGGTATTTCCAGTCTTCTGTAGTAGCCACTTAGTCACAAATGCTGCCCAAAGTTAGCGTTTTTATTTGTTTTTTGCATTTTTTTTAAAAACAAAAACTAATATTTTTGGGGTTATCTATTCTGATGGTTACTGGAAAAAAAAAAAACGGAAAAAAAAACCCCGAAACAAAACAAAACACCTTTTAGTCACTTTTTAGGAAACAATGGAGGGTTTAACCCCTTAAGGACTGGACTGTTTTTGCGATGTTGTACATTTGCGACCAGGCATATTTTTACACTTTTGTGGTGTTTGTGTTTGGCTGTAATTTTCCGCTTTCTCATTTACTGTTCCCATACAAATTATATGTTGTTTTTTTCAGGACAAAAGGGGCTTTCTTTACATACCATTATTTATATAATCTCATGTATTTTAATTTAAAAAAAATAAAAAAATATGATGAAAAATTGAAAAAAATGCATGTTTTTTGACTTTTACTTGAAAAATCTTTTACTCATCTACAAAAGCGAATGAAAAAAACTGCTAAATAGATTCAAAATTTTGTCCTGAGTTTAAAAATACCTGAGTATTTAAATTATGTTTGTAGGTATAGGTACAAGTAGGGGTCTCGGTTTCAGAAACTGCCATTTTTAAAATTTATCCAATGGTGACATTGTAACACTATTATCTGTGTAGTCATATAACACCCCACATGTACATATTTTTTTAAAGTAGACAACCCAGGGTATTCAATATAGAAGGTTTGTAATGCAGTCTTTTTAAGTAGCCACTTAGTCAAACACTGGCCAAAGTAAGCATTCATATTTTGAACATTGTGAGAAAAAGTAAAAAACTAAATTGAGCGCTAATTTTGAAACAGTGTTTACGCGGCAGTGGTTACTACTGAACATCCCTATTATACAGATTTGCCTCTTCTTTTGCAAATGGTATGCCATCATGGGGGTAATTCTCATTCCTGGGCTACCATACGCTCTCAAAGGCAACGTAACCAACCTAGCCATTTTCAATGTAAAAATATTTGACCCATATTTGACCTTGTAACTTTCAAAAATACTATAAAACCTGTACATGGGGGTACTGTTTTACTCAGGAGACTTTGCTGAACACAAATATTAGTGTTTAAAAACTGGAAAACGTATCACAACAATTATATCATCGGTAAAAGTGCTGTTTGTGTGTGAAAAATGCAAAAAAAGTAACTTTCACTGACAATATCATCACTGTGATATGTTTTACTGTTTTGAATCACTAATATTTGTGTTCATGAAGTCTCCAGTAAAACGAAGTACCCCCATGTACAGGTTTTAGAGATTATTAGGTAGAGCGTTACAGGGGTAAAATATAAGCTATAAAATTAAATTCTCTGGAATTTCGGCCTGGGTTGGCAGGCAGGTCCCTCAAATTGCAATCAATAAAATTACTGAATTATGTAAAAATATTACATAAATACGCACGTAGAATTTAAATATATATGCATATTTATATATTTGAAGTCTACGTGTATATTTCTATAATTATTTATGTAATTTTGTATATAGACGTATGTATATTTCTTATTATTTTTATTTATTTTTATATACATAGATATATATACAAATTCATTCTAAGTGTATTTTGATATAAATATATATATATTAATTTTAAAATACAGTTAGAATAAAATTTCATATAACTATATAATTTTTTTTAAATTTTTTATTATTATTTAAAAAAAATGTATTTAATTTAAATTACTTATTATTTATATTTTATAATAATATATATATACAATATATATAGTTATTATATATATTATATATATACGTGTGTAATTTAATTATAAGTGTATTTTTATATTAATTTAAGTACATATTAATATAAAAATACACTTAGTATGACATTATATATATATGATATATAGACATATATTATATAGATATAATATATGTCTATATCATATATACACATATATAATTATTATTATTTTTTTAATTAACACTAACTTTATTTTTAAATGATTTTACACTAGCTTAGCAGGGGTGCCTGTCAGCACAGGCAGTCCCTGCTGAGCAGATTTATGGACACCTATTGTGACCATGTGATCGCTGTGTTAAGCGATCACATGGCCACAGGGGTCCTAATCTGCCGTGGGGAGACTGTCTGGGCTGCAGGCAGTCTCCCCACAACCGGAGCAACGCTGATCGCCGCCGGGGGAACGACGGCGATCAGGTAAGTAGCTCTGACCGTTAGGACGGTTCAGGACCGTCATCGGTCGGCAATGCTAAAATGCCGATGACAGTCCTGAACCGTCCTCGGTCCTTAAGGGGTTAAATGTAATCTTGTCAGGAGAACTCTGTAAGAGAGATAAGCCTACCTAGTAAAATTTTTAGACAAAACCTCAGTGTCTACATTAGACGTGCTTAAAAAGACAAGTTAAACTAGAATCTGCCGAGTAATTTTCTGTCATTAAAGCAAACACCTGGCAGGCCAACTGTTAAAGTCAGTCCTGTCACATTTGTGATATCGCTGTATCTAACAAAATAGATATTACTAGAATGTTTTTTGTGTGTGTTATCAAGTTGGGGGCTTAACGTAGTCCATATTAATTGATTAAAGTGCACAGTAGTTACGTCTGGGGTATTTTGATTCATCTCACAGCACAAGGAAATAAAAGGAAGTAGCATTTCAAAGTCACTGATCAGTAAAACATGACATGTTAGAGTGTTTATTTGCTAAGTCCCAAAGGTAAAAGAGTGATTTGCGGTTTGTGACAACATGCAGTGCCACCAAGAGATCACTTCTAATATTGAATATCTGTTAGTTGGCGAATAAATCTGTAAATTAGTATAGGGATCAACCGATTATCGGCCGATATTCCATATTTTCAACAATATCGGTATTGACGATAATACAGACCAGGACCGCCGGGCCCATAACAAGCCCGGCGGTCCTGGGGGGCCCGCAGCAAGCTCTTACTTCCCTTCCCAGCAGCTCCCTTCAGCTCTCCTGTGTAAATCGTACGAGTCCCGCGGCTGTCAGAGCGATGTCACAGGCTACCATGGCAACGCTCCGCGCGACACGCAGGCCGCGAGAGTTAGACAGGGGAGCAGAAGGGAGCTCCTGGGAAGCTAAGTACGAGTGTGCTGGGCCTCCACTGCACAGTCCATGCCACAGACCACCAAGGAATGCCATATCCCCCCTCCCAGGGTGGGGGGGACAAAAAAAAAAAAATGAAATATTTTAAAGATAAATTCAAAATACAAATAAAAATGCCCCCTCCCATTTTACACACTTAACATACCTACGCACACACACACTACACAAACACACACTGCATTCACTTTACGCACACACTATACAAACACACACTGCATTCACTTTACGCACACACACTACACAAACACACACTGCATTCACTTTACGCACACACACTACACAAACACACACTGCATTCACTTTACGCACACACACTACACAAACACACACTGCATTCACTTTACGCACACACACTACACAAACACACACTGCATTCACTTTACGCACACACACTACACAAACACACACTGCATTCACTTTACGCACACACACTACACAAACACACACTGCATTCACTTTACGCACACACACTACACAAACACACACTGCATTCACTTTACGCACACACACTACACAAACACACACTGCATTCACTTTACGCACACACACTACACAAACACACACTGCATTCACTTTACGCACACACACTACACAAACACACACTGCATTCACTTTACGCACACACACTACACAAACACACACTGCATTCATTATATTCACACTACACAAACACACACTGCATTCATTATATTCACACTACACAAACACACACTGCATTCATTATATTCACACTACACAAACACACACTGCATTCATTATATTCACACTACACAAACACACACTGCATTCATTATATTCACACTACACAAACACTGCATTCATTATATTCACACTACACAAACACTGCATTCATTATATTCACACTACACAAACACTGCATTCATTATATACACACACTACACAAACACACTCTGCATTCATTATATACACACACTACACAAACACACTCTGCATTCATTATATACACACACTACACAAACACTGCATTCATTATATACACACACTACACAAACACACTCTGCATTCATTATATACACACACTACACAAACACACTCTGCATTCATTATATACACACACTACACAAACACTCTGCATTCATTATATACACACACTACACAAACACACTCTGCATTCATTATATACACACACTACATACACATATTCTTGAAAACATACAAAATTCTGACTGGCATGTATATTTTGTGCATTTACCTTAAAAATAAAAAATAAACATGTTCAGTTAACATTAGATATGTGTAAAAATAGTTAATTTTTTCAAAATGGTAAATGTACAGAATATTGGTAAGTTATCGTCTGCCGGCCTGGAAGTTCACAGATTATCGGTCTCGGATCTAAAAAAATCAATATCGGTTGATCCCTAATTTAGTTCTTTTATTGTTAGCATTTATATAGCATTACCTTATTCCAGAATGCATTACAATATTGTAAAGGGGAGGAATTAATGATAAATGAGACAATTACAAAATGTTAAAGGAACACTAGGCTGATGAGGATCCTACTCAAACAAGCATACAAGCTAGAGGAGGTGGTGTACAAAGACACAACAAAAGGGCATTGAAGGGGATGGCAACGAAGCAACGTGAGAAAGAAGCAGAACTGGAAGTGTTCCAGCATTAAGGTGCTCCATTGACTACTGTAATATTAAGTATTTATCTCTCTGGGCGTGGCCTGACGGGCGATGCGGACGGTCGCACAGTGCTGAGCTCCGCGCACCGACGGCCCGAAAAAGCTAATTTCTAAGCAGTACCGGCAATTATCCGACCCACACACAACCCCCCCAGGCATGGCAGCACAGAAGGCCAAGAAGCAAGCCGAGAAAACCGATCGGGCCGGCTTTTTTGCGACCCGAGCATCGACGCCAAAATTGATGGGCCTAGCTGACCAGGGACAAGATGGCGACGGAGGTAATGACACACTGCCACTACCAACATCCCCAGGCACACAAAACCTGCCAGTTACCCAAGACTTCCTACAGAAGTGTCTAGACACCATGTCCAGCAGGATTCTTGAAACCCTGCAAGGTACACTAGGAGAAGTGAAAAGGGAGATGCAGGAGCTGGGGGACAGGACTGCACAAGTGGAGAACCGTGTGGAAGAACAAGCCACTGTGCATAATGCTATGGCAGAACAAGTACAAGAGCTGCAACAACAACTTGACACCACGCAGAGGAAGGTCATGGACCTAGAGGACCGATCGAGACGTCAGAACCTTAGAATCAGAGGCATCTCTGAGGAGGTTAAGCAGCAAGATCTACATGAATACCTAATGGGGTACTTTAAAGCGATAGCACCAGATCTGCCAGCTGACATTTTACTGCTGGATAGATATCACAGAGTGCAAAAACCGGCGTTTTTACCACAAGACACCCCCAGAGATGTGCTAACTCACCTACACTACTTCCATGCTAAAGAAGCACTACTTCAAGCAACGAGAACGGGCGGCGACCCACCACAAAAATACAAACATATCAAAATGTTCACAGACCTCTCTGTGGCTACGCTGCAAAAAAGAAAAGAATTTAGGGAAACGACTGAAACCCTCCGCTACAACAATATACAGTATAGATGGGGATTCCCTATCCGCCTCCTAATCAGAAGGAATGGACTGGTGACCACAGTGAACACCCCAGAAGAAGGCCGCAAACTGCTGCGCAGCTGGAACGTCCTGCCAAACCCGGAGAAGAAAGAGGCGACTGCAGCACGGAGAATGCCAACTGACTGGAAAAAGACTAAAAAATGAACTAACACAGAGACTTTTTTCTTCCGTTGAGGACGCTGAGGCAAAGCCTGAAGTCTGGCGGTCGGAGAAGTGCAAGTATTCCCAGCACTACACGCCTAACCATAAACATTTACAAAACACACATGACACATTCACTCATAAGCACACAGGATATTAATGTATATATAGATACATACACACACGCAAAAAAAAAAAAAAAAAGGCCAAAAAGGCTTGACGTGCATTTGAACCAAACAAACAAAAAAACCCAACACACACACACACGAAAAAAAAAAAAAAAAAAAAAAAAAAATAAAATAAAGTAACGCAACCTATACGCCACAGCAACAGCCGGTAGATTCACACATACAATGATTGCAACACGAAGGTGAATACCGAGGGAAAGATTCGGGCACCCTAAGTGCAACCAATTACACCACACCTTAGAAGTCGACAGAGTAACCACGCTCCCACCTTGCACTATCGTGATAGTGCAATACCCTTCAGTGGGAAATGTATACTGAACCGTTTGTAAATGTATACACTTATGTTTTATTCTATGTGACTGTTATATATGTTGTTTATACTGCCAATTCCTCATACCTTCCCTCTACCACCTTGACCCTGACCCCAAGCATTGCAGAGCCCCACAGAGTGAACTATGGAGACAAAATACACAGGAACCCCTGGGAAGGCAGGTACCTCATCAGGGGGATTAGTACACAGACAAACAGAACCAATACTTGTATAACACATACATTAAATCATGAAAATATACAACCACAATGTTAAGGGGTTGAATACCCCAGTAAAGAGGTATTGTCTTACCAGAGACCTGGGCAGGTCACGCCCAGATATAGTGTGTTTACAAGAAACGCACTTTAAACAGGCGTCCATACTAGCAAAAGCACAATATCCGGTACAATTCCACAGCACTGCCACATCAAAAACTAAAGGGGTTGCTATAATGATTAGCAAAGAGGTCTCCTTTAAGCCCTTGTACGAAGACACGGACACACAGGGGAGGTTTATAATACTGGCGTGTGAAATTAACAATTTAGAATACACTATAGTGAACATTTACGCACCAAACGCAAACCAGAGAAACTTTTTGCACAAAATTATAACGCGACTTGCGCGGGTCCAGAGGGGCATCACGTTCATATGCGGGGATCTGAACCACATACTTGACCCCAAAAGAGACTCAACGGTAGGACCAAACACACCCAGACACGCAACCCTCACACGAGAATGTAAGCCCCTGGTTCGCTTGTTTAGCGAACATGACCTATATGACGCGTGGAGGGTATTGCACCCGGACGAGAGGGATTATACATTTTTCTCCCAAGTCCACAATACCTACTCTCGGATAGATGGGTTTTACGTAAAGGGAACGTTCCTTAATCAATTAATAGCATGCTCAATAGGGAACATTACGTGGTCCGACCACGCCCCAGTTACCCTCGAATTGCGAGATGCATATGACTATAAACACAGAAGCCCGTGGAGACTGAATGAGACTCTCCTAAACGACACCCAATTTTGTGAGACCCTCACTGACGAATTACACAGGTACTTTACTACTAACCACACGTCGGAAATCACGCCAGAGACGCTATGGCAGGCACACAAACCGGTCATCAGGGGATCCCTCATAGGTAGGGCGAGCGCACTGAAACGGGAGTCCCAAACCAAAATGAGGCACTGGCTAAAGTCACTATATACCCTCAACAAACAAAACCAGTTGACCCCAACTCCTGAGCTCAAACGGCAAATTCAGGACAAACTAGGGGAAATTAAAGAGCACGATCTAGCAAAAACAGGGTACCACCTTAGAAAACTTAAGACGACACAGTACGTACAGGGCAATAGAGCAAGCAGACTACTAGCCAGGAGACTGTCACACAGAAATGTGAATGCCAAGATCCCATTCATTCACAACCAAACAGGGGAAAAAAAGGTGACACCCAAAGACATTGGGGACGTATTTGCGGATTACTACACATCTCTATACAACCTGGAGAATGCGGTTGACACGAGCCAGCCAACTACGGGCGGTATAGAGACATACCTAGCGGGGATATCTCTACCATCACTGACAGTGGAGCAAATAGCTACAGTACAGGAAGATATCACAGTAACAGAAGTACTTCAGGCCATATCCCATCTCCCAAGCGGGAAAGCCCCAGGCCCAGACGGGTTCTCCAACAACTACTACAAAAAATTCGCACATACTCTAGCCCCGCACTTAGCAAACTTATTCAATGCACTCACTCGCAAAGCGGACGCTCCGGCAGAGATGCTGGGCGCACACATAGTAACACTGCCTAAACCAGGAAAGCCACCGACATGTAGTCAAAATTTCAGACCGATCTCGTTACTCAACACGGACATTAAACTATATGCAAAAATACAAGCCAACAGAATAGCGGACATAATCCCAACATTAATTCATGATGATCAGGTGGGATTCACAAAAGGCAGACAGGGCTCAGACAACACCAGGAAGGTAATTGACCTACTATACAGCCTGACTGACAAAGGTGAGGGGGGGATACTTCTGTCACTAGATGCGGAAAAGGCTTTTGACAGGCTCAACTGGCCTTTTCTGCAGGCGGTACTTGGTAAATATAAATTCCCCCCAACCTTTATAAACGCCGTCAGAGCGCTCTACTCCCACCCCACAGCCAGGGTCTTAAATTCTGGGTTTGTATCCAAATACGCATTACTAATGGATCGCGACAGGGGTGCCCCGTCACCATTACTCTATATTTTAGCGCTGGAACCCTTGGCGGCAGTTATTAGAGCTGACACGAACATACGAGGAGTACTCATGGGGACTAACGAATTTAAGCTCAATTTGTTCGCGGACGATGTCCTAGTAACACTAACACGCCCATTAATATCCCTACCAAACCTGATGACCAGAATCCAAGAATATGGGGCAGTATCATACTATAAGCTTAACGTCACGAAAACTCAGGCCCTAGGAATACAACTAGGAGGCGAGTTAGCAATCAGACTGGAACGAGCATTCCCTCTAGACTGGAGACACGATCACCTGACATTCCTGGGTATCAAAATAACCAAAAACCCAGCCCACCTGTTCCGACACAACTACACCCGTTTACTGAAGGAATTTACAGACACCCTTCACTCATGGAAGGGTAAATACCTGTCGTGGATAGGACGCATAGCAGCAGTCAAAATGACACTTACCCCTAAGATACAGTATCTTTTCCGGACGCTCCAAATACCAATACCAAAACAGTTCCTAAAAAACGTGCAACATATCATTAACTCATTCATTTGGGAAGGGAAAAAGGCAAGAGTAGCAGCAGGGACGTTATATCGATCTGTCAAAAAAGGGGAATTAGGCCTTCCTAACCTGGCGACGTACTACAGAGCAGCATACCTACACAACATTGCACAGATTAACAGGCCTACCGGCGCCCCGCAGTGGGTGACGATCGAAGCCAGCAAAGCACCACAAGGTGATCTTAGGTCACTCATGTGGAAACAGACGAAAAACAACCAGGAAATAAACGATCTCCTACCACCTACCCAAACCTTACTGCGAATGTGGCACACAATGAAACCAGACTTAGTGACGCAACCGATAATACCGTTAGCTATGCCATTGCGCTCCATAGGACTGGAGATTCCTACATTCCCTTGGGAAATATGGGTGAAAGGCGGGATACGTCACATGTACCAAGTGATAGACAGGGGGCGACTGATACCGTTCCCCGACATACAGGAAAAATATAACCTCCCCTCCAAAGCATTATTCTCCTACCTTCAGCTCAAATCTTACGTACTAGATAAGCTAGGGAGACGAACAGAGCCCACAGCACCGACACATATGACGGAATTCGAAAAACAAAGCACGGGAACAACACCACTCAAGAAAATAATGTCCTGGGGATACCAGAGCTTAATAACGCAACAATCACACACATTAGGTGAGGTCAAATCATCCTGGCAACGAGATATCAACGTTACAATAACAGACAGGGACTGGGAGAGGGCATACACGGCTCATAGGGGGCTTACAGCATGTGCCACACATCTAGAATTGCAGCGAAAAATTTTATACCGCTGGTACTTGGTACCGGATAAATTGCACAGAATATGGCCCTCGACCAGCAATATGTGCTGGAGGTGCGGGAAGGATGTGGGCACGATGATACACACTTGGTGGACATGCACCATGCTCAGACCATTTTGGGTAGAGGTAGCGAACATACTACAGAAGATATCGCCAGCCCCAAGAGTAGACACACCTCAGATGTGTCTCTTGTTCATCTTGCCAGAAAAATTACCGAAACATATCAAACTGATATTATATCACACATTAATATCAGCCAACCTAGTGATATCCCGACATTGGAAAAAAGCTCTCACTCCACCCATAGAGGACCTTATAAAACAGGTAAACCAAAATTGGGAATATGAAAAAATGGCACACGCACAATTTGGAACACGAAAAGAGGTACAGGAAGCACACGACCTGTGGGTTCAACAAATCACGAGCTAAGACACCACCCCCCCTAACCACGTCCACCCTAGTGAGCCTACCGACTCCTGAAACAAAATCGAGAGGCGCCACGCAGAGCGCCAACAAATACTACCACACCAAATATATATAAAAAAAAAAAAAAAAGGGGTTTACGGTAACTAAGCAATGAAGCTCCAGAAAACACACAACTCAGGGAAGCATGTTTGTATGTAGATGTCTAACTATGTTGTACACTGATATGTATATAACTACACATAGCTATTGTCTGTGTAGCCATTATGCAATGTATAATTCCCCCCCCCCTCTTTCCTCGTTCTGTATCCCCATGTTTCTTTTTGCTCAAAGACAAAATAAAAAATTGTCAATTGGAAAAAAGTATTTATCTCTGCAACTGCAGAGTAACATTGTGAGCCACTTGGTAGCAAGATTACAGCATCATGGCCTACCTGTACATGGAGGCCTCTTGATCCACAGTATACATTTGTAACTATCCCCATCAGTGCTCCATGCCAAACCAGATACAAAGTGAGTGCCCTAATAAGCATCTAGTGCCTTCAACAAAGCGCTATACTAGGGAAACGGTAAAAAATATATCTCAATGTGGCAATGCATTTCTGAGAGCTATGGGCTGTTACAAGTGCAGAACATTACTTCTACCTCTAACAAGATGAGTCAATCTTAGAAACTTACAGAGAACCAGAGTATCACACGACACTAAGTTAACCTCTAGACAGTCTAGCCAGACAATATTTCTAGCAAAAGTCATGATAATCATTTTGAGTTGGGTTTTACATAACTCTTCCCAAGACTGGGGTGCAAGAGAGGCACTTGCTCTCTAGTGGGCTGAAGGATGGTTAATCCTGGAGCCAGGACAACATGCATCAATTAACTTAGTAATAAAAGCATAGCTTGTTGCCCTGGTCTGTCACATGTGTTTATCTACTAGCGGTCACTGCAATTCATACAGCAGCCCCTGAGGAAATGGATGTGCCAAAATATGCATTTCCTCTTGGGATTGTCTTCATCAGTAAGGGAATATCTTGAAAAAGGCATGACGGAGGAAAAGGCATTTACCCCAAGGGTTCTCTTACCCATAGGTACACTTCTCACCAGTATTTGGTGCTTAAAATCCACGTGGATCCTTTGGAAGGAGATTCCTTTAGATCTTCATCCAACACAAGCAAAACATTTTTTTGTCCTGTTCCACTACTTGCAGTTCCACTTTTGCATAGCCTTAAACTGACCCACCTAATGCACACTGATGCAGATGTGGGATATTTCCATCCAGAGCTTACAGGCGATTCCCCTTATCTCGTATTTTATGGCTATTTCTCTTTTCTTTCAGATCCCTGTTTCATCAAAGGGGTTGTAAGTCATTAGACCACCATCATTTTTTCTGATACTTTGTTTGAAGGGCCCATTTAGGCACCCACCCCTAATAGATGAGATACACTTGGAGGCTTCTTTACTTACCAGGAGATTGGTGTCTAGGCATTCTTGTGCCTGCTGCCTAGACCTTTTCTTCTCCTTCCATTGTTCTGATTACTACTACTTATTTCTATCTTGCTTGTGTTCTATTATTTAATGAAATCCCTACAGCACCCACAGAAATAGATAATAAGATTGCTATCACACATAGTAGTTCTCCTTTCAGCTAACATAATTGCTGGTCATAAATCACTTGTTTCTTTACAATCATTAGAAGTGTTGGTTGTTAGGACAGTAAAATCTCACAATATACATTTTATGTTACCTTTTTAATGATCTAAAAATTGATCTCTTGGCTGAACACCTTTAGAATTTTTTTTTTTTTTTAAAGTGTGTGGGGGGGAGAGAAGGGATGTTGGATCACTGTCTTTGGGGGATTTGTGTGGTTTCTGCTAAGTAATAGAAGTAATAAGTCCACCCATACCTCTTGGCACCATGGACTCTGCACATTTATAGTTGGAGGAACGTTGAAGGCCTGGCCAGCATTGGATTTCACGTTTTATTCCCTGATTAAACATTAGTTTTTCATGTTTCTTTAATTAAAAGATTCTGTCTTGGGTCAGGTGAATTTTTTTATTTATTTATTAAATATTTTTTAGCAGTAGATTAGTAGTGCTATAAAATTGTTAGCAACGAAGTAGTAGATTATTTAGGTCCTGTGCCATCTAGGATGACATAAAATGCAAAGAGTAAATTAAGGCACTTTACACACAAAGTAAAGAAAAACAAATTAGGGCTCTATCAAAGACAGTGCTAGAAGTGGTTTATTGAAGGACAAACTGCAAATGTTTCGAAAAATTTATGAGAAAAGACAATGAATGCATTGAGATAGGGGAAACCCAAAATGTGCGTACTTTTTGTCCTTCAATAAACCATGACCTAATTTTCTCTCTACTTTGTATTATAGTCACTGCTGGAGCAACAGTGGGAGGTGCATGCTGCACAGAGATAGATTACTGGTTAATTCTGTATCTTTGGGTCCTGCAGAGACTTTACTCCACGTTTCATGAGGCCATGAGATGCTTGATACAGAGGTATATTTGTGATTACCAGGTAGGATTTATGAGCAAGTTTGTCATAAAATTTATACTATTAGGAGGATCAAATTAGTAAATACAGATGCTTAGTGATATTAACTGTTTCATACCCACACTATTACTTTTTGTATGCCTTAGCACATAGCACTGTCCATTGAAACCCCTAAGAGGTACTTAAAACTTTAATGTAACGTTGTAGCTTTCAGGTCCACAAAAAAGTCTTCAGTGTATTTTCACTGAGAAAATCTGCGTGGAAAAGTGGGTATGCAGAATGACTGCACATATGAGAACAGAGGTAACTTGGCTGTATTTGGTGCTTACTAAATAGTGTATGAGCTCAGCACTTGTTCGAAACTCATGAATATCAGTTTTCTATGTTGTAACGGGTGCCCAAAAGGTAGATCCCCAGATGTTAAAACGACAGCTTCCATCATTCCAAAACCAAAGTATCAGGGGAGTTGTAGTTCTAAAACATCTATGGATCTACTTTTTGTTCTAAAAGCATACCGACATATTAAAAAAAATGTATAGACAAGATCAAACAAAAGCAATTTGTAAAAAGAAACACTGTTGCCAAACTTACTAAAAATGTACATCTGTATTGTTCAACCAGCTATTACACAGTAACAAAGATTTTTACAAGTAAATAGAATAGAAAATTGCAGTAGTGCGGTGACAAAATATTTTTTTCTTCAAAATGTCTACATACACGCTACAAAATATATACAGGTTTCATTTTGCTAAAGAGTTTTTAGAAGGAGTCATATAGATTTGTGCTTTTCTTTTGTGCAGGAGATAGTCACTTTGGAAAAGAATTTGTCTGACAGACTGCTGAATGTCCAATCTGTGCATACATTAAGTATGAAGTGCGCATAATGGCGAGAGATGCAAACAAGTTTTTCACATGCAGTCAACGCAGGTAGGACGTCTATGAAACACTCCTTCCCCAGCCATTCACATTACATTAAACTGAGCCTCTGTGCTCTCCTTCACTTTCCATTCGCATTTGATTATATTTTTTTCCTTTCACCTACATTGTTCTTTGAGGCTCAAACTATGGTCCAATCAAATGTGGGGAGACATGGCTGTTTGGCATAACATGTGGTTTTGACATAGTGGATACAGTGTGTTTGTGCATAAAAATATGTGCGGTAGGAATTCTTCCTCTCCTCTACCCCCCATTCCCCTTAGTGTACCTCTCCCTTATCTTTTAGTCCCCCACCCCAGTGTTCCTTTTGGAACTGGACAGGAACTAGATTCAAGATAAGTATCACCAAATGACAAACACAAAATGTGGCATTAGAAGCCCCAAAAATAGTAGGGCTGGAGTAAACCTTTAACAAAGTCATAACATATTGACATAACATGAGGATCACAAAGTAAATATTGATTTTGGTGGATTACGGATTTGATCACCTTTAAAATTAACTATTGTCCAGCACCAATCCATAGTGCAGTATAAGTTAGAGATCGTTCTAATTAGATATAAAACCAACATGTCATGTTCCTACATTTTGCAGGCCCTCCAACTGGCGTGACACTTCACGTTTGAACCAATGAAAACCAACTTGTGAGTAGTCATTCATTTTACATGAAACAACATATTAGTATGATAAATATGAATACATGCCAATGTATATGTTAGAAGGAGGGAGGAAAGCATCTGTGTGACACTGAATCTGGACAGTATAAACATTGTGGACAGTTTTGTTTTTTTCTCAACATGTATTCTGTTTTTATCACAAATGTATATTTCATTGGACTGTGTTGTTGCTCCAGATGGACAGTGGAGGTTTTGCCAATATTATCGTCTGATATTCAGATTTTTTTGTAAGTATTGGTATCTGCCAAAAATCACCGGTAATACAGATAATGAGGTGGGCCGGTGCGTCCATAAGGTGGCACAAGCAGCCGCCTTAGGGCCCACCAGGGAGATGGAATAGAGTGAGCGGCAGGAGGTGGGCGCACAGCGCTCCCTCCTGCCAGGCACTCTGTGTAGAGTGGCAGAGTAGAGCAGTGCGCACCGCAGTACAGGAACGTCCTGTACCTGGTCGGACTAAAAGGAAGTGCTCACTGAGAGAGCAGTTCCTGTCAGTCCGGGTGGGTACAGGAGACAATCTCCTTTATCACGGGAGACAAGACGGGGGAAGTTACACTTTGGGAGAGGGGAGTGAGATGAAAAAACACTATGGTGCAAGGGAGGGAGGGGGAATAAAAGAACACTATGGGACAGGGGAGGGAGTGGAAAGGAAAGAACACTATGGGACAGGGGAGGGGGAAAACACTATGGTTTGGGGGGGGGAGAACTCTATGGGGCAGGCGAGGGGTTGGGAGGATATAACACTATGGGGACAGGGGAGGGGAGAACACTATGGGGGAGGGGGGCGAAAACACTATGGGACAGAGGAGGAGGGGAACACTAGGGGGGAGAGGGAGGGCACTAAGGTACAGGGAAGGTAAAAGGAACACTGGGGTGGGGGACTAAAAGATAAGGGAGAGGAACACTAAGGGAAATGGGGGGGGAAGGGGGGCGGAAGAATTCCTACCGCACATATTTTTATGCACAAACACCAAACACACTGCATCCACTACACAAACACATTGCATCTACTAACCAAATAAATACTCTCACTGCATCCACTAAACACATTCTTGAAAACATAAAAAAAAAAAATCTGACTGGCATGTATATTTTGTGCATTTACCACTTAAATATTTTTTGGTAAAAACAAAAATGTTTTCCTCAAAACGGTAGATGTACAGAATATCGGTATGAAAGTTCACAGATTATCGATATCGGCTCTACAAAATCAATATCTGTCAATCCCTAATCTAAATTTAAAAATATCAATAAAGCAGCCTAAACAGCTTTATTGTTTAGTGCAGCGTCATTCATTCTGACCGGAAGGATGTTAATAAAACAGTAATTTTTGTACGTCAATTACTTGTCAAATATCCATTACATAATTTAGCGCTGCGGAATAACATTTATATATTGTCGCCATAGAAATTATAACAATATCACAGGACGGCACTTAAAGGAACACTATAGTCACCTAAATTACTTTAGCTAAATAAAGCAGTTTTAGTGTATAGATCATTCCCCTGCAATTTCACTGCTCAATTCACTGTCATTTAGGAGTTAAATCACTTTGTTTCTGTTTATGCAGCCCTAGCCACACCTCCCCTGGATATGATTGACAGAGCCTGCATGGAAGAAAAAAACTGGTTTCACTTACAAACAGATGTAATTTCCCTTAAATAATTGTATCTCAATCTCTAAATTGAACTTTAATCACATACAGGAGGCTCTTGGAGGGTCTAACAAGCTATTAACATAGCAGGGGATAAGAAAATCTTAATTAAACAGAACTTGAAATAAAGAAAGCCTAAATAGGTCTCTCTTTACAGGAAGTGTTTATGGAAGGCTGTGCAAGTCACATGAAGGGAGGTGTGACTAGGGTTCATAAACAAAGGGATTTAACTCCTAAATGGCAGAGGATTGAGCAGTGAGGCTGCAGGGGCATGTTCTATACACCAAAACTGCTTCATTAAGCTAAAGTTGTTCAGGTGACTATAGTGTCCCTTTAAGAAAAGCATTCAACTGTTATAACCTAGCTTAAAACACAAGGTTATAAAGCCGAGGTAAGAAGAGCTTATTGCAAGCTGGA
The DNA here is from genome assembly GCA_933207985.1 of Pelobates cultripes. Lineage (NCBI taxonomy): Eukaryota > Metazoa > Chordata > Amphibia > Anura > Pelobatidae > Pelobates > Pelobates cultripes. The sequence goes on along the minus strand of OW240914.1, from coordinate 218,871,943 downwards.
GAGGTTTATTTTATTTTTTTTAAATGAAAAATAAAGTTCACATTACAAGCATGTGGGTTGCAGTGATCTCATCAAGCAAGAATTCAGCAGCTCCAGAGAAATAAAATCTGCAGAACAAGGGCAGGATTACTGGCAAAGTCAACAAAAGGATCCAGTGAAGATGTAGTGAGAAAATATTCATACAAAGAGCATGAGAAGAGCATAGCCTTACTAGCAGAAGACTCCTTAATGCAAAAACTAGGCATAGATAAAAGAAAATAGCTGTTAGGAGCTAGATGTCTGAAAAAGAGCCCGTTTACAGGCGCTGACAATAACTTCACTTCTAATGAGAGATATTAATTATATCCAAGCATTCAGAAACCTTCATGTCAAAATAATACTTACAATCTCATTTAAGAATACATTTTGGTATATGTATTAAATATAGAACAGCATGAACAGTCTGGATGATGGTATTAAACCACTGTTCACAAGGACTGCCTGCACAACACAGTTAATTTAGGTATCAAAACCTGTATGCGTATAGCCTTCTTTTGGCATGAAGATTGAATAGTTTCATTCAGACAAAAAAGGTACACTGTCTATACTGTATTATTATTTATGAAGCGCCAACAGATTCCGCTGTGCCCTACAATGGGTTGTAAATATATATACTACAGATAATCCATGTAACATGCATATATTGTGACGGAGTACTTACACATGTATCATAGTTTTATAGATATATTACATGTCTTTTGTTAAAGTTGTTGCATTAAAAGTAACACTCCTAATCCAACTAATATTTTATTAATTATCCTGGGATTTATTTTGCTTGGAACTAGAATTATGTTGCCAATTTCACAGAAAATACTAGCTTGTAAATTTTCAGGTATTTTTTTTTTTGTCAGTCAATACTTTTATTGCGAGTGACATGTAACATAAAAGAGAGACAAACCGAGCATAGGACAATGAAGTCAGGTAAAAAGCTTGATTTGATAAAGGCCTAGCTGGTCATGGTTAGCATCTCATTTTTTAATTGAAGAATTAGAAGTAGAAGTATATGTATTAACTGCAGGTTAGTATATCAGGCTTCTAGTTTGTCACTAGAATAATAAAAAAGACAAATCCCTAGTAGGTATAATAGGTCAATTCGTTAGATGCTCACCCAGTCTAGACTCCATCAAAAAATCTTTAAAATCCAACTTCTTCATAAAAGCGTATCCATTAAACTGTTAATAGCTCCTGACGGATTCCTCTTCTGCAACTGTCATTAGTCTAATACTATCCTTACCTTTTTGTGTCATTTTACCCCACTCCCTCTAACATGTAAGCTCATTGAGCAGGGCCCTCAACCCCTCTGTTCCTGTGCGTCCAACTTGTCTGGTTACAACTACATATCTGTTCGTCCACCCATTGTAAAGCGCTGCGGAATTTGACGGCACTCTATAAATATAATAATAATAATAATAATAATTGCAATGCATGTCAAATACTGTGTATAAGATATAGCTTTTGTTCAGCCAATGTTGCAATCAGGCCACAATGGAATGTCCAGTTTCAAGCCTCTGCTTTCCTTCACCTCCCCAGATCTTATGAGGGCTTGATGGACTACCTGCTGCAGAGTGAAACGTATTCCTCATGAGAGCCGCTCCCCACCACCTCAAGCCCAGGACCTTGGGAGGGCCAGAGCCACATGCCCACAGATCCTCCTCCTCTATGTGGCAGGATCTTGGGCCCGCAAGAGCTCCAGAATCTGGGAGCCCCTTTGGGAATGTAGAGGACGTGCTGGACGCAACTTTAATTGGTCCCTCAGCCCAGAAGAGGAGCGTGGGGTCACAGTGACCGCTGGAATCTCCACATAGACAGTGTAGGTTAGGCAGCGAGGTCGGCTGCTTAAGCAATGCCAGAATGCTTGGCAAATTGCGTTGAATCTTGCGTCAAAGGCTTCCCTTTTAAAGGAGCAGCCTAGGCACACTAACCATTACATTGGCATGCTGGCATTGGATTGTGAGTACTCTCCCCTAGCTCTTGGCCAAACCATATCAGAATTTTAAGTAATGCTCCCGGATCCTGATTCTGCATTAGATGTTAATTTCATCCATATTTAGCAGTATTGATTGGCTGAGCATGTCCGCTAATTAACAAGGGCTTTGCCACAGATGCCTATGTTACCCTGGGTTTTGGGTAAACAACTCAAAAACAGGCTGACCAAGAATCAAGTAGTTGTTTGGGTGCCTAGACTACTCCTTTAAGTCCTGCTTTGTGTAACGTTTTATGCAAAAAAAAACACCAAACAAAAAACACTATCAAGGAGACTTCTAATACCGTGTACATTTAAACATGCATACTACTGATTTTGCCATGCTCTTTGTGGTTGTAAAGTCCTTACTCTGCCAACACAGAAATTTAATATGGGCTAATCCAGAAACTGACATATTTGTGGGTAAATTGCCCACGGTTAAACTAGGAAGAAATTGTGTAAAAAAAAAAACCCAATTGATAATTCTCTTTATCTGCAGTCAAATGGCAACATTTTATATTCATATATCTCATGGGGGTGAAGTTTTCGATTAATCAGAGCGGTAGACATGACTGTTTATGTTGAAGCTATCATACACCCTTGAAATGGTGACTCTCTGCTTATGTTGGCTGCAGATCGGTTGAGTGGATCATAAGGTGAACAGGCAGGGTTCCGAACAGGAACACTCCAGGCTTAGATAAACAGGTCAAATTAGAAATCCCACATGGAAACTTATCTGGAGTGTAAAGGTGTGTGTTATTACAAATCACTACATGCATATCTGAAATAGGTCAGACTATGGATACTTGGCTGTTATATCACATTATAGACACATTTTCCATTAGGCATATCAGTCAACATACCATTTGTGTCTGTTAAAGGGACAGCTACAGTTCTATTTATAATTTTCCACACCCAGAGACCACTGCCAAATATGTCGTCTTACTATAATGGTATGCTCACAAATTCCTTAAATTCCATCACCACAAGCCTGTAGCATGCAAATCAGACCAGTTTAAAAAAAAATAAATAAAAAAAAATGTGCTTACTATGCCACACTACTAACATATAAATGCTTTAAATAGCAGGTATCCCTAAGCACTTTTGTAGCACTGGCACACCAAACTAATTGCATGTCATGTATGCAGAGGCAACAACAGACTGAAACATCTATTTAACACTTTATAAATGAATAGAATCAAAAGGTAGATTGTGTTTGTAAAGGAAAAAGGGACTATGAATATATAGACAATTCTCTTCTAGTGTCAGATTTTCCACAAGTTTTTAAAGGGACACTAGTCACCAGACCAACTACAGCTTATTGCATTTGTTCTGGTGAGTAGAATCATTAACTTCAGGCTTTTTGCTGTAAACACTCTTTTCAGAGAAAATGCAGTGTTTACATTACAGCCTAGGGATTACTCCACTGGCCACTCCTTAGATGGCTGCTATAGGTGCTTCCTTTAGCAGTCCTGCCTAGGATGCATCACAACATTCAGTGTCTCCACCCTCTGCATGCAGACACTGAACTTTCCTCATAGAGCTATATTGATTCAATTCATCTCTATGACAAGATGCTGGTTGGCCAGGGCTGTGTTTGGCTATTGCTGGCTCTGCCCTTGATCTGCCTTCTTGACAGTATCAGCCAATCCTATGAGGAAGCATTGTGATTGGCTCAGACCACCACTTCTGATGATGCCGGCAGGTAGCAGGCAGTTTCACAGGCAAACAGGGGCAGAGGTAACAGCTGCAGACTTGAATACAAGTAAGATTTTACTATATTTAGAGAGTTAAGAAGGGGCTGGGGGGGTAGATGGTGGTTTTAACACTATAGGGTCTGAAATATATATTTGTGTTCCTGACCCTATAGCGCTCCTTTAATGCACAAATAATTTTTTTTTTTTATCCATTCTTTATTTGGGTGTAGACAGCAAGAATATCAGCATGCAATCTGTTCAATGACAGTGGCAATAGATAAACAGGCTGAATATCTCAATCTGATTTTTGACAAAATAGTAAATGCAAAGAAGTAGTAAAACAGCAAGTGAAATGATAGAAAAGAAAGAACAGAGAAAAGAGCTGCTGACCCCATGTCCCAGATCAACGTATTTCACAGTTCGTGTAAAAAAAAAAATCCCACGGGTCCCATACCTTGGCAAACGTAATAAAAATACCCTTACTTTGGCAGTTTGTGTATTCATCGAATAATTAAGAAGCATTCTTTTTTTTTTTGAAGGTATGAAAAAGCTGCCAATGAAGATTTTTATTTAGAGAAGGACAGTCTTTGAAAATAAATAAATTGTAGCTTATCCCATTAAAGGACCACTATAGTGCCAGGAAAACATACTCTTTTTCCTGGCACTATAGTGCCCTGATGGTGCCCCCACCCTCAGGTACCCCCTCCCGCCAGGCTCTGGGGAGAGGAAGGGGTTAAACTTATCTCTTTCTCCAGTGTCGGGCGGGGAGCTCTCCTCCTCCTCTCCGTCTCTTTGGCTGAATGCGCATGCGTGGCAGGAGCTGCGCGCGCATTCAGTCTCATAGGAAAGCATTTATAATGCTTTCCTATGGACGCTTGAGTCTTCTCACTGTGATTTTCACAGTGAGAAGCATGCAAACGCTTCTAGCGGCTGTCAATGAGAGAGCCACTAGAGGATTTAGAGGCTGGATTAACCTATTTATAAACTGCTGTTTATAAAAAAAGGGTTAACCCTAGCTGGACCAGGCACCCAGACCACTTCATTAAGCTGAAGTGGTCTGGGTGCCTATAGTGGTCCTTTTAAGTACCCTAAGTGATCTATGAAAAAAATATATATATATCTTAGGCAGAGTAAACGTTTGTCATTTTTAGATGTCCTAAATATTTTCTGGAACCCTTCCTGAGTTTCACAGGAGATCATTAGAACAAGAATAGTATTTTACTGGAATTTCAATTCTGCCTCCAAAATTTAACAGACATCAGTGACATGAGCTACTCATCCCCTCCCCTCTTCCCCAGCATTCCAATCACAAGTGTGTGGTGCTTAAAGGAATTTGTGGAACCGCAACTAATCATCTACATCAAGAAGGAACACCAATGAAAACCATCTAACTTCTGTTCTCTTTCAAAATAAAAGGAGTCAGAAACGTTAAAAGTAATTGTGCCATTAGTTACATTTTCACATTGTTTATTAAATAAATTCTTACTCTACAAATATGCTTAAAATTTCCTATATTTATACAATTTTACAGGCTCTAACAATTTAACCCCTTAAGGACCCATGACATGTGTGACATGTCATGATTCCATTTTATTCCAGAAGTTTGGTCCTTAAGGGGTTAAAGACAGGTTTGTCGCTTTGATCGGCTTGTCAATCAAAATAAATCAGTGTTTTTAAATACAGATCTGCATGCAGCGATTTTAAAACCATGTACCTTGCACGCTATGCATTTGTTAATAGGGGAATTCTATTCCAGAGGTACATTCACTTAAAGTGAACCTAATTTTTATACCTTGATCAATATGAGAAATTTTACGTTTTCCAGGAAACAATCTATTACGGACGGGGGACAGAAAAGGCCTAAGTTTCAGACTTCTGCAGTTATAAACAAGCCAAAAAAAAAAAAAAAAAACCTATACAGCATAAGACAAGTCACCAATTACGAAGTCTATATTTTGCACATGCATCAAACAAGCAATAGTCTGCTGTGGATACATAGAATTTCGCTTTTCTTTATTGAAATGTGAATAATAAAAAAAAGTAGTGAGTGCAGTGATAACTAATGAAAGGAGACACTAAAGGCTAAATCAATAGGGCAGGGGGGAGTGGGGGGAATTATAAAAGTATAGAAAATCCATTAAAAACTATTACCCTATGGGCCCAAACTACCAGAAAGGCTAACCAACTTCATCACGTCTGCAAACACTGGCAGAGTAAAGATCAACCAAAAACTGAAAATGATAAAACCAAAGCGACTGTTACTATTCTGTTACAACTGTTTACTGTGCCATTATACAAACACCCTATTACTTTTGAAAAAAAAAGACAATCTTATTTTCTAAACTCTGTATAAATAATCTGAGGCAACTTGGATACGTTAACTGCAAAATAAATCAATTGCATATTAACACCAATTGCTCATCAGGTTAATTGTACCAAGAACCTTTTCATAATATTACACAATCTACATCCTGAAGTAGATTTTGCTTTTCATGTGTCAGTGTGCAGATACAATAATTGGTGGGAAAGTGATCAAATTTAACACCGCCATATTTTTGGAGGATGAGCGGAATGTTTAAGGGTTACTCCAAGCACCACGTCCACTCCAGTGATTTGAACAGGTCATGAGGTCTGGAGTCTGTATGTCCATTTGCTGCATATAGTTAATTGGCACAATAAGTTTTAATCTTCACTGCCGCATATATCCCTCTAACCTAAGAAAGCAATAATAAGCTGCAAGTTAGTTCAGCTTTTAGTTCAACATTTTTTAACGGCACCACAGTTTCTGCTTTTCTATCATCATATGCAGATATTTAATAGATATTAAAAACAAACAAAACATAAAAGCAAACACACTGTAGTGGTTATGGGGTCACAAGTGCCCTTGCTCCTCTCCTCCCTCACCAACTGCAAGCACTCAACCCATTTTAGAACGGTTTGACCTCTTACCAGGAGTCTGTCAAGTGCCATTCCCTGCCTCGATTACTTCAGCTAGAAAGCCGTGCAAGGCTTAAAGGACCACTATAGTGCCAGGAAAATACTTTTTCCTGGCACTATAGTGCCCTGAGGGTGCCCCCACCCTCAGAGTCCCCCTCCCGCCCAGCTCTGGGGAGATGAAGGGGTTAAAACGTACCTTTTTTCCCCCAACGCCGGGCGGGGAGCTCTCCTCCCTTTCAGCTAGCTGCGCGCGCATTCAGCTGGTCTCATATGAAAGCATTTACAATGCTTTCCTATGGGCGCTTGCGTGTTCTCACTGTGATTTTCACAGTGAGAATCACGCAAGCGCCTATAGCGGCTGTTAATGAGACAGCCACTAGAGGATTTGGAGGCTGGATTAACCCATTTATAAACCTAGCAGTTTCTCTGAAACTGCTAGGTTTATTATTATAATAAAAAAAAAAGGTTAATCCTAGAGGGACCTGACACCCAGACCACTTCATTAAGCTGAAGTGGTCTGGATGCCTAGAGTGGTAGACAGAGAATGATCAGCTGACTTTCTCGGTCACTGATCTAGTCCTGCATTGCAGCTCTCAGAGAAAAGGTAGTGGAGGTGGATAGTGGCACCCATGGGTTAAAAGTGGGATGTACTTCACAACATCTGGCACGCTGAAGGTTCCGTACCCTGGCTATATACAGTTGCAAGAAAAAGTATGTGAACCCTTTGGAATGATATGGATTTCTGCACAAATTGGTCATAAAATGTGATCTGATCATCTTCTAAGTCACAACAATAGACAATCACAGTCTGCTTAAACTAATAACACACAAAGAATGAAATGTTGCCATGTTTTTATTGAACACACCATGTAAACATTCACAGTGCAGGTGGAAAAAGTATGTGAACCCCTAGACTAATGACTTCTCCAAGAGCTAATTGGAGTGAGATGTCAGCCAACTGGAGTCCAATCAATGAGATGAGATTGGAGGTGTTGGTTACAGCTGTCCTGCCCTATAAAAAACACACACCAGTTCTGGGTTTGCTTTTCACAAGAAGCATTGCATGATGTGAATGATGCCTCGCACAAAAGAGCTCTCAGAAGACCTACGATTAAGAATTGTTGACTTGCATAAAGCTGGAAAGGGTTATAAAAAGTATCTCCAAAAGCCTTGCTGTTCATCAGTCCACGGTAAGACAAATTGTCTATAAATGGAGAAAGTTCAGCACTGCTGCTACTCTCCCTAGGAGTGGCCGTCCTGTAAAGATGACTGCAAGAGCACAGCGCCACTGTGAATGTTTACATGGTGTGTTCAATAAAAACATGGCAACATTTCATTCTTTGTGTGTTACTAGTTTAAGCAGACTGTGATTGTCTATTGTTGTGACTTAGATGATGATCAGATCACATTTTATGACCAATTTGTGCAGAAATCCAAATCATTCCAAAGGGTTCACATACTTTTTCTTGCAGTTGTAGTATACAAAGAGAAAGTCTAATGCACGGTTCCTAAGAATTATGTTTTGTTTTCACTATCTTTGCCAGGCATGTTATTACCATTGTTTATATAGCACCAACATGTGTCTCAGCTTTACAATTACGATATTAAACAGTAAGTAAATGTCAAACTTGTGTGGATAGAAATGAACGATGAGGAAGGCCTGGCTGAAGTGCTTTTTACACATTTGCCTACTTAATCTAAAAATCTTTCAACTTTATTTCTCCTCACACCAGAGCTGCTGATCCATTCTGAAGATAGATGGACATCAGGGTTATGCACACAAGCAGTAGAGCACTTCCATTACAAGAGGAGTAACAATGGTAATTTCAGGTGACAGTCCGGTAAACAATTAAGTCATACAAAAATGGGTAAACAAAGTGTTAACTTGGGCATCTACCCTACAGGAACAAACTTCCATGGTTTATTCGAATAATGGGTCTCTAGCCTGGATCCATTAAAGAAGCTTACACTTCTATTATCTGTATTGTGTAGCTTTTCACTCGATATATAAGCAGAGGTGTGTTACCCTTCAGTGGCTTGTTTAAAGTCAGTCCTTGAAAAAAAAAAAAATAAGTCACAAAATAAAAAGGGAGATCCCACATGTTAAAGCAATTAAATAATTTAATCGTATTTTACTTTTAAAAAACATATAGTGGACTACTGCACAATCAAGGTTAGAATTGATTGTTTTGATTCTAGTCCCCGAGACAAGTTTATGCAAGTTTGGATTTAAAGGAACACTATAGGATCAGAAGTGGTGGCCTGATCCAATCACAGTGCTTCCCCATAAGAATGGCTAGGACTGACAAGGAGGCAGATCAGGGGCAGAGCCAGCACAATTCAAACACAGCCCTGGCCAATCAGCATCTCCTCGTAGAGCTGAATTGAATCAATGAATCTCTATGAGGAAAGTTCAGTGTCTGCATGCAGAGGGATGAGATACTGAATGTTTGGATGCATTTTAGGCACCCATGAACCAGGAAGGATCTCTAAGCCATCTAAGGAGTGGCCAGTGAAGTTATCACTAGGCTGTAATGATTCTACTCACCAGAACAAATTCAATAAACTGTAATTGTTCTGGTGACTATAGTGTCCCTTTAAGGAGGCACTCAATCATACAAATGTTTGGGGCAAAGTATAGGTTAAATTATTTAAAAGGGACACTATAGAAGTATCCCTGTACCCTTAGTCCTGCAATGTAAATCATTGTAGTTTGAGAAACTTGATTACATTGCAGGACTAAGACTGCCTTTAGAGGCATTTCCTGGTGGATAAGAGACTGTATTGTGAGGACATCCAGCATCAGTAAAATCCCCATAGGAAAGCAATGATTCAATGCTTTCCTTTGGAGAGGGCCTAATGCGCTCACCGCGCATGTGCATTATGTCCCCCTGTAGATGTTGGAGGAGGTGGAGTACCAACAACACCAATGGACACCGGCGCTGGAATCGGCTGAGTAAATACGTTTATTTTGTTTTGTTTTTTGACCCTTTATGCACTGGAAAGGAGGGACCGCACTAGAGGGCACTACAGTGTTAGAAATACAACTTTATATTCTTAACACTATAGAATCCCTTTAATTCCATGAGCAGCAGATAATCTCATAAGACAAACATGTTCCAGGCAAAAAATTGCTTTATCAAAGAATTCATAGAGGATAAGGATTTCTTTACTAAATGGATTCTTCCACATCAGATCTAGTCACCAATACTGACCCTGGATTATGAAAGCGCACACAAAACACACAAACTAATATTAGACATGGAAAAAATGCAGCAAAACTTGAACAGGGTCCAAGCCAATCTCTCACCAACCGCTCCACTCAAGTTTCTAACACATCAGAAGGAAGGTTAAGTTCACAAAACATTCTGAATGAATGTGCAATGAACGACTACTACGCATTTTTGGAAAATTGCCCTACATGTTAAAGTGATGGGAAAAAGCAGAATGTGCTTAAGCATGTACTCTTTAATAAAACAATTCATTCAAAAGTGTGAACTGTTCAGAAAACACTTTAAAGGACCACTATAGGTCACCCAGACCACTTCAGCTCAATAAAGTGGTCTGGGTGCCAGGTCCCCCAGATTTTAACCCTGCAGCTGTAAACATAGCAGTTTCAGAGAAACTGATATGTTTACATTGCAGGGCTAATCCAGCCTCTAGTAGCTATCTTCCCGACAGCCACTAGAGGCGCTTGTCCAACTCTCAAAGCGAAAATCGCATTGAGCACGCAGAACATCCATAGGAAAGCACTGAGAAATGCTTTCCTCTGGGCGTTTTTAGTGCATGCGCGGCTCAGGACGCGCATTCGGCTCCACTCGGGAGCGGACGTCGGAGGATAGGTCACAGCGCTGAGACAACATAACCAACCTGACGAATTTAAATGTGAAAAAACTGAAACACAAGCCTTATATTTGACTAACTTTTGAAAACACCATGAAACCTGTACATGAGGGGTACTGTTTTACTCGGAAGATTTTACTGAACACAAATATTAGTGTTTCAAAACAGTAAAATGTATTACGACGATATCTTCAGTGAAAGTGAAATTTTTTGAATTTTTAACATACAAATGGCATTTACACGGACGATATAATTGTTGTGATACATTTCACTGTTTTAAAACACTAATATTTGTGTTCAGCGAAGTCTCCAGAGTATAACAGTACCCCTCATGTACAGGTTTTATGGTGTTTTCAAAAGTTAGAGAGTCAAATATAAGGCTTGCGTTTCAGTTTTTTCACATTGAAATTCGCCAGGTTGGTTATACTGCCTTTCAACCACTTGGTCACAAACACTGGCCAAAATTGGCGTTCAAATTAGTTTTTTGCATTTTTCACACACAAATAGTAACATTAACTTTGGCCAGTGTTTGTGACCAAGTGGCTACTAAAAAAGACTGGACATACCCCATTTGCAATACCTTGAGTTGTCTACTATTGCAAATGGTATGCCATCATGGGGGTAATTCTTATTCCTGGGCTACCATACGGTCTCAAAGGCAACGTAACCAATCTTTCAAATTTCAATGTGAAAAAACTGAAAAATGAAACCTGCTATATTTGACTCTAACTTCCCAAAACACCATAAAACCTGTACATAGGGGGTACTGTTTAACACGTGAGACATCGCTGAATCCAAATATGTGTATTTTATTGCAGTAAAAGCAAACAGTATTATGACATTCACAGGTAAAATGTCACGTAGAACAAAAAAATATTTTTTTAATTCTTATTTTCTCCCTTTTTTTTATATTTTATTCATATTAAATTATGTTTCATACCTAAATATTTGATGTTAGATGAAAGCCCTGTTTCCCCTGAATAAAATGATATATAAGTAGTGTGGGTGCACATAAAATGAAAGAGGTGAATTACACCTTAACAGACATATAGCGCAAATTCAAGTTTTTGTTTACGATTCGTTCACAACGTGTACATTTGGCTCAGTCCTTAAGGGGTTAATACAAAAAGCCTGAAGGGAATGAGTCTACTCACGAGAACAAATAAAAAAAGCTGTGTTCTGGTGACTATGATGTCCCTTTAATGTAGTGGTTTTTGTGCCTAGATGCAGTCCTTTTACTCTAGCAAAGTAAAACAATGCCAAACAGTATTTATTACATTTTGATTCAAGGATGCATCTAGTAGCGGTAAATATTACCAACTTTTAAAGTCCTTCATGTTCAGCGTACTCAAGCAAAGCAAGATGACATGTAAGGCAGTTAAAAGTAATTGATTGGGGCAGTACGGCAATTGCTGTGCATATGCAGTAGGGCCCACCATGCTTCTCTATTGAGAAGCATTGGATTGGGCTGTCATTTTAATGATCTCAAAATAGAAAGGGCATCTACTGTAAGGAGAGCTTCACAGAAACGAATAAAAGATAGTAACATTTTTATTATTTTCATCACCATCAACTTTTCAAGGGGGTGGAGGGGTGGGGGGGGGGGAAGGAGACAATAACACTAAACTGGTCAGAAACAGTAGGACATTAAAATGCAAATGTTTTAAGAACATTAGAGAATTCCTTTAATTTCTGAGAGAAGAAGCTTGCAATACACAATATATGCCTACAGGTCACTTGTGCGAATGCACAGAAAATTTGTAGTACACTCTGCTCTGCACCTCAAGGGACCTTCCAAGTGTAAGAATGCCAATGTGCCAACGGTGAAGACTCTCCATCTGTGACAATAGTTGCACATGAAGAAAGTTGGTAAAAGAATGGGTTACATTTAATTTACATTCCGATTCCTTCACACTTAACTGACGCTCAATTTCAGGAGTATAGATTTGCAAAAACAAAAAACAAAAAAAAACAACACATACACAATGATGACACATCCGCTTAAAAATCTTGCATTGCCATGACAAGTTCAGCAAATTCTTTTATAAAGCCTTCCAAAGATATAGATATGTTAAATGCCAAGTATTGTATTTTTCAGGCTTCTACATTCCAGCACCCACAATAGAAAAAAATACTTCAAACAGGGCAACATTTTGTTTTCCATTTATTTTTGCTTTTCAGCCACTTTCTTCATAGATTATTAACATTCCAACACAAGATTGTTCAAACTCCTCTTATCCATTTCAGGCATTCCAAATCAATTTCCAATTTATATTCCATGAATCTGCTTTGGCATAGACATACACTGATTAGCCCCAACATTAAAGGAACACTCTGTGCACCATTTTAAGTTTTCAATGAAGTCGTTATGGTGACTAAACTGTCCATAGCTACCTAATGTTGTGTAGCTCTGATGCATAGACTCCAAAGACCTCTGAATGTGTGCTGTAGAATCTGGCACCAATATATTAGCAGCAGAACCTTTAAGTCCTGCAAGCTGCGAGGTGAGGCTTTCATAGATCAAACTTGTTCCAGCACATCCCATAAATGCTCATCATATTCCTCAAAACCATTCCTGAACAATGTGTGCAGTGTGGCATGGAGCATTATCCTGCTGAAAGAGAATAAGGAAACGCCATTGCCATGATGGGGTGTACGTGATCTGCAGCAATCTCTAGGTAGATGGTACGTGTCAAAGTAACATCCCAATTAACGCCAGGACCTAGTTCTGATGCTCATGTCCCCACCGAAGGCACTTTGGGCAATGTAAAGGGGTCATCATGGGCATTCTGATCAGTCTGTAAACTGATGTACTGTGTGTTCTGACACCTTTCTATCATGGGCAGCATTAAGATTTTTTTTTTTTTTTTTTTTAGCAATTTGAGCTATAGAATAGCTCTTCTGTGTGATCAGACCAGACAGGCTAACCTTGGTTCCCCACACATCAATGAGCCTCGGGCACCCATGACCCTGATGCTAGTTCACTGGTTGAATTTCCTTGCACCTCTGTTAAGTACTATGCACTGCATACCAGGAACAGCTCAGAAGACTTTCCGTTTTGGAGATGCTCTGACCCGGTCATCTAACCATCACTATTTGGCCCTTGTTAAAGTCCCTCAAATCTTTTCACTTACACATTTTTTCATGCTTCGAAGATATGAAATTCACAAACTGACTATTCACTTGCCATGTTTTAGTAATGCACCCTACTGTCCACCTAATCTTAGCATGTGTGCAGCGCCTAAGAACCAGATATTAATGGCAAATCATGACCAAAATGGCCGGTGAACTACTTCCCATAGTAGCTGAACTATAGGGAAGCAAACAGTAACATGGGTGCCTGTAACCATCCTGGTTGACCTACTGAGGATACAGTCCACTGGATTACAGGTATCTAGAATAATAGTCACCTCACAAAAGGTCCTCAGGCTAACACTTGGTCAAGTTCTCATTTACATTGCCCTTTATGCTTACACTATTAACTCTTGTGGGATAAATTGGTGATGCTCATATCAATGACTCTGTGCATGGAGGCCCTCGAGAGGACAACTTCTCAAATGTTTCAAGATATGCATAAGATGTATGAAAAGAATCCCCAAAGTACCCTTCTGAACAAGTAATGAGTGAAAAGGTTCATGTATCATGGAAGCGTTATATTTGCTGTTAGAGGAACACTAGGCACCCAGACCACTTCACCTCACTTAAGTTGTCTGGGTGCATATTCCCAGGTCCCTTAACCCTGGAAAGATAATTATTGCAATTTTAATTAACTACAATAATTACCTTTCTTGGTTTACTCCACCTATAGTGGCTGTCCACCAGACTTCCTGGTCATATGGCGACTTTTGATTGCCTAACTGACACTGAATTTCCAACATAACCTGAAACCCCATGCTTTCCTATTGGTCTGTTCTAATGCAAAGGCAGCCATTGCCGCGCATGTGCATTAGGTCTCCCCTGATAGACGTCAGTGGAGGAGTGAGGAGTCAGTGTTGGACCCGGGTAAGTGAACTGATTTTTTTTAACCCCTTCTGCAACATGGGGGAAGGGGAGTGGGAGGGGGAGACACTATCGAGAGTTTTAGTCCTAGAAAAACAACTTTGGTTTTCCTAGCACTATAGTGTTTTAAAAGGTGATCTAGTTAAAACACACTTGTGTCCGTATTACCGTTACTAAAATTGTATTTATTAAAAGGTTTTATAGCACCTTTAGTATGCACTGTGTTACATCCATTAGCAGACAGTATTTATAAAAGCACACCATATATATCCAGAAATCTTTGTGCTTCTACAGCAGCACATATCAGTTATGACACATTAAGTTATCTTAGAACGGAAATCCTTTGTGAAGGCATATTGCTGAAGTCAGCAAAGCATTGCACTTTATGCTTCATCTAATAATTTAACTAGTTCAGTGCTACAGAACGTTAGTTTCAGATGCACGATTGACAAGGTTTTAAAAGTATAACTTTTTCCACAAATTAAGAATACGTAATGTTCTTTTAAAAGTAACCAGCAATGCAATATCTGCCCACAAGAAAAATGGAGTATGAGAGTGTACAGTGATTTGTTAATGCCCATCTGAAGCCATCTTAGTCAAAATGTTCACAGTGCATGTCATGTCTTATATGACTTGGAGTCAATTTAAAGATCATGTCATTTTTACATCATGGTGACAAAATTGTTAGCAAATTTATAGATGAAAAGTGATTAACATTTTAAAAGAGCACACCAAGCTTGCTGTAGTAGCTATAGTGCCAGTGAATGGTCTGACCTCTTACCTGGGATCCTAAGCAAGAGTTTCCATTGACTCTCCTGAGCAAAGTCATGCAGTGAAAAGCTAAGCTCATTGGCTTCAAGCAGTTCGCTCATGCTCAGTAGAGCTACTGTAGGTTCCAGTTGAGGAACTTCTGTCTCTTTTGTAGTGTAGGTGCACCCCAGGTAAGACATCAAGCCATTCAAAAGCGGTTTGATTCCTTACAATGGGTGGGGGTGCTCTTGACACCAGAACCACTACAGTGAGCCATAGAGGTTATGGTGTTTGGAGTGTTCCTTTACTAGGAGAATGTCCCTAAACTTCAGGATGTGTGATTTGTCACAATGCTTTCCAAGGGGGAAGCGTAATGCAAGCACGGAGTAGGAGCCTGACCCATCACTGAGGGACATCAGCACTGGATTCAGGTAAGTGACTGAGGGAGTTTTAACCTTCAGTGCCGAGTAAGGTGTGGGCAATATAGGAAACTATAATGCCAGGAAAACTTCCCTGGCACTATAGTTTCACTTTAAAAGGGTGGAGTCTAAAGAGGAAGGGGTGGGTTCTTAATCAGGAATAGGTGGGGCCTTGACCGGTAGGGGTGGGGGAAAATTAGATTAGGGGAGTGCCCAGGTTTAGTCATGCCTAGGGCAGCACCAAACCAAAATAAACCACTGTCACTGTCTCTTCCTGATGGCTTTGTAACCAGTACAAAGTGGAAGGCAATGCTTTCCTTAGAGATGCTTCTATGAGAAGTATTGGATTGGTTGTGAAATCATCAGTAGTAATCTCCAAATTATCCAATGCTTCATATATTTAAAAATTAGGAGGCAGTGAGCAAGTTTGACAATTGCTTCATGGTGCTGGCAATGCTTTCTTTAGTGTCTTAAAGACAAGTGTTAGTATCAGTTCCAGCCCTTGACATTCTTTAGAAGGTAGAGTTAGCAGTTCTGGTGATGCAATTTGTTTACCATCTTCATATGTTGGTTTGTCTCTATAACAATCTGTAAAGCAGCCAACTTCTAATAACAGAGTACTAGCATTCACTGGAGGGAGTTTAACTGTGTGATGCCTGGAAGTACTGTACATACACAAAACAAGTTTATGCAAAGGTTTTCTAAGTTAACATTCATTTTACCATTTTCATTTTTAAAATGTTACAATATTAGTGGGCAAATAATTACATGGACCCTATTTACCAGACCATACAGACCCAGATTAAGAGCCTATTGGGCCTTTTGCTGATATTTATGATGGGCTTAATTACGAATCTTATCAACAAAAAACACTAAAACGGTCATACCACCCAAGCGTCATGTATCTGGTGGAGGTGGTGCTGGAAGGAAACTCAAAGGATAGCTATCAGAAAACACATACCCTATGCTAATCTTTCACTTTCATCATTCATCAGTAAATTCATACCCCCTAACAGCAGTGTCCAGTGAAGCAGGATTTCGGTGGGCAGGTTAAAAGGATGGGCCACCGATATTAATCACGTAACCAGAACCACCCACAGGGACAAACATGCCCAAAAAGAGTGCGTGTCTGCACAAACAATTAGATGGTCAGCCAATCATGCAGTATGACCAGCCAAAGGCATACTGTGCAGACAGTACCAGGAGCTTAGCATAAATGCGTTGAATGATGCACTAGCTCTACGCCTTCTAAGGACTGTCCCCTAGCACTCGCTGTGCCACGCCTCTCCTAACCTTCTTGCTAACAGACAGCGCTAATCCAGGTAGGTTAAGCACTTCTGCGATTTACACTGAGTAAATCGCACTTATTTGACACTGGACGTCCTCACGGACCTCCAGCATCAAAAAAGATCCCCATAGGAAAGCACAGAGTACTGCTTTCCTATGGGCGGGTTTGAATGTGCAGCTCCACTTGGGAGTTGACATCGATGGAGGAGAGGTCACCAGTGCCAAGTGAGCTTAGCGCTGGATTATGGTAAGCAAATAAATGGTTAACCATTTATTCGCCGCAGTACTGGGCCCTAGTAACAGTTTAGGTGACTAGGGCTCTATAGCATTAGGAATACATATTTGTATTCCTAACGCTTTAGTGTTCCTTTAAGCAAGAGCATGTGAAGAGTAGTTTAAGTGGCCAATTCCATAGACATGTTCCTGGAGCTGCAGCTCTATCTGCCCCTTTGTTAATCTGGCCCTGCCCAGACCACTTCAGCTCAATGGAGTTGTCTGGGTGCTGCCTTCCTGTAGTTTTAATCCTGCAACTGAACACTGTTATTCTGTAGAAACGGCACTGTTTACATGGCAGGGATAACATGTCTAGTGCAAGACTTAAATGTTTATATTTAGGAACCTGCTAAAAAAAAAAAAAAAAAAAAGTAAGGAGCCAGGGTTTTGTTAAACTAACAAAGCTATTTTTATTTTTATTTTTTTTAAATAAACTTACAAAGCTTTCTTTTCAATAACTACAATTCTTTTTTTTTGGTAAATTTCTTTTATTCAGTATTTTCAAATTTATAAGAGGCTGTCGGTGTGGACACGCAGGTCCAGCAGTAATTCGTTGCAGTTACTTCTCAATCAAATAATAGGTACAAAGAGCAACAGTGGTGACGTGCAAGTCATCCAGTAACAATAAGTGACAATGTTAAACACAAAACGTTGCGATATAAAAGCATGAAGATGCCTGCGCAGAGGCTGATTTCGCAAGGTTAGTGTACGCTAATGGGCAGTCGGTATGTAGGCGCTTTGCCAGAGTATGTATGTATGTCCAGGGCAGTACAGGGTGCAAGGTGCGATTATGCGTGAAGAGGCTATATCGCCCAGTTATATCGTATACAGTGCTGTTGCCAGTGCTGATTTGTCCTGCTGAGGGTAAGACTTATGTGCGGGCTCTCTGGCCCCTAGTTCGTCCAATTATCCGTTGTGGGTGACCCTCGGGTCTCTAGCGGTCAGTGTGTCCCGTGTCATCTGGGGCCATCAGGTCCCGTTGTGCCTGTCTATACGGCTCTATGCATGACCGTGCATTTCCGCATTTTTGTCAATTTTTGGTGCGTTCGGTGTGAGTGAGCGAAGGTTCCCGTGTGGCTTCGCCTATCAGTCAGTCCGTTGTCCGTCGGTGACGGGTGGGGTATGTGGGAAAAAAATAAGGGAAGGGGGGGTTTATCCCCCCGGAGGCCCTCTGACGGGGCAATAACTACAATTCTTAAAGGGACATTATAGTTGTTTAAAAAGGCAGTGTTTGTATTGCTGCCTAGTAACACCTCTAGTGGCAGTCACTCAAACAGCCACTAGAGGTGCTTCATAGTCCAGTGCTGCACAGTGTATATGGAGGGGCTGGACGCCCCCAAAGAGATGCACTGATTCAATGAACCTTTAACAGGAGATGTTGAATGGTGCAGTGTGGCATTTTACCATGCATGCACAAACAACCCAAATGATTAGATTGGCTGAGATCCTCAAGATTGATTATGTCAGACAAGTAGGCAGAGCCAGCCGCACCAAGTCCAGCACATCGTGGGAAAAAAGGGAGAGTAAATAAACCTTTTCTATGCGATTGGAGAGGGGGCTGGTGACCTACACAGGCACAAACCTATATGAAATGAAGTGGTCTGGCTGCCTACACATTACTAAGTGTGCTTACAGTCATCTTAAAAGGCCAACATGTAAACTAAACTTAAAAAAAACAACAACAAAAAACACACCAACAAACTCAACTTCTGACATTTTATCGTTTACTGGAGGCACACTCTAAATAAGGGAATTATTGCACTTTAAAAACGGCAATAAGTACCTTTATAGTGTAACTTCACCTCTACCACTAGAGGGACTTCCGGGCTGTTAGGCTACTTTTCGTCGCCTGACACTGGACGTCATCACACTATGCATGGGGACATCAGCATCTCCCAAAAAACCTCTTTCTCCAACCATGGTGAAATCCTAATGCCAGCTGTTGTCGACTGGGTAGGAGTGAAGACTAACCCAAGCCGGCTACAAGGGACATCGGCATTGGACTCCGGTAAGTGACAGAAGGGGTTTCAGAAGTGAACAGGTTTGTTTTCTTTTTATCACAACTTATTATATGTAAACTATTTTATGGGCAAGTAAAACCGCTGATACATTCACACAGTACAGAAAAGGCAGTGTTTACATGAAAATGCCTGCAGAGACTGACTTTACTCACCAGAACAACTACATTAAGCTGTAGTTATTGTGGTGACTATAGTGTCCTCTTATGCTAAAATTGGTTTTGGTGCGTAGAGCATTCCTTTAACACAATGATACAATGGTCCACATAGTAAGAAACCTAATAAAATGAAAGATCATCATCAGTGGGGTACCTGTCCCCTTTTTCATTTATCTACATAAAATGATCAACAGACCAAAGTAAAATGCCCTGATTAACAAACAACGCTTTCCTTTTTCCCATTAACGTGGGAACATAATGTCATATACAAGTTCTTACATGTTGCAAGCAGACAAGCCTTGTCCTCTCCACTCAGACACCAATGCATTCTGAAGTACTAGCCATGACAATGTATCATGCATGTGTCACACTGCTGTGAAGGGTGCATTTTATGGCTTTTCCCCACAGGGATCCTTTCTGTTAAGTGAAATATGTAGACAGACACTAGAGGAATTAACCCTAGCAGGTTATTATTGCAGTTTATAAAACCTGCAATAATTACATGTGCATGGTTAAGGGTGAATGAGACATTGCAGCTAGACAACTTCAATGAGCTAAAGTGGTCTAGGTGCCCTTAACAATGTACAGAGATTTTGCAATTCGGTCTCCAAAATGGCCTGAATTTGGTCCAGATTTCAGCCTGACAGCTGAAATTCAGACCAAATGTCTCAAATCCAGGCCCACATTAATAATAATAATAAAAAAAAACTGTACTGGCAGTGCTAGCATACATTTCTACGATATCTAGAGCGGCCACAAGCAGCCTTTCCACAACAGGTAATATGACTGGAGCTGATGCACAAGCCTATATCAGGCACCACATTCCACAGAGTGTTCACATGAGCTGCCAAAAGCTCATGCCAGACTGGGGATATAAAGACTTGCAAGGCAAGCACCCATAAAGATTTGTGCAATCAAAGAAGAAAAGGCAGATTTTTCTTCAAATGACAGAGGGATTAGGGGTAGACTTTGCAGTTAAAAGCAACTCCGTGAAAGGAAACAGGAAGTTTCCTTGCACCATAACATATGCAACAAGCACAGGTCTTTAGGATGGTTGGAATGTCACTTTAATGGGCACCTCCATTTATACTGTAAATCATTTTGTCAGGTGATTGTTACTTTTATGTTTTTTTTAATTGCATCATTTAGTTATTGCTCAACTCAGTCAGACATGAGAACCCAGGAGTTGGTGTCCCCTCCGGCTTTGTTTAATTGCCTAATATTGTTTTAGAATACCTGAATGGTGTGCTGTAAACGACCTCTTTGTAAATCATTTGTTAAATTGGCAATTTCTTATAGTACAAATCGTGTGATAGTTATGCACCGCAAAGTGTTCAAAAATGTGTTCAAGCTTCCAGTGATTGGTCAAATGCTGTTTGAAGTTTCACTGTTTAGTTACCTTCACAAATCATATCTTGTAATGCTGAATGTATGAAACAAATTTGGCCCTGCCATCCTGAAAATCTCTGGCTTGGTTGTATGCATAGAAATTTGGAATTTTGCTCAGGTCTCCATTACAAAAAAGTAATGTTAACAAATGTACTTGGAACATAATTGTGTTACCTAGAATATTCTCAATAATATTTTTTTCACAAATAAATAAAATAAATAAAATGAACAAATGAGAATTGACAAGACAACTACAAAGAAGGCAAAATAAGTTAAGTCAAAAAAATATTTTTAATTCTCCAATATTCAAAACAGCACTGTCATTTGTGAGCTTTTTATAAAGATAGATTATTTAAGAAAAATTAATTATGTCTGCATTAGTAAACCATAACATAAACCTGGAATCGGTACCATGCAAACCTTCAATTATTAAATGTCCCATAATGTAACCCATCATTACAGCAACAGGTCATGGAAATAGTATTTCATCAACAGGTGAAGATGGTTACTACAGCAGTACTGTCCAACAGGTGGCATAAGCCACATGTCAGAAACTCTGCTCCAACACACTCATATTACTGCTTTACATTTTAGTTTGTTTTTACAAACAAAACAAATTCCAAGGGCTGTGACACTTTTTTACAAAAAAAATGCATGTGATGTAGAATGCATGTGCAGCAGTCACTAGCATTTTCCTTTCATTACAGGACGTTATGGAGAAGAAAAAAAAAAACATGATTTCATCAAGAGGAAAACATTGATCTGCACACTGCCTTGGCCACAAACTACCTTTCCACATGGTGCTCCTACAGGATACATAAACCAAATTAAAAGTCATTTTCGCATTTATCTATAGTGTGGTTTACCATGTGAAAATCAAAAATGTACATTTCCACAACAAGCTACTGTACCCATGAGTCTCCTCAAACTTAGTCTGGAGTTAAAATATTGTATACAAATATCACTGGTGGGGAAAGTGACCCTTAATAAATTAATCTCCTTTCCAAAAACTACTATTTCCCATACAAGTGTTACCGGTCTTACTCCAGCCATCAGATCTCACCAATTGTTCTGTAACTCTGCAGGATTACCTTATCCAAATTATGTAAATCCAAACACCTGGGAGGTCTTAACTTATGAGAGTTAAAGTACTACAACATAGCAGCCCTTATCCAATAAGCTTTGAACTGCCCACATCTACAAATACACAACATTGGACACAAAATTTGCTTCTGCTTATTCCCAGAGATCCCTCTTGCACTCCCCAACCACACCTCTCCTGGCTACTACCATACAAATCTGAGCCATAGCTAGAGCTCAATTTAAACACCATTCTGTCAACTGCATCATTGCTCCACTCTACTGCATGATGGCTCAATAGCAATCCCTTTCAAACCATGGGAATGGATGGAAATCTTACCTATTTAACCTTTCCTAGACACCGCTCACTGTTTTATTCTTTCCCTTCAAAATGTTATAGCCAAATACCAGCAATTGTTGATTAGTAGATTCACATACTACCAACTGCAACATTTCATCAACGTTATACTGGCCACACCCTCCCTGACAGAATGGTCTAATCCAGGGCTTCCCAAACTTATGGGCAGAGACACTTTTGAAAACGTTAATTTTCTGAGACCCACTTGCTTTTAATGCTTATTATAAAAAAATGAACATCATGGCAATCCGCTTTAGAGTCATACAATTGGCACACCATGGCAATCCACTTTAGAATCATACAATTGGCACACCATGGCAATCCACTTTAGAATCATACAATTGGCACACCATGGCAATCCACTTTAGAAGCATTCAATTGGCACACCATGGCAATAAGCTTTAGAGGCATACAAATGGCATATCACGGCAGTTTTAGAGGCAGAAACCTGGGTATCATGGCAGTTTTAGAGGCAGAAACCTGGGTATCATGGCAGTTTTAGAGGCAGAAACCTGGGTATCATGGCAATAAGTTTTAGAGGCATACAACTGCTTACTTACAGACTCAGGCAAAATCAGAAGTGTTGTGTCCCGCTCATCCAGGCACCTTACGTTGATCATCCCAGTGGTGGAACTAATGTAAAGAGAGCCCTGGTGCAAGCATGTTTTCTGGCCCCCCCTCTAATGCAAGCGTGGCCAAAATGACAAACACAGACAGGAGTTGAGGGTGACAGCATGGAAGGGAGTATGTGTGTGTGTGCTGGTTACAGTGTGGGGTACAGGGAGAGAAAGGGTTACAAGTGGGGAAGGCAAGGAGAGAAAGGGTTACAGTGCAGGAGGCAGGGAGAGAAGGCGTTACAGTAAGGGGTAAGGAGAGAAAGGGTTGCAGTGCAGGAGGCAGGGAGAGAAGGGGTTACAGTAAGGGGTAAGGAGAGAAAGGGTTACAGTGCTGGGAGGGTGGCAGGGAGAGAAGGGGTTACAGTGCTGGGAGGGTGGCAGGGAGAGAAGGGTTACAGGGCAGGGAGAGAAGGGGTTACAGTGCTGGGAGGGTGGCAGGGAGAGAAGGGGTTACAGGGCAGGGAGAGAAGGCGTTCCAGTGTGGGGAGGGGGGCAGTGAGGAGAATGGCAGTGTGTGGAGGACTTTGTCCTACCTTTGTTTTCAATATAATAAATTCCCTGGTGGTCCAGTGGGTTACCCCTCCGGTCTGCAGCTCTGCCGGATGTAGAGATGCAGACTGTAATAGAAGTTTTGCGAGCATCCAGAGTGTTGTCATGGTAATGCTCTGGGTGCTCGCGAGACCTCTAACATGCAGTCTGCAGACCGGAAAGGTGCTGGGCAGACTGATTGGAGGGGGCCCGGCAGCAAATAGGGTAAGCTGCCGGACCCCCTACTGGTGTCGGGCCAGTGTTCATGGACCAAGGGCCCAACTAATTAGTCTGCCTCAGTCTCCTAGGTCCCCGGCAGAACTAGAGGCGTGAGTTCCACTGAGAATTACCCGGCAACCCACACTTTGAGAAACCATGGTCTAATCTCATTAACACACTCATGTTGAAAACCTCTAAAGCCCTACATTCCATTTTTTCTATTTACTCTCTGTCTTGACAGATACCTCTGGCATTACCAATCTCACTAAGCTTAAAGGGAAACTATAGCACCAGGAAAACAAACTAATTTTCCTATCACTATAGCTTCACCCTCTGTCAAGGCCTCCCTTGTTAAGCAAAAGTGGTTTGGTGACTAATATCTAGGTATAGGCCAATTAACAGTTCTGATTATTAGAGCAGTTATTCAGCATTTTACCGATAATTAGTATCGACCTTGTAATTTACCAATAACTTACTCACCTCTTCCAGTCACCACACGCTGTCTTCTGCATCCAGAAACTAATCACCAAGCAATGAAGCACCAAGTCATGACCACACACCACCTTTCTGTGAGTTCACGCATGCCAAGCTCAGCTGCAGGCTGAGAGGTGAGACTGAATAATTACTGTAATGTACAGGGCTGGCTAACAGTAATAGGAGAGTAATTGTCAGGTTGTTTAGTTAATGCCAGATATGTGAAGAGATTGTATTACTGTTTCAAAACATTGAATGTACTGAATATTGATATGCGTTTTCAACCCTTCGGTGGGTCCCCGCTCAGAACTCAAGCTGGTTTTAGCTCATCTTGTGCCCGTATGGGTTTGACCAGTCTGACATGCTTCAGATATGTTCTCTCTGTAATGGCACAAAATGAGCTAAAACCAGCTTGAGTTCTGAGCGGGGACCCACCGAAGGGCAGGCTATTTTAGCTGCTGTCCGCTCTCCATTTGTAAATAACTAGAATACAACTATAATTGTAAAGTATTTGAAGATTTAATCAATAATTGGACTGTAGTTCATAACAGTGAAGGATACACAGTTGAAAAAAAAAAAAAATGAAGTCAACCCAGTGTCTAAAAACATACAAATTTGTATTTTCCTTGTAATTTTAGCACATTAGTGCCAACAAAGGACAGTTATATTGTCTTATGCTCTTTGCATTTGCCACCAGATGCAGTTACAGCTACTAAAAACATTTGCTGTCCTACATGCATAAATAAGAGCTTGATGCCAAGTTTGGCAAGAAGTGCAAAGTCTTTACGCCTCCACGCAGATGTGCTGAAATTTTAAAATACCAGTTGGTTAAACAGAAACCACAAGAGGAAGAGAGTATACTCCAACTGCGTGTTTAGTTACACTTCACACAAAATAACCACATTTTCTTCACAGGAAGACGAAGAACTTGTCTGGCTGTAACTTATGGTAAGATTACGTATATTATACTCAATATTTTAAATCCACTAATTTTACATGTAGTAATTTAAACATATAATGGTATGTACAGAATTCATAAGATCACATATACTTTATATAAAATACATGTGCGCACCTGATCAAACCAATTTTCTTAGTATGGTTTACATACTGAACACTGTTATAGAAATATAATCACCAGATTAGTTATTGAGAAACACTGCAAACAGACTCCAAGCACCATTACCACTTCAAAATACAAAATTGTTCATAGTGCTTTAAAAAAGTTTAAAGGTAAGTTTTATAGCAATTTTAATGTTTTCTTAAGCAAGAGCATCCCTTTAATCTAACATAAGACAGGAACACATCTAGTAAGAAGGTTGTGTTAGAAATCTCCTTAAAGAGATTGGGTGCTCCTTACTACAACTGCAAGCATAGTATAGAAATCTGCTAATAATGATATTACAAAGATCCACGTTGCAGATTATTTTATTAACATGCCCTTATAGCTCTGAATATTACTTTCTAGGCATTAATAGATGGGGACCAGCAAAAAACAAAAACAAAAAAACGTCAGTGGGTAAGATAGTGGAGTCTGGATGTGGAGTCTGCCTGTGACAAAGAAATAAATACCTTACCAAAGGTTTCAAGTAGTTCCTTCAAAGCTCACAAGGTACTCTGTACTTCCACTCCAACCTATAGTAAGTTTGGTGGTAAACTCTCCCAGCATTTTGACAGCCAGGAGATATTGCCAACAGTCAGGGCCTACGCTACTAGCAAGGCCTTAAAAGTTATTTACCACTGCAAGTAAGGAGAGGCCCTTGGCATACTCATTTCCACTTACCAGGGCTACATTTTTACTCACTAGTGGTTAGTGGAAATTCTGAGCCATAAAAACAGTATTTAGAAAAGTGCTGATTTCATTTCGAGCTGAAGTGCTTTTGGGGACTGGCGTGTTCCTTTAATCTCTTGAGAAATCTGCTTCTATGTATTGATAATCAATTATTAACTGGCAATTACTGCTTTAAATAGATCTTAAAAAGACACTTAAATGAGCTATTCACTAAAGTGAGAATACATAATACATTTCTAAAGTAAGGCCAAAATAGCTGAATTGGAAAACATCTCTAAATCTGCTATATTTCCAGTTTGGCTACAATTGTCTTAAATTTGAAATTCACTTTTAATTCTGGCTTTAATAAATATAACCCAGTTGGTTGTATGTGACTCCATTGTTATCTGTTTATAAAGGATACTACAAAAGAAAAGAATATAAACTGTATAAACTGCACCTGGAATATTACACAACACACCAATTGCAAACAAGCTCTAATATGTAAACAAAAATATAAATGAAATAAAACCACCTATACACGTTAGAGTGAACTTCAGATTGTGTGTTAGAGCAGGGTTTTTTTTTTTTTGGTTTTTTTTTTTAAATACCATGAGCTTGTGCCAGTCATTTCTTCCTTTTTTTTAATTCTGGAATACTGCCATGTCAGAAATGGCTGTGGTCTGTTTGCCCTATTCTTTCTTGTTTCACATAATGCAAAAAGTTTGGTACTTTACTCAAGGGTGAATATGATTTTTGGCATACGCATCTGTACCTGACTTTGAAATAAAAAAATGAAAGAAAAAAAAAAAAAACACTATAAAAAAAAAAAAATTGAATAAAAACAGAAATATAGCATGTTTACAATGTTAAATTGTACAACCATGCATTTTACAAGCACATATCTACATTCAAACATTTCCATATTGGCAATATATTCTGCAAAATTTAAAAAGCATTTAGATTCCTCTCCTCAATCAATAATTTGCATATTATAAAGCTTTTTGTTAACAGAAATAAAAATATCAGAAAAAAAGAGCAAGTGACTGATAAAATATACTTTTATATTTATGTATTTATGAGGGGGGAGTGTGGAGGTGGGAGGGGAGGGGGAGAATGTGAGCCCCATAACTTTATTGAAAATAACTTATGGTGCCATGGCACTTCCTTACCATTAGGGGTCGAACTGTTCAGAAATTGTTTAACCCAGGACTCGACAAATCCCAGGATCCAGGTGGCCATAGTGATTACCAATTTTCTCCTGGCACCTGGATGTTTGTCAGCCTGTTTAATACAGCTTGCACCGATGCCTGCCTTCAGGAGAACAAGCTGCCGGAACTTTAAGATGTGGTGTCACGTGAAGTACCATGCGTCATGCATGTTGCATGTGTAATCTTGTCACTGAGAAAGATCTTGGTAACCCTGGTCTTCCACTACTTCTCGCAGACAAGCTAAGTACAAGGTCATTAGCCATGTTAGACGCTAAAAGTAAATAAAATATATATTTTATTTTCAGGTGGTGGAGAGCCAACTTTGCGGTTAAATTGTTTGTTAATGGTTTAACCAACAATGGTAAGAAAGCGCCAGGGACTTGCAGGCACCATAATATTTATTTATTTTTATTTTATTTTTTTTAAATGGAGCCCAAGCTGTTCTTTTAAAATTTAGAATCACTGTCAATCCCAAGAAGACTAAATTAATATGTCTTGAATGAAGCAAAACCTGGACTTACAATGATCTCTTTCCTGTACATTTGCAGAATTTTAAGGAAGTGCTGGCAGTTATGACTACAAGTGACTTCATTCATTCATTGTAACTGCCCAATATCTATCCCCTCAAAATGAGGAAACAAACATCCGTTCTGCTTCCTTCAGCACTTCTAGATCCTCTTGTAGATGTCACCTTTTACCCCCCCCTACCGTACATCAGCTGTTAACCATTAATAAAAATATACCATACATTTTCTTCAAGAACCAATCAACAAGTATAAGATGTTAGAAGTGTCTGAGCCAGTGCAACAATGAGTGGTGCTCCCAATTTGCTAAAGCATGGATTGTGGTCTAGCAGCAAATAGAACTATAGATGGATATATCAGGAAAACCAAACCTGGTGTCCCATACTGAACCCTGGATCAACACAAAAATCTTATTGTACTAAAGAAAGGATGATGACTGATCATTTTTTGTGTTGAAATCTGTTTAAAGAGACAAACACCAAAACTTTAGTTTAAAGGGATGCTATCGTCCAGGGATCGACAAACATCAGTAGCCAGGTCACCATGGTGACTAAGAATTTTGGTAATCCGGTAAAGCCGGCTCTTCTCGCCGCCCATCAGCCCTCATTCCACTGCGTGGCCTCAGCGCCGGAAGTAATTGCAGTTCCCTTCACTTCCTCCCGGCGCGCAGCTGCATGGGGATACAGAGACAGAAGGAGGAGGGAGTCTGGACCAGTGGCAGCCCATTCCCATTAGCTGCTGTCAGCCACACTGACTTAATGTCAGCTGGTGCTGTCCAGTGCTACTGGACCCCAGGAAAGCCACCCTCCTGTGCCCAAAAGGTAGGAAACAGAAGGGTGGCCTATATATGTATTTGTTTTTCACCAGCCCCCCTCAGATCGCATGGGAACAGTGTTTTTACTCACATTTTTCCAACGCCGTGCCAGTCTCACCACAGCTGGTCTGTCTCCTTATCTGAGATTATCAATTACCAATAAACATCTCCTCAGAGAAACAAAACAATGCATCTCTATTGGTCTATTGGGAACATTTAACGCCGCCTCCATGAAGAGCATGGAGACGCTGAATGTAGGTGCTGCACATTGTACAGCACTGGAGTCAGCCTGCAGTAACAGGATATTGACACCAGATCCACTTAATTAAGCTGTAGTGCTTCTGGTGACTATAGGGTTCCTTAAAGAATTTTATTTTTGCAGTTGGAAAAAAAAAAATGGCTCCTAACTTTTTTTTTTTAAGCTGGCTCCTAGATTGAAAACAAATTTGTCAAGCCCTGCTATAGTCACCAAAACAACTTGAGTGTATTAAGTATCACTTTATCAAATTATACAATGTTGTCTGTGGAGTCCTTTCATAGCCCTATGGGGGTTGGCTTATAGCCTCAATTAAAGAGAAACTGTACAACAACCCAAAATGTAAAATGCTTATAAAATCCATTCTGAAAAAAAAAAAAATGTGAATAGACCAGGCTCACAATCACAAAGCCACCTTAATAAAATAAATAAAATGGATCTATTTATTAAAATCATTAAATACTATTTGTTGCACTTATAATTTATGAAACATGTGTCTATCCCCACCCTGTGTCTATAAACACATGAAGACTACTAAACACATTATAAAAATGAGAAATTATCTCCTCATTCTGACAATGTGCACTAAGGTCGTCCAACATCAAGATCAAGTTCTATTTGTAAATTAGTATATTTTTCTTTCTAGCCGAGTCTCAATCGGGAGGAACCCGCTCAATTCCCACCACCTTGATGTCCCCTGTGTCACTTGTGTGATTCAATCTGCAGTGAGTGGCTACTGATGATTTTGCATCTCTATTGATAACTTCTAAACAGTGCTATCTAAAACTAAACTTGACTAATCAACATCTACGCTCCCAACACCCCATCCCTACAATTCTGGAACCAACTGGCAGATAAAGTCCTGTCACTACCCAATGGAGTGGTGATCCTGGGGGGCGACCTCAACGCCACCCCTTCCCCAGCTGCAGACAGAAGCTCCCGCCCGGGACTAGCCAGATCCCACGGCAAAGGAGGACAAGACAAACAACTCAACGACTTCATACGTAAAACGGGCCTCATAGACGCGTGGAGGGCACAACACCCCAGTCATAAAGATTACACCTACTATTCTGCCCCCCACGACACTTACTCTCGTATTGACATCTTTCTGACCAACCAAATAGGCTTCACTAAAACCCAAAAAACAGAAATAGGCACTATAGCCTGGTCAGATCACGCAGACATAGCCATCTATCTGGAAGGCCTATATAGTCCAACACCGTGGACATGGAAGCTAAATACCTCCCTCCTTCAAGACCCACTAGTTGTAACTGAACTACAAACACAACTACAGACATATTTCACAGAAAATATAACGCCAGATATCCCGATGACTGTAATTTGGGCAGCGCACAAAGCCGTCATTCGGGGACACCTTATCAAAATAGCGACACATAAGAAGAAATTGAAAACCCAAAAACTGACCAAACTTCTAGACTCCCTTCGTAAAGCGGAACAGAGCCACAAAACAGACCCGAATCCGCAAACGTTACAACACCTACTAGACACGCGCCTAGCTATCAGGCAGCTACTAATAAACGACACAGCGCGAGCACTAACATGGACTAAACGGACATACTACGACAAATCGAATAAAATGGACACACTACTCGCTCGGACACTCCGCCCTAGAACGCAACGCCCTCACATTACATCCATACGAGCCCCCGACGGCACCATGAAAACCACACCGACAGAGATAGCGCAGATTTTTACCTC
Organism: Pelobates cultripes; assembly: GCA_933207985.1. NCBI lineage: Eukaryota > Metazoa > Chordata > Amphibia > Anura > Pelobatidae > Pelobates > Pelobates cultripes. The sequence continues at coordinate 218,841,600 of OW240914.1, read as the reverse complement.
CTATTACGAAGCCCTATACAACCACACCCCCCAGGGTCAGGCACGCACTCAGACAAATTGCCAGAGGACGTCGGAATTCTTAGCGCGCCTCAACCTACCCAAACTCCACACCGCAGCCATAGAAGAATTATCTGCCCCAATCACAACTGACGAAATCAATATGGCTATATCCTCCTTGAACAGCAACAAAGCCCCGGGCCCTGACGGCTACGAGGGGAGCTACTACAAAACCTTTCGCGAGATACTGCTCCCACACATGGAGACTTTATTCCGCGAACTACTCGAGGGAACCCCTCCTACCAAGGACATGACACAAGCACATATCATACTCTTACCCAAACCAGACAAGGACCACTCCCTACCAGAAGCATATAGACCCATATCACTAATAAACCATGATAGTAAAATCTTTGCCAAAATACTAGCGACGAGACTGAACCCGCATCTCACGCGGCTCATTCACGCAGACCAAGTCGGGTTTATTCCCGGCAGGCAGTTATTTGAAAATACCAGACGGAACATAGACGTGATATGGACACTTACTACAACCAACACACCAGCGATTGCCCTATCCCTAGACGCTGAAAAAGCGTTCGACAGGGTGAACTGGCCATACATGTTCACACTACTAAACCATCTAAACATACCCCCCACCTTCATCACGGCAGTACGGGCGCTATACACAGATGTGACAGCCCAAATACAGATGACCGGAGCAAACAGCCCACGATTTAACATCCATAACAGAACTAGACAGGGCTGCCCCCTATCCCCGTTACTTTTTGCACTAACACTCGAACCCCTTTTACAGGCGATCAGAGAACACCCCGAAATTGCGGGAGCAAAGATAACAGGCCAAGAGTTCCTGGTCTCCGCATACGCGGATGATGTACTCATCACATTAACTAACCCCATCCGCTCCATGCGTGCGCTGATGCCCCTCTTGCAAAACTACAGTACAATATCAGGCTACAAAGTCAACATGGAGAAATCCAGCGCACTCCCAATACTACTCACGCAGAATGAGGCCACCCAAATCACGGCAGACTATCACATACGTATGGCACCGACCTACCTCTCCTACCTCGGCATAAAACTGCCGGCAGACCTCACGAAACTGCACCAACTTAACTACTCCCCGCTAATCACTACACTCATAACGGACATGGAGACCTGGGCGGATAAACCCATATCCTGGATTGGCAGGATACATTCAATAAAGATGAACATCCTACCGCGTATTCTCTTCCTATTCCAGGCCCTACCCATCCCCATAACGAAACAAGACTTAAAGCCTCTACAGCAGGCCATTGACCGCTTTATCTGGCACAACAAAAGACACAGAGTGGCCCGTAATATTCTATATCGCCCCAAGCCCAGAGGGGGACTGGGCCTACCACACATGCATTTCTACTACATTGCAGCCCACTTGACACAAATAGCGATGTGGCACACCCCTCCGGACACCAGGAGATGGGTGGACCTGGAATCCCCGATTATGAAATCGGACCTCCCTCAGTTTTACATATGGACCCCGAAAGAGCACAGGGCACTTTTGAGGACTACCTGCCCAGCTATTACAAATTCGATTCACATCTGGGACAAATACGCCACAAAATACGAACTAACAACATCGTCCTCCCCCCTCACCCCCATATACAGAAATAGGGCATTTATTCCAGGCATGAGACCCAGAGATTTCAAAGGCCTAGAAAATGCAGACCTACAAAGAATTCATCAACTCTACATAGGCCACGACATAATCACCTTCGCTGAATTACAAACCAGAACAACCCTAACCCCCGCAGATTTCTTTAGATACCTCCAGCTAAGACACTATGCCACCCAGGAATCTGTTAAAAGAGCGGCACTAGCTAAACCAACATTCTTTGAAAACATATGCCTGGCCGAACGCTACCAAAAGGGATTGATCTCCCTCTTATACTCCCATCTCTGCTCCACTACACAGGACTGGGGCACCCTCCACTACACAGGACTGGGGCACCCTCCACTACACAGACAAGTGGGAAACCGACCTTGGGGAAACATTAGAGGGGATAGACTGGCAGGACATATGGCAGGCCACTGCTAAAACCTCTATTTGCGTCACGATGCAAGAGCAGGCCTACAAAACGATGTTCAGGTGGTATACCACCCCTGTTCAGTTATATCACATGAACAAAACACCCACAGACCTCTGCTGGCGCAATTGTGGGGAGAGAGGGACATACACCCATATGTGGTGGCACTGCCCTAAGATTAAAACCTACTGGACGGCCATTCGAACCCTCATGACCCAAATATTTGATAGGCCAATAACACTGAACCCTTGGACGGTCCTACTGGCCAGACCTCAGGAGAATTGGTCTAACCCAAACCAGCATCTGTTTAACAAAATAACCTTAGCGGCCAGGAGAGCGTTAGCCCAGACCTGGCTACAGCAGGACACACCCTCAGTAGCAATGGTGATTAACAAAATCAAAGAATGCCACTTAATGGACAAACTCACGGCCCAAATTAGGGGCACAACCAAAGCTTTTACTAAGACGTGGGAACCGTGGGAGACCTATAATGACCAGTAAGACCAATTAAGACCATGTAGCAGAAAGGAGTTCCAAACGCTAACGATGGACTGCAGTAACCTCCCCTCCCATACCTTACTCTCCCCCCCCCCAATCTACCTCAACTTCTCTCCCCCCACCCTGCCCACGACCGTTTGGACCGAGATGACCGGTATCCCGGCCCACAGTTCAGTTATGTTGTTCTTCTATACTCACTGTTCTTGTTGAAACAATAACACCAACAACCACAACGGATGAAAGTAGAGATGTTAAAAATCCTCATGTGCACCTGACATATGTATGTACTTTTGAAACGCTCTTGCACGAGCCAAACCTTATGCATTGTCTACTCCATACCGTTGCAAAAATAAAGAATTCAAAAAATAAAATAAAACTAAACTTGAGAGACCTGGAGGTCTGCCCTACATATTACAATCCATTATACAACTTTATTACTTCCTTTTTTGCCCTATATAGTTAGTTAAACAAGCTGCATATCATAAAGACAAAGAAAGGAATCTGGGTTTGGTGGGAATTTGGAATGTGAAAGTTAAAGGACCACTATAGTGCCAGGAAAACATACTCTTTTTCCTGGCTCTATAGGGTCCTTGGGTCCCCCCCATGCCGGGCTCTAGGGTGAGGAAGGGGTTAAATGGTTACCTTTTTCCAGCGCCGGGTTCCCTCGGCGCTGGGGAATCTCCTTCTGCTGTCATCGGCTGAATGCACATGTGCGGTAAGAGCTGCGCGCACTCTGAGAATGCTTTCCTATCGACGCTGGCATCTTCTCACTGTGAAAATCACAGTGAGAAGCGCGGAAGCGCCTCTAGCAGCTGTCCATGAGACAGCCACTAGAGGCTGGATTAACCCATTTGTAAACATAGCCGTTTCTATGAAACGGCTATGTTTACAGCAGGCAGGGTTAATCCTAGATGGACCTGGCACCCAGACCACTTCATTAAGCTGAAGTGGTCTGTGTGCCTATAGTGGTCCTTTAACGTATAAGGAGATACTATACTTCTTTTGTCATAATCAACATCAATCAAGCACACTGGCTTTTGGTGCTAATGTTTGTTTGTTTGTTTGTTTTTTAAAGGCATAGGTTAGGCAAAAACTATAAAAGGAAAGCATAATGGATACCAAAATAAAAATAGTCAAAGTCTAGTAAATAGTGTGAGGGGACTTGCTCACAACCTATAATCTTAAAAAGTATGGCCTAAGCAGCAAAATCACTTCATCTTAAAGGGATACTATAGGAATCAGAACCATTACAGTTTAATGTAATGACTGTGGGGCACCAATACTGCCATTGCAGCCTTCCAAATGAAAACAGTACGGTTTCTGAGAAACATTGCATTTCGAAAATTCCACTCCTACTATACAGTCATTATGCAAAGTATGCAGACATCACGGTATGCGTGATATGAGGCCACCGTACCCAAAATATATTCAAAGATCCTTTAAAGTGACAGGTTTGCTTTAAGAGGTTAAAGCAGAATAACTTGGAAGAAAGACATTTGCTATATTTGAGTATAATGTTAGCAAATTAAAATTTAGCTCCAGTGAGCAGAAATTCACCTATGGGGAATATGATATCATGGACTCTCTGAATTTGCAGTGCCAAGTAGCTTTCAAGGTTATAAAATGTATACATAAAATGGGTATAATCCAATAGTTTTGTACTATTTTCATTAATTGGTTCCATAGCACTAGGGAATCAATTAATGCTTATTTATAGCAAAAGAAAACCACACAAAATCAGAAAACAAATAGATGTATCCACTGTCATTATTAAAGTTGTAATGATAACATTTAAAGTGGAAACATCGTCACTGGTGGTCTTTTGGCCAGAGAGGCGGGCGGCTGTCAAAGATGAGTTATACTTACCTGAGCCTGTCCAATGCTATTGTCTTCCAGACAGTCCTCTTCTGCCCTTGGCGCTTCAGCGACAGGAGACTATTGCACAAGAGCACAGCATTGAGATCTACAGAAGATTCCGCATGATTCTCCATTGTAAGTGCCAATTTCCTACAACCGTCACTGGGGACAGCCGGGGGGGGGTCTGACACTGCTTGTCAGCGGTACCTCTGTCCTGTGTCAAGAAGTGTCAATCACAGGAAGAATACCGAGACAAAGTAGTCTGTGTCTCAGTAGATCTTGACTGGATTAATATTTCAGTGAAAGTGTATCGTGAAAAAGATTTATTCATTATGAAATACTCAATTTGCGGAAGTGAGGAGGGTGGGGGAGGGGCGGGGGATGAAGACTTGGGGCAACAGTGCCGCTTTAAGTAAATGTAGCTTTTTCACTACCTCTGTCCTAGCTTATCTGTTCTCTATGGAGGCACAGTTTATGAGATTTTATTAATTTATTTAGTTTTAAATGCAGGCAATCAAGAGCAAGTGTGCACGCATAAATCCTGACATCATATGCAGTCTTCAGACATCTCATTTTAAGCTGTGTTCCTGTTCAAATGGGTCTAAAGATGGCCAGTCCCTACATAGGAAGGGTAAGCCACATGATACACTAAGAGTTATTAAAGGGACACTTTAGGTTTCATAACTGCTTAATCTGATCAAAGTTTTTATAGTGTCTGAAGTAACTGGCGCACTGAGCATTAAACCGTTTTTAATGCCAAACAAGAGTCACCAGCAACCCATCCTCTATGTGCTGCTTGGTCTAATGAGAAAACATTCAGCCTAACAGTGTAATTGCAGGGATGAATCATTATGACTACAAGGAAATGTGTAATCTCTGCCTTATCCACATTTCTACTGGAGGCAAGGCTATGAAAGAACTTTTATACGGTTTTAAACTGCCCAAAAATGTGTTAACACTGAAAAGAGGGACAGTGCCATGTGATTTAATGCACTAAAAAGCAATTCAATTATATGTTTTTTTTTCTTTTAGAAAATATTATTCTGGCAGATTTCTCTCTTCCCCTTTCTAGCATTAGTTAAGGCTGGTCATAAATCTGCATATTAATGGCTGCTGTTTTGATATGGTAAACTGCCCTCTAAACAAATAAAATAAAAAAGAATGTTATTTATTGTGGCTCTTGTATACATGCACATAATAGTACTTCTACTGAATCACTTTCAAAAATAAAACATGTATTTTAAAAAATAAATACATACTATCGAGATCAACCTGGAAAACAAGTTTCTAATGTTGATGTCTTCAAAACGTAGACAAGCAAAAAAACATGATAGCCAATTACACCAAAAAAGGGGGTGATTTCTTCTTGGCTCCTAAATGGCAATCGGATACAGTATCTCCCTGTATCAACAACCTATTCACATGCATGTTAATTTTATGCTTAGAATATAATACAGAAGTGTTGCCGCAAAAAGTGTATTTTATTAAAGGGACAAAGTAATGTAGTGGTTCTGGTATCTATAGCTTGCCCCTACAGGCATTTTCATGTAAACACTGTCTTTTCAGAGAAAAGGCAATGTTTATAGTGCTGCCCAATGACACCTCCAGTGTCAGTCACTTAGACTGCCACTAGCGGTGCTTCCTGAGTTGTGCAGCACTGACGTTCAGCATTTGGCTCCAGCCGCCCCCACCTCACCTCCTTGGCTGAGATCATCAGAATTGACTATATCAGTCAATCCAATGTTCTCCTATGGGAAAGGGCTAAGCCAGCTCAACGCTGTAAAAAAAAAAAAAAAAGTAGGGTCTAACATGGTTTCTTTAACATTATACAGTCAGGAATAAATGTTTGTTCCTTTACATGCATGTAGTGTTCCTTTAAATTTTCATAAATAAAATCAACTGTTTTTCTTTTGGAACTTAAAGGAACACTACAGTCACCTAAATTACTTTAGCTAAATAAAAGTAGTTTTAGTGTATAGATCATTCCCCTGCAATTTCACTGCTCAATTCACTGTCATTTAGGAGTTAAATCACTTTATTTCTGTTTATGCAGCCCTAGCCACACCTCCCCTGGCTATGATTGACAGAGTCTGCATGAAAAAAAAAACTGGTTTCACTTTCAAACAGATGTAATTTACCTTAAATAATTGTATCTCAATCTCTAAATTGAACTTTAATCACATACAGGAGGCTCTTGCAGGGGCTAGCAAGCTATTAACATAGCAGGGGATAAGAAAATCTTAATTACTAAATAGGGCTCTCTTTACAGGAAGTGTTTATGGAAGGCTGTGCAAGTCACATGCAGGGAGGTGTGACTAGGGTTCATAAACAAAGGGATTTAACTCCTAAATGGCAGAGGATTGAGCAGTGAGGCTGCAGGGGCATGTTCTATACACCAAAACTGCTTCATTAAACTAAAGTTGTTCAGGTGACTATAGTGTCCCTTTAACATATCTTGTCTTTGGAAAACAGGGTTATGGCCAAGATAACTATAATAAGGAGTTCAAGGCCATTATACAAAATAAGTTTAAAGTTAACAATAAGAAACCAAGTTCATTTTTACAAGATAATATTTTATGTCCAGAAAACAAAACCCCCTTGAGACTTACACTAAATGAACAAGCATATTGTGTGAAACAAAAAACAAATACACTAACCCAGGGCTCGACAGATCCCATGGCGACTACAAATTTTGCCAGGGCGCATGGGATTTGTCAACTTTTTATCCAAACACCTGCCAGGGCAAATAATGGCAGCCGGCTAAGTGGGCGTTGAAGCCAGCCGCCCTGAACACCATGGAGGCGGCCAGCTAAGTGAGCGTTGTAGCCGGCCGCTCTGGGCTTCATGGAGGCCTATTAAAAGGAAACCATAGGCAAGGAATACAAGCCGTATTTCTAGCACTATAGTACCCTATAGTGCTTGCCTCTCGCGCGCAACACCCCATCCCCTGCACCGCACAAAACTTTGAAAACCCTTATTTCACTTACCAGAATAAGTGCCAATGGCCCTCGGTGCTGGGTCAGGCTCCTCCTCTCCCGATGTCTGGGACCTAATGCAAATGTGCAGTTTTACCCAACGGATATCCCCATGCATAGGAGAAGCGTCATTGCAGGGTTAAACTGACAGGGGCACTTCACTCAGACCACTTCAATGAGCTGAAGTAATCTGGGTGCCTATAGTGTCCCTTTAACCACAAGAGTGTCAAGGAGTCGGATACTTTTAAACTTAATGGAGCTCTATGACCATCAAATAAAAAAAATGTTGAGCTATTGCAAGATGTGCATTAGATCATAGAGCCTGCCCAAAAAGAGTGTGGAGATTGGTGGGAGAGGTATATTTGTTCACAAAGGACTGGTTAGATTGAGCCATTACATGGATGTGATGCAATAATTTAATCCTTACCTCCATAGGTGAGGCTGAAGAGACTGTATAAATTCGTAGCAATGCATTGTTGTATGGCAATTCTCCCCTCCCCCTCTTACTTTCTGTATCCCCATTTTATGTGAAAATAAAAATTGTCAAATTGAAAAGGTAAAATGACAGGTCTTTTTACAAAGGCTTCAAAAAAAAAATAGTAGTAGTTGTAGTAACATTTCAAAAGCTGATACACACACCAACGACATAATGACACATTTTCCTTACAATATATTTTTGCAAATGCCAGTCATACTTGCCTAAACTATGAATGGGAAATTAAAACAACCTTGCAGAATCGAATCACCCAGTACAACAATGTATGTAACTGACAACCATTCCAGGCTCAAGGTTTGATAAATCCCACAGTGCCATGGTTCTTACAATACAAAAAAAATGTTAAAGCCCTTATGTGGTTTATGTGGCAGTGGCTTTGATATTTTCAGCCATTTATTTGTATACACACAGTAAGTTAGAGTGATACATTACATGCAATTATAAATTTAGATCACTGTCCGAAAGAAAAATTAAGTTTAACCATATCACATTGGTTATGAATTTGTAAATTTTGTATATCAATATTTTCATTTTCTGAGACTGTAGATGGATTTTGTTTACTGCCAACAGTGTGTCTGGCTATACACGAACTAGAATTCCCAGTACTAAATTATTTACTAGCCTTTGTCAAATCATAGTATGGATTCATTTACTTGCGTCTCTAGCATTTGTCTGTGCATTATGTATGCTTTTATTTGGCTTTCAACCTAAATCCTTAATTTGCAATCGTTACATCAATACAAGGAGAAACACACTTGAAACTGTATTTAAAGGTAATTCAGTGGATATAAATCATAGCCAGATATGCAGAAAATCCCAGCCAACCAAGTTCCTGCATAATCAAAAAAACAAAAAAATATGTATGTTATTAGTACAATCAGCATGCATGAGTCATGTGGTGCCCAAAGGGGGAAAAACATTTTTTTTAAATAATAATAAATATAGATAGATAGATAGATAGATAGATAGAGAGAGAGAGAGAGAGAGAGAGAGAGAGAGAGAGAGAGAGAGAGAGAGAGAGAGAGACTAGATATAAATATGAGGCACGTAGAAAAATAAAAAGGGGGGGGTATCCCCTAAATGGTGAATTTATATGAATACAGAAAAGAAAAAAAAACACCATAAAGTGTCTCAACATTTTGGTAAAAATAGTCACAATGAAATGAGCATAAAAAATTACTTAATGGATATATTAAAATGTAAAAATAGAAAAGATAAAGAGACAAAAAGCACAAGGCTACAAAATAATATGTCCTATAAACTAGTTGGGGTATAAAACCTCCAATAGAACCAATAGCAAGAGAAGTGTTGCTTCAAAGAAATACTTATTGGTGTAAAGTAAAACTACTTGCTATGAACAATGTAACTGAATTCTAAATAGGAAAGTGGGATACTAGTATCCTCTAAACTCCTCCTGCGGAACAGGGTCGGTTGAATATAGATGAAATGCCTCTAGTGCACAAGGGGTTGGTTGCAATGGTTAATAGAAAAGAGGCAGGGAATACCTGTAAAATTAATTGGTATAGGAGACAGTTGCAAGCTAGGTTAGATATAATGGTCAGTAGAAATATAGAGACTATAGGTAATCCTGACGCTTGCTAGCAAGAGAGGTGTAAATACAAAGATACTTTAATAGTAAAAAGTTAAGCCACTTGCTATAAACAGTGTCACTGAATTCAAGATAGGAGGGTGGAGTATTAGTATCCTCTGAACCCCTCCTGCAAATCAGGGTCTGCTGTATATAGATGAGGTACCTCTAATGCACAAGAGGTTAAACAGCACACCAATATGGTTGCAATAGTTAATAGAAAAGAGGCAGAGAATGCCTGTAAATAGGGAGGTATAGGAGGCAGTAGCAAGCTAGGATTAGATGCAAAAATAAATAGAGATGTAGAAAATATAGGTAGTCCTGACGCTTGTAAAAGGACCACTCTAGGCACCCAGACCACTTCAGCTTAATGAGGTGGTCTGGGTGCCTGGTCTAGCTAGGGTTAACCCATTTTTTTAATAAACATAGCAGTTTCAGAGAAACTGCTATGTTTATGAATGGGTTAAGCCTTCCCCCTAATCCTCTAGTGGCTGTCTCACTATATATATGCAGCATATAAGATTTTATTTCCACTTTATGGCAGATGTCCTTTGCACCATGCAGCAAGTGGATGTAGAGCCCTTTCTTCATTAAATATTTCCAAACCAAGCCAGTGATAATTATGGCACTCCAGCTATCGTAAATGATATGCCACATGATGCTCAGCCAGTCAATTGGCTGACTGAGCATTATGGGGAAAGATAGCCAACAGCAGCTGATGCTCTAAGGATACCCATTATTGATTTATATAGATTGCACACCTGAATCACTGGTAATCTTTCAACCAAACACTGATTCTGATAACAATTCCCTATCAACACACATAACACTGTACTATAAGCAAAAACTAGAAAAAAGTAGAAAGGAAAATATAAGTAAAATTCTGAACATGCCAATCGAGTTTCTGGCTGCTTTTCCACACAAGAAAACAATGTACAAGAAGAGAAACACATGAAAGTAACTTTTGAAGTAAGTGTCAGGTTCTAAAGATAACTAAATCTGCAGAACATTAGACATGCGTGCAACAGTATTTGCATTACCATAATTATAGACCAAACATGTTGCATTAAATTTGCCAATATCAAGACATCTTTTGATAAATTCACTTACTGTTAACTAGTGATGTGTTTGATTCTGTGTGATTTTACCATTTAAACAATCTAATAATTTTATAACTGTCTGCATTCATAAAAACAGGAAGCAAAAACCCATATTGTCAGCATGCCAAATACACTCCGCTCCATCAGAACATGCCACCATCAGCATCAAGGCACATCCCCTACAAATGTACACCTTATTCTCTGTACTAATTCTTCCTGTCATTTGTTGTCAGCTCCAGACACATGTGACCCATCTGGAACACTGTCATATGTCTAGTAATATAAACTAAATTGTAGGGCAGCTAAAGTTGATGCAAGCTAATGAACGTGCTCCCACAACATCTAACACAGCCACACAGGGGGCATTCTGGAATATCACACTTAGAGGATCCAATGATTATCTTGTCAACCACACAGTTCTACTTAAAAATGTTGAAAACTGCCACCAAAAATGTCTCATGGCCTACACAAAAACTGACTGAGAAACTATTACATATTCTGCCTGACGAATACATCAGGAATCATATCTGCCATAATGTCTTTATTTGGCCCCTATCTTATTACATTGGATCCAACTCCCCACAAGTTAACTTCCACCTAAGGACTAGTGATGCAAATTATTTTGATTTTCATGGGGATTGTCCGAATGAATCAGTTTTACTCGGGTTCATATACAATGAATGCTGTGCTAGAAGAAAGCACTAAAAGTGGAGGAATCAACAGGCTGGTTCCCAAAAGGACTTCTAGACTTTCAGAACTCTGTCCACATTTGTGAAACAACTTTTACAGCCAAACATTCAAGGGCCCATTAAACGGTTACTCTAACCCTTTTTGCGTGCATCCTTTAATCATTAGTATTATATTTGAATCTACTGAGCATTACTGATCTGATCCATCCCACCCTTAGTCATGAAAGCTAAACCTACAGTTATTCCCTAAAGTGAGAATTCAAATTTAAGGCTACAGAAGTCAAACTGAAAGCATGTGTGAATTTTTCCAGTTTGGCTATACTGACTAAATGTGAAACTCCCTTTGAATTCTCAATTTAGTGAATAAGCCTGCTAAAAATATTGTTTAAACTCACTGGGAATCCAGTGTCAGACTAATCACAGCCTGCCCTGAGCGGTCAAATCAAAGGCTTCCCTTTGACGTTCTCATCTGATTAGCGTTCATGCAAGCACCCTGAGCCGACAATAGGCCACAGTGGTCGGGTGGGATAGGGAGCTGGAAAGAGAGACGAAAAAGGGACGAGGAGATGCACACTTCCCCATATAGCTGCCTGACAGGTAGAAGCTCTGTTCGTCTGTCACCAGCACATCGATGCACTTTTTGCACAGCATTGATTTTACACAGCCTGAGAGCTTGTCTACTTAAATTACTAACACGGGTTGAATTAGCCCCTGTACAAATATCTCTGGATGGGCAGTGTTTCAAACAGATTTCTAAAACCATAAGTGCTCATGGTGGTTTAAGTAACCTCTCTAGTCTATCCTTGGCTGTCACCCTGACACTGAGTATAATTATTAAGTATCTGAACTTGTTCCTCCGATCACCTTTGGACCAATTGTCCCATCATTCCCCCCCCATATCCCATGGCGGAGCCCCCAATCCTGCTCCGCTCCCAGCGCTCACCTGCAGCTCACACCAGGCCACTTCCACGGTGGTCTCGGTATCCAGCCCTTTATACACCGTCTTGAAGGAGCCTCTCCCGATCTCGATGTCAAACTTGAGGAACCTGCCATCCGGGGAGAAGCCCACGGCCTTGGTCTCCAGCTCCTCGTTCTCATCGGCCAGTTTCTCCTGCTGGCTGCGGACACTGTCCTCCTCCTGCTCGGCCGGCTTGGCGGCCTTGGCCTCCCCCGGGAGCGGGGCGGCATGCTGGGCGCTGTCGGTGACGGTGAGCTCCGGGGGCAGGGCAGGCTGGGCGGCCGGCTCCGGGGGGTGACAGGCGGCGGTGAGTGCCGGGCAGGGCCCCTCCTCGGCGGGCACGGTGAGGCCGGTCTCGGACTCGGGCGGGGAGCTGACGATGGACTGGTTGGAGGGCAGCTCCAGGGCCGTGGCGTTCGAGTCGCAGATCACGCTGCGGCGGAAGAAGCGGTGCTCGGCCTTATCCTTGTCCATGGTGTGCCGGCGGCGGCGGAACTCCTCGGGCCTGGCCCCGGCCGCCTCCCCCCCGGGGACCGACAGCCGCTCCCCCAGCGAGGTGTCCGAGCTGGAGCCATTGGAGGGGCGGGGGGGAGCCAGGAAGGCCCCGGTGGGAGCCCCGGACATGGCGGGAGGGGGGGGGGTCCTAGCGGGTCCTGGGGTCGGGGCCCTGGGCTGGCAGCGGACGGTGAGCTGGGTCCCACGGCCGGAGCTCACAGGCCATGCTGCAGGGGGGAGCTGGCCAGGACGGACATCAGCCCGGGAGTGGGTGACACAAACCGGGAAATAATCCCACCGCGCGCTGTCTGTCTGTTAATCCGGGTACCGAGGGCTCGCGCTACACACACATACACTGCCAAATGGCGCACGGCGGCGCAGAACTGACACACAGCGCGCGGCGGGACACGCCCACTAACAAACCTCCGCACCGCCCACCTCTACACACACAGAACCTTGCTTCGTCTAACCACGCCCACCCCACCAATCGCTGCCTCTCACTCTGTTAATCCACGCCCATCTTGCCGGAAGCCCGCCCTCATACTGCATGATGCCTTTCCGGACTGGCCACGCCCCGCTCTGTGCTTTTGACACATTGCTCCGCCTGGCCGTGCGCGCGTGCTCCGCCACGCCTCTTCCTCCTCTGTGATGAGTAAGAATCCACCCTGCCCGCTGGCAGAGAGCGGCCGCGCGTGCGCAGAGAGCCGTTCTCTCATCCTGAGGGATTAGAAAAGACGTTAGAATGCCGCGGGATGTGCAGGGTATTAGCATTCCGCTCAGCATGCCGGGAGATGTAGTTCTGCGAACATTAGCATAGTTAGCATTTATGGAGGCCTGTGTTATTTAAAGAAAAGCATTAGACGTTTACAAAAAAAAAAACCTAACCCATCCACAGCATTGGTGTTCCCCAAGGCTCTGTTTTGGTTCTCTTTCATTCTCTATTTACAGTACCTCTTATTATTAAATATTCCAGTCACTGTGGTGCCTGTGTGGCAGTTTATGTCCCCGGCCCACCTCTCACCAGAGAGTAAACTGATTAAACTTACATTTTCGCTCTCACACACGCGCCCGTCTTGCTGCGGCTGTTCCCACTAACATAGCTATGATCATCGATTTTATTAATCTCCGCCAAATCCAATGCTTTCCTAGCTATTGCACATGCACAGCGAAACGCCATGCTGCACCAATTAACATCTCCTCACAGACTCAATGCCTGTCTCTCTCATCTTGTGGGGTCTTTGCATATTTTGATGCTGTCCCCCATGGGTGTCACAATAGGTGCATGTAGGTCCACACACATAGATAATCCCAAATAATCCACAGAAAAATGATGTATACGAAAAGAATGCACAATTAATGACAAAAAAAAGTATGCATTTCAAAAAGTCATGGTATCATGCTGTCACTGCAGCCCTCATTGATGCTAAAGGTAGTACAGGCATATCACACCAAAACATTGCAGTACACTGAGGTGACACAAATTTCCTGGCAAAAGAGAAAAAACAAATGTTTGGAAAATAACAATTTGCCGTACTACCTGCTACTGCTAGATTGGGGAGAGACCACCCAGAAGACAACAATGAAAAAGAGTGGGAAAGCCCTGGACACGTTTCGCACCTTCCTTGGTGCTTTCTCAACTTCGGCTCCCTTGCCCTTTATCCACCAGGAGCCCATGTCAATGCTTAAAGGACCACTATAGTGCCAGGAAAACACCCTCAGGGACCTCCTCCCGCCCGGCTCTGGAAAGGGGTAAAAACGTACCTTTTTCCAGCGCTGGGCGGAGAGCTCTCCTCCTTCTCTCCTCCTCCGTTCCTCCTCCTGGGCTGAATGCGCACGCGCGGCAAGAGCTGCGAGCGCATTCTGCCGGTCGCATAGGAAAGCATTTACAATGCTTTCCTATGGACGCTTGCGTGCTCTCACTGTGAAAATCACAGTGAGAGGCACGCAAGCGCCTCTTGTGGCTGTCAATGAGACAGCCACTAGAGGATTAGGGGGAAGGCTTAACCCATTCATAATTATAGCAGTTTCTCTGAAACTGCTATGTTTATAAAAAAATGGGTTAACCCTAGAAGGACCTGGCATCCAGACCACTTCATTAAGCTGAAGTGGTCTGGGTGCCTAGAGTGGTCCTTTAACTTGACAAAACATGACAGCGGTTGCTCTGTCTTTTGACAACTTGAGAATTTGCCATTAGACAAAGTAAGGACATATTTGATTGCACAAGAATTAACTAAACTAATTATTGCACAAACAGATGACAATAACCCACTGAACAAGTGGTGGGGGGCAAAATGAAACATATCAAAATTGTTCAGGAAACAGGTCTGCTGACATATTTGTGATTTTAGTTGTATTCAAGAATGCACTCTTGATATTACTGAACCCATAGTCGACAATTTTGACTAAGCTAAATGCTTCACATTCCATGCAAGCCACTGAATGCTGCATGCCAGAAATTACCTTCATAATGACGATTCCCATTCAGGTTAAAAAAAAGTCCGCCCATTAATTAATTCATGGCAACTGCACTACGGGCTTGGGCTCAGTTTTTTTTTGGTTTTTTTTTAGATTTCGCAAAGGCTTTAATCTAGGTCAGTGGTAGTTAACCTTTTTCTACCTACCGCCCACTAATGCATCTTTTTGGTTGAAACAATTTCCTTACCGCCCACCAGTTTTCACGCAAGTGCAGAATATTTTTTCAAAAGGAGGGTGTTTTAAAAAAATAAATAAATGTACGTACATTTATCTTTTTATTTTTAACTTTATAAAGTTTAATGAGGGGGGCGTGGCCGGACGTCGAACGGAGATGGCAGCACATTGAAAGAGCTCCGCAGTTTTGGGCTCCTAAAAGCGGCTAAAAACCTACAATTAGGCGGACTCCCAGACACCAGACACACCAACACGATGTCTCAACACCGCACTAAAAAAGCTGCAGAATCCAAAGACAAAGCGGCTTTCTTCGCGGCCAGAACGCCGCAACACAAGCACACCGATACTCACACCCAAGATGGCGTCGAGTCTGATCCTGATGCCGACCACATGGGCGCACAAGAATACAGGACGGACACCCTGCTAACTACTCATCTACTGCAGAAAATGCTTGATGAAGCAGTCTCAAAAATGCAAGTAACAATCACAACTGCACTTGCTGACATAAAGACAGATATTACTGCCATAGACGCAAGGACATCCCAATTAGAGGGAAAGATAGAGGATATTGACACAGCACACACGGCGATTGACAACCGATTGAGCGAAATGGAAAAAAGGCTTTCCCAACAGGAGGCTAAACTTACAGATGTGGAGGACAGATCCCGCCGCAACAAAATCAGACTGCGGGGAGTGCCAGAGGAGGTGGGAACGCAAGACTTAACGGCTTTCACGGTGGAACTCTTTCGACATGTCTTACCAGACATACCAACAGACATGCTCCTATTAGACCGAATACACCGAATCCCCAAACCACAACACCTGCCGACTGCCACACCAAGAGACGTGCTCATGAAGCTCCATTACTTCCACGTAAAAGACCAGATACTTCGCGCCCATAGAGCAAAAAAAGATCTACCAGACAAGTACAAAGATATCCTTCTATTCATAGACCTCTCAGCAGATACGCTTAGACGCAGGAGATCCTTCAAACCAGTGGCTGAGGTACTAAGGCACCACAACATCCCCTATAGATGGGGCTACCTGGCAAAACTCCTCATCACGAAAGGAGGAAAACTCACCACAGCATCAACCCCAGCGGAAGGCCTAGATCTCCTGCACAAATGGGGCCTAGCCCGAATCTTCACCACGCAAGCTCAAGCACGGCACCGGGGACTGACTGGCGCCCACAAAGGCAACGACGAGCGGCAACCTCCCAAGGACTAGCAAGTGTTATTTTGTTTTCTATATTGCATTAAGTTAATAAGTTAATTTAAACGTTAATGGCATCCCAAGCTGGGGTTTTCATCTATCCATACCCTGGGCAATAACCGCATTACGCCACCCTACCGTAGACACAAACTAACTCTAAGGGCACAATAGAAGGGTGTAGGGAACGGCCACGACTGGACCTACTATCCTGCAAGAGCCAGTCATACCCCTCAGAGAATCCTAAACATTTGATCCAGTAAGGGTGACATTATGTATGGTGCTACGAGTGGCGTACCGCCTCGATAACTACCCCCCCCCGAAACGTAGAGGCCCGTAGTGAGAGACGGCACCCAAACCGGGACACGGGAATTCCCCAGCCCGCAGCGCCGGGAACTAGAGTACTGCAGGGTTGGGACGGAGGGACTAATGGGACATGCTGCTCTTACACACCAGACAAGAGGCCCAACTCTATCAAATGTATTGAGAATGCCCACCTCAGCCCCTAATGCACATGTCGAGAACATAAAGGGTACAATGATGTATTGTTTTGTGATATTTAACTGATGCATTGGGATTTATACAGTAGAGAGCAATGTACTTGTGATAGAAATGACAATGCCACGTTGTATGTACAGACCGTACCCCTGCATGACGAACAGGCACACTTGGGCCTCAGTTGAATGTGACCACATACACGACATCTCGCAACCCCAGGGCAACCAATAGGCCCCGACTGAGACGGCCTACCATACTAGACTGGCCACATCCTCCCCCTAGCACATGCTCCTAAATGTTGACCGAGGAACCGATACATGAGCCACCACAGTGGGGTTCACTCCCCAACCGCAACAATGCCCACCTCTGAACCAAGATGAAACCCACAGGGAAAAACCCTTGTAAACACACACCCAACTGGAAAAGCCTACACACAACGAGCCCAAAACAGCCATCAGCTGGACCCGACCCGACCACTCACCCCCCAAAGATGAAGTGCCATATCCGGCACATATCCTTGAAAGTGACCATTGTATTATACTTTAGTTTATTGTTAGACTCCCCTCCCTTAATTTTCATCACCCAATTACGGCACCCAGTTGGTGCCCCCCCCTCTTAAATACCGAGACACTACGCGACCACTGATAGTACCTGTCATCCAAGGCGGGACACATCGAGACCACACTCACTCCTTACACACACCCTGAAGACTCCCTAGCGGCAGAACCCACACACCAGACATTCACGCATAACGACCACCACGTAGCGACTTGACATACACAAAATAAACCTAAAGACCTCACAAGAAGGACCACTTTACTCCCACTGACCCTCGTAGTCAGTCCACAATGAAAGTGTACACGCACAATATAAGGGGACTAAACACGCCCCACAAAAGATATAACCTTCTCAAGGAAATTTGTAACTCACAAGCCGACATTATCTGCCTGCAGGAAACCCATTTCAGGCACGACTCCTCACCCATCATAGGGCTCAAACACTACCCTCACCAATACCATGCCACATCCCCATCCAAGAGTAGAGGAGTCTCGATCTTAATAAACCACACACTGGCGTATGACCAAATCGCAGTCCAAATCGACCCACAGGGCAGATATATCATCCTCATATGCACACTGAACAACACTACATACACACTAGCTAACGCATACTTCCCGAATGACAATCAACCCAGTTACATGTCCACATTATTGGACAGAATAGAACAAATACGCACTGGAACCCTGATCCTATGCGGAGATTTCAACCACATCCTGGACCCACAAGCAGACTCAACGGCGAGTCACACGCTCAAAAGAAATAAGCTCCTGCACAAACAATGCACCTCTCTAAACAAAACACTAGCCTCACACGGATTATACGACATATGGAGAACCCTCCACCCGAACAATAGGGAATATACCCACCACTCACAAGCACACAACACGTACTCCCGCATAGATGGATACCTAATGCTTAGCGCACACCTTCACCAGGTCGACACCTGTGAGATAAGCACCTCAACCATCTCGGACCATAACCCGGTGCTACTCACCCTCATAGACCTATACCAATACAAGCATCGCAGTCCTTGGAGAATGAACGAACTTCTGCTTAATGACCCTGAATTCACGACCAAACTCCGCCACGAAATCCAGCAGTACTTCATAACCAACGATATCACGGGAACAAACCCAGCTGCGCTATGGCTTGCGCACAAAACGGTCATCCGGGGACTTCTACTCAGCAGAGCATCCTACCTCAAGAAATCGACCCACGCGAACCTGCTCAACCTCCTTAAACAATTCCAAGACCTCCATAGAGAGAATCAAGTGAACCCCTCTCGGAATCTCCAACTGCAAATACAGTTAGTACAAGACGACATCAAAAAAATCCAACTTAGGAAGGCCAGCATTGCACTGAAAAAACTCAAAGCTACCTACTACTCCATGGGAAACAAGGCAACGAAAACACTGGCTCAAAGGCTACGAGCAAAACAAGCACAGACGCGAATTCCATACCTAAACACACACTCAGGGCACAAAGTTATGCAACCCACACAGATTTGTAACGAATTTGCACATTACTACACCACATTATACAACCTAAAAGACCAAGAAAACCAGACCCAACCCACTCCATCCTCCATACGCACATACTTAGCAAAACTAAACCTCCCCAAACTCCTAGCGCATCAAGCAGATAGCCTATGCGCCCCTATCACCACCGATGAAGTTCTCTGCCAAGTAGACAAAATGCCAAAAAGGAAAGCACCGGGCCCAGATGGCTACACCAACTTGTACTATATTACCTTCAAACGCGAACTGATCACAGCCCTCACTAGCTTTTACAATGAGGCCACTCGACTTGGATCCTTCCCAAAGGAGTTCTTATCAGCCCACGTTATCACCATCCCCAAACCGGGTAAACCGCCCACCACGAGCCAAAATTTCAGACCAATTTCCCTCTTAAACGCTGACGCAAAACTATATGCTAAAATATATGCAGAACGTCTCAAAACAATCCTACCGACACTAATTCACACGGACCAAGTGGGGTTCATGGCAGGCAGACAAGGACCGGACAACACCAGGAAAGTGCTGAACCTATACAAAATCCTGAAGCACACCAAACAACCGAGTGTCCTGCTATCCCTTGACGCCGAAAAGGCATTCGACCGCCTAAACTGGCACTTCCTCCAGGAAACCCTACAAGCTTACGGCCTCCCAGCCCCCTTCCTATCCGCAGTTACAGCACTATACAGCGCACCCACGGCAACAGTACTGAACTCCGGGTTCTGCTCAAAAGCTTTCCCCATAACAAATGGGACCCGACAAGGATGTCCGCTATCCCCTCTCCTCTACGTGCTAGCCTTGGAACCCTTGGCTATAGCGATCCGCAGTAATGACAATATCCATGGGGTACCGACTGGCAATACAGACTATAAACTCAGCTTATTTGCCGATGACATCTTCCTTACGCTCACGCAGCCACTCATATCACTCCCATCCCTACACACAGAACTACATGCATACAGCCAACAGTCTTACTATAAGCTCAATGTCACCAAAACGCAAGCAATGTGCCTTAACATCCCAAAACCCATAGAAGACACGCTCAAAGCAAGCCACCACTTCGATTGGAGAGAAGATTTCCTAGTGTACCTAGGCATCAAAATAACACGCAAAGAAAAGGATCTCTTCCCAGCTAACTACTTAAAATTGTTAAAAGACATTGACACCCAATTACTAACTTGGAGAAGCCTGTTCTTGTCCTGGGTGGGGAGAATAGCGGCGCTGAAAATGACAATTCTACCTAAAATCCTCTACCTCTTAAGATCTCTGCAAATTCCAATCCCGCAAAGCTACATAACAAAACTACAAGCGACCCTTCTACGCTTGAGCTGGGGAGGCAAACACCCTTGACTCCCCAAATCGTTACTAATGAGAAACGTGAAATTCGGAGGACTGGGCCTTCCCAACATTAAAGAGTACTACCACTCCTCCATCCTCACAAACGTCATTTACGCCCACTCGATCAGCTATACCCCCCAATGGGTAACAATAGAGAGCAACCACTGCGGGAATCAAGACCTCCCGACGCTGCTCTGGATGCCTCAACACCTACAGCACATACCCACGACCACCCTAGACACCTCCAGACACTTACTTAAGATATGGGATGCCTGTAGGGAGAAGCTGTACTCGGCGCACCCGTGGACCTTGGCAACCCCGATCCAAATCCTGCACCAATGCAAGGGAACATTCCCATACCAAAGATGGAGTAACACAGGTATCACTCATATCTACCATCTATGCACGAAAGAAGGACTAAAAACCTTCCCAGACCTACGAAAAGAATTCCTGCTGCCTTCAAGCTTCACGTTTGCATACCTCCAAATCAAAGCGCTCCTCAGCAACAACAAGATCACGAACATCCAAAACTCACTGCAAACCTCTATTACGAAATTTGAAACACAATGCTTGTCGTTGAATCCCCCCAAAAAAGCAGTCTCTCTTTGCTACAACAACCTCGCTAACAGAGATGTAAACTCCACATGGAAGTTCATGCAAGACTGGCAAAACGACCTTCAAATAACCATCGCTCCATCCGAATGGGAAAGGATTTTCACCTCCCATGTAGGGCTAACATCAAGCGCAGCACATCTTGAAGCATCACGGAAACTCCTATACAGATGGTACATGGTCCCAACTCGACTTCAAACCGTATTCCCAACCTCATCAGATCAGTGCTGGCGCTGCCACGCTTCGAGAGGCACCATGCTGCACATGTGGTGGACGTGCAAGCAGGTGAACCGACTGTGGAAAGAAACAGCTAAACTAATCAAACGAGTCACAAACCTCCAACTACCTCACGACCCCAAAACGATCCTACTGCGCTCGATACCGGGAAACACCCCGAAACCGATTCGAAAAATTATGTACCTCGTACTAAGCACAGTGTCCATACTAATAGCCAGAAACTGGAAAACAACTACACTGCCCTCGCTCCAAGAAATAGAAATGTAATGACCTCAACGGTAGAACATGAACTAATAATGTGGAACCAAGCGAAAATTGGGAAACTCAGCCCCCACATTGCTACAATGTGGGGGGACTACCTACAACGAACCAAAATAGGACTGACCTGAGTCCCAACACCCAAAAAGTGACAAAGTCTCCCGAAACAGGCACACTCTCTGCCCGAGAACACAACCACCCTACACCCGCACCCCAAACACTCAGTAAGGCAACACACAATGCTTCAGATATATTGACGCTACGGATGCTATACAACACAGGAGCTCCCCCACTAGGTATTCCAACCGTTATCCCCTGCCCTAACCCACACACTCAATCTCTCCCCCCGCTTCTTGCACCCCCCCCCAATACCCACCCCAGACAATCACATAAGTAAATAACCCACAACTCTGAACGCTGGCGAAGGCCTCTGAAACTTAAAGGCCATGCCGGGAAAAGACGTGGAAAACACGAACATCCCCATTGACGAGCATACGAACAACACTCTCATACAGAGGACGCCTACCACATAGTATTCCCCGCGAAAGACTACAGGGTTAATAATGAAACAGACACACGACGACAATGTAGGAGCTGAATACTTAGCAGCACCCCCTCAACCTTCCGAACTACGCCCCTACTTTAACATGAAGCTACCATGATGTACAAAATGTGATCGTGTCACCCCCATGCTATGTAAGCAATCCCTCTTCTCTTCTGTACCCCATACCTTTATGTCAAAGATCATAAAAATTTTAAATTGAAAATAAAGTTTAATGAGAAAATAATAAAGTAAATTGAAATTATCTTTACTAGTGATTAATGAGATCCTTGAGGTTGATGCTGCAAGACTAAATATTTGATATCTGGTTCAGTTTTCACAAGGAACAAACAAAGGTCTCCTCTTTCGGTGATATTCAGAAGACTTCTCTGTTTGTGCATAATATGATTTCTCATCTGTGCGTCAGCTCCCCTCCTCTTCCTCCTCAATTCCCCTCCCCACCTTTTTTTTTTCTTAATTTTTTAACCTTCCTTATAGCAATGCCCGGTAGGAAGGCTGAGCTAGGTATCCCACTTACTATTACTTACTATAGCCCACTATAACAGACAGGCACACATACATACATACAGACACACACACAAGACACACATACATACAGACAGACAGGCACACACATACATGCAGACAGACAGGCACACATACAGACACACACACACACACGACACATACAAACAGACAGGCACACATACAGACACACACACACACAGACGTGCATACAGACACACACATACAAAGACACACACATAAGACATACATACAAAGACACATACACACATACAGACAGACACACATACATACAAAGACACATACACACACAACACATACATACAAAGACAAGACACACATACACACATATATTTACAGACAGACACACACATATATATACAGACAGACACACACACAAGACACATACAAAGACACACATACATACAGACACAATCATACAGACAGACACACACAAGACATACATACAAAGACACATACACACACAACACATACATACAAAGACAAGACACAAACATACATACATACAGACACACACACACACACACACACACAACACATACAAAGACACACACATACATACAAAGACACATACATAAGACACACATGGTCCACAGCATGGTCCACCTCCATAAGTGTCCCCGGCGGTTTGCCGCGCAGGCCGGGGCCGCAAGTGGTGATGGCGGTACCCGGTCGCAGGGGTACCGCCGGCTCGCACCCGCCCACCCAATCTCTCAAAATTAGAAAATCCCTACCGCCCACCTGGAATCCTGAAACGCCCACTAGTGGGCGGTAGGGACCAGGTTGACGAAACCATCATCTAGTTATTCATAATGTTTTAATAATCAAGATCAAATTGTAAAGTAAAGATAATCATACTGATACAGATTACATGATGTTGCACAATTGCTATTCATTTACTAGAAGGTACAACTAGAGCACCACATGTTTTTTTCTTGAGTTTCCCAAATTTCTCGTTTTTAATTAATTGCCTATCCGTAATTTGCAATGCCTCAAGTCTGCCCACGTTTTTGCTAAAAAAGATAGATATGAAAGATTACAACAGGCTTCCAGAGAGCATGAGTGATTGATATTCAGAAACCATTCTTAGATACTGATATAACTGACTCAGTTGTGTGTAAAATGACCAACAATCTCACATATATTTTATACAGCATATAATTGAAACTATGTATAAATATCTTAATATGTGGTTAGAACCTGACCTCTTATTTGGAATTCATATTTATAAGCAACCATCCAAAAGAAAATAATGTGTTTAAATTCTGTATTAAGGAATATTTTACACAAAAATGTTTATGTCAGACTACAGGCATGTAACAATTTTTATCTCAATTCCATTTGAGCAAACTCAACACAATTCTAGTTGAACGTGGGAACTGAAAATTTTAAGCCAGACTAGCTGAAATGGAAAAAATCTCAAACTCTCTATATTTTCCTGTTTAGCTGTTTTGGTCTAACATTTGCAATTCACTGTCTATTCTGCCCAACTCCCCTCTTATGTATATTATTATTATACTGTTTGTGCTGCTTTGACCTGATTCCAATACTCAGCATTGTCATGTTAAATGACCTAGCACAGTACTTAGTTTTCCCCATGAAAATAATAAAGTGGGTCAAGCCGCCATATGCTGCAGAGCGAAACATTTTTATAATAATTTTCTAGACAATATCAGATCTTACATTTGTATGGCAGGAGATCTGCTTTACTCTACCTAAAAAATAAACAGTACATTTATTTGTTTAGCATATGTTAAAATATGTAATCTCTAATTGCATTGTTATTGTATCTCAGGAAAATCTTGAAACAAGATATGTTTTTCATCCTGGATAAGCACTTTCCAAATAAACAAATAGTTAAAAAGCTGGCTTCAAGAATGTGCACATGCGGAAGGAATCAATAAATAAACTGAATAAAATGTTAAAGGGACTCTGTAGTGCTTGGAATACAAAGTTGTAGTGTTTTACATTGCAGGACTAAGTGTGATAGGGACACTGCACCCAGACCACTTCAATGAGATGAAGTGATCTGGGTGCATATAGAGTCCCCATAAAGGTGAAACCTGAGCACATCACTTGCATACTCTCCAGAATCCCTAGCTGTAGTGTCACATTACAAAACACTTGATTTCATTAAAATTAGCATTATGTTGAACTGAAAGCTAAACATATATAGATATATATCTCTGAATAAAAATGTTAAAGGGACACTGTAGGCACCCAGACCACTTCAGCTCACTGAAGTGGTCTGTGTGCAAACTCCCATCACTTTTAACCCTGAGCATTTAATTATTGCAGTTTTTATAAACTGCAATAATTACCTGCTAGGGTTACGTCCTCCACTTGTGGCTGTCTGCCAGACAGCCACTAGAGGGACGTCCAGGTTCTTAGATGACTTTTAGTTGTCTAAATGAAGTTGGACGTCCTAATGCTATACATGAGGACTTCCAGTGTCACCGGAATCCCCGTAGGAAAGCATTGAATAATGCTTTCATATGGGGAGATCCTAATGCGAGCGTGGCCATTGCCATGCATCCGCATTAAGTCTCCCCCGCAGGCGTACGTCAGTGGGGGAGGAGTGTGGGCGGAGCTATCTAGCACTGATTAACCCCTTCTGCAACACGGGGAAGAGCCTTGACAAAGGGGGAAGCTATCGCGCCAGGAAAATGAGTTTGTTTAAAGATGAAACTAAGAGGTCTTCACACACCTACATATGCATAGATAATTATGCATAGAGATTAGCATATTTTAATGGAATCTGAATTTTCTTATAGTTGCATCCTATGAGTTTCTCTCCGGCAACATCTCCATAAGATACATAACGCTTGAGAGGTATGACTGTTTTAGTGTTTTTGTTCGATAAGATTCTGTACTTAGGCCCCTCATAATTGCCAGCACCAGGCCCATTGTGCTCTTAATATGGCCCTGGGTGGCCTAAGCATTTAGGGCCACCCAATGGGCCGTATATCTTCAGTGGCCCGGTCAGCGTTGTGGCCGTGTAATATAGCGACTGGACCCCTTTAGAAAAAGTGCAGCTGCACTGAAAGTGCTGCTGGGAGGAAGTGACGGCTGGTCACCTCCTCCCAGCTCAATCCGTGCGGGAGGAGGAACAGCGTGGAGGCTGTGAAGAGGGAGAGCCATGCCGACTTCCATCAGCCCCAGCCACCCTCCTGCAAGTAAAAGCAAAGAAACAGGAGGGTGGCTGAAAAATTTGATGTATGTCTGTCAGTATGTATGTATGTCAGCATGTATATCTGTTTGTCAGTATGTCTGTCAGTTTGTATGTCTGCATATATGTATTTATGTAAGTATGTCTGTATGTCAGTATGTATGAAAGCAAGTATATCAGAATGTCTGTCAGTATGTGTCTGCATGTATGTCTGTATGTATGTCTGCATGTATGTATGCATGTATGTATGTCTTTATGTCAGTATATATGTCTGTATGTCAGCATGTATGTCAGTATGTCTGTATGTCAGTATTTATGAATGTATGTCAGTCTGTCTATATGTATGTATGTCAGTATGTATGTCTGTGTATATGTATGTGTCTGTATATGTGTGTATGTATTTCAGTGTCTGCATGTATATCAGTATGTATGTATGTATGTATGTATGTACGTTAGTATGGGTCTGTGTGTCTGTATATGTGTGTATGTCTCAGTATATGTTTGTTATTATGTATACCTATATGTGTGCATGTCTGTTTCAGTATGTGTGTCTGCTAGTATGTATGTGTGTGTGTGTAGTATGTGTGTATCTTTGTGTATGTGTATATTTGTCCTTTTGTATCAGTGCATGTGTTTGTGTCTTTTTATGTAGTCCTGTAGGTGGGATTTGGAGGCGGGCCCAGACCCTGAGGTAAGTTAGGGGCCCCAAAATTTCTGATGGCGGCCCTGATCACCCCAGCCGGTCTGGGGGGCGGGTGGGGAAGGACAAAGGCAGGCACTGATAGCGGAAGTCCGGCCTGGTACATTCGGGCAGGATAGCGGTGTAGCGGCCGTCCACTCCACTCACAACCGGGTAGGCCTCTTCTGGGTAAAAGAAGTATGTCTCTCCAATGGACTAAAACACATTGTGCAAGCCTCACCTCGGAACCAGTACTCCCTTGTGTATAGGACCACAAGTCGCTAGGCATGTACAAGACTTTAGGAGGCTGAAAAGTCAAAATATTTCTGGAGCTCTTCTCTCATGCGACCATTCAGCATGGTGGTCAGGCCCCACCACCAGAAGAGAATTGGTTTTAATGCTTCTCTGTAAGAAGCATTGCTGGTTGATTGTGGCAATTGCAACTCATGTACCATATCTCCCCTAAACACAAGAATTTGATGGGAGCTACAATGAAGAGACTGATTTACCAGAAATGAATCCTTTCAATGCATAATAGAAGCACTCCTCATGAAATGTTTATTTAAGGAAGTTTATAAACCAATTCTTTAATTTTACTTGCTTTTCTTTAATTTTGCTTGCTGAAAGCAGAACTGTTAATTTTCTGGAATGGCATTTCCTCATTTTCGCGCTCCATTAAATATTCGTATTGGAGGTGAGTAGGAAACACACCTCATCAGCATTCCCTGTAAGTGACTTATACAGCTTCCTAAACCTTCCTGTAAATAGTCTTCCAATTTTTCAACTTCCTTTATTGCACAGTCTGTTTAATTTAGAATTTCCTATCACATGCTCTGTTAATAGCCTCTAGGACCCTGCAGTAGCCTTTTCTGTGTTTAAAATTAATTTACAAACCAGGAGATATAAACTTCTTAAGTAAGTTAACATCTGATTGGAAATGAACCATTTTCTTCATGCAGGCTGTGTCAGTCACAGCCAGGGGACTTGTGAGTAGGCTTGCATAAACAGAAAGAAAAGTGATTTAACTCCTAAATTAAAGTGATCTAATGTTAAAACTTAGTCTGTTCAATTTAGAATTTCATGCACTGTTAATAGCCTTCTAGACCCCGAAGGAGCCTCTTCTATTGAATTAAAGTTCATCTTACTGAAAATTTAACTATTTTTTATGCAGGCTGTGTCAGTCACAGCCTGTGGAGGTGAGGCCATGTCTTCATAAACAGAAACACAAGTGATTCAACTCCTAAATAGCAGATAATGTAGCAGTGAGACTTCAGGGGCATGAGCTATACATCAAAACTGCTACATTAAGCTAAAGTAGTTTCAGTGTCTAGAGTATCGCTTTAACATGTCCAGTCAGATGTCACCATCCATTAAGCATGGGATTACTGATACAGAAGGCAAAGAGGCACTAGCATGAAGAGTTTGTGTAGTCTCAAATTTTAATTATTAATTTTAATTATTCTGCTGCTCAAATGTACCGTAAGATGAGTTGGATGTCTCTTGGCTGCTTACTGTTGCTGGAATTGCCAGGATATTTCTCTAGAGATGATAGTACCTGGGGCCAACCAGGTTGACACATTAAAACATACCTGTTAACATTTTAAGTGGATGAACAAATGAGAAATTTTAGATAACTTACTCATTCACTCCCCGACATCGCACACCTCGACATTAGGCTATCGTTTGAGCGGCCTACACCGCCAGCGCCAGCCAAAGAGACCAGAGAGACTCGGAGGCTTCAGAAGACTCGCAGGGAGATGAAGAGGAACCCTGTACCTCACCTCGCTCTAGTAGAGAGCACCTCAGCAACGATTCTGATGAAGACTCATCCCCTTCTACAAAGGGGGACATTGAGAGGCTCCTAGCAGACCTGAGACAAATCTGGAAGGCGGAACTGAAGGAGACCCAGGCTGAAGTAGGCAAACTGCAACAGAGAGTGGATGCTGTGGAGGAGAGGGAAGAAGCCAGGGACACTCAAACCCAAAGCAACACACAACAAATAACAAACCTCACTACCCAAATCCAACAGTTGCAGAAAACAGTGGTCTCTATGGAGACTCGCCATAGAAGCATAAACATTAGTCTACGCAGCATTCAAGAGAGGATTGCAGGGGGAGACCTGCTTCCATTTATCCAGCGAATTATGGCACATATGCCTTAGCGGAGACACTGATCCCCCAATTGTCCTGTCCTCCTATTGCTGCCCAGTTGCTAGTGCAATAAGGGAGGACCTGGCACAATAACTAAAATGGGGACATAGTGCCTGCACCCCTACCCATGACCCATGTGTGGGGGCTAATAATATAAACGGGAGGGGGGGGCTCGGATTTTTCTTTATTTTATAAGTTCGACGGGACAATTATGGATTTTTATTTGGCCTTTTTTGGGTGCTGAAGAAAGAAAAGAAAAAAGAAGAGAATGGTAAGTATGACATTTTATTTTACAGGGTGTTAGTTTATTGCCCCCCTCACTATTATTAGGGTGAGGGGAGTAGGTAGAGTATTTTTATTGGGGGGGAGTGACTAGAGGCTTGGGGACCCCTGGTCACTTTATTATTTGTGGTCATGGGTGGAGACCAGACCAGGTGGGACATTAATTATTTATTTAATTAGGGTTCCCACCCGCTGCTCATGGATGGGGACCAGGGAGGACATTAGGTCTCCCCCTTTAATTAAGTAGGGTTCCCATCCGCCGTTCATGGGTGGGAACTTAGAGGGGACATTAGGTCCCCCCCCATTATTTATTTAATTATGGTCCCCCCTGGTCATGGGTGGGGACCTGGGGGGGACATTAGGTCCCCCCGTTTATATTACTAGCCCCCACCCACGGATCACGGGTGGAGGTGCGGGGGGGGCACTATGTCCCCCCCATTTTAGTTATTTGGATTCCCCACCATGGGGGAATGGGGGAGACCTGTACCAGGTTGCCCCTTCTCATGACATGCGGGAGGATTTAACCTCCCTTTAATTAATATGGGGGTCAGAGTGACCCCCATAAGTTTTAATGCAGGGAGAGGTAGGAATTAATATTTATCACAAGGAGGGAGCTGGTAGCGTTGCCGGCTCCCTCGTTGCTTTTTTGTCCGAGCATGTGCAGTGTTATTTTCTTTGTGCTGTGGGGGTTAATTTCCCTGCGGCACAGAATCTATTAAACAAAACAAACAAAACGAAAAGGTAATGCATTCAGCATTTGCCTTTTTATTTCATATGTAGAGATTTCGTTTACGTTTTAGTAAACAAATATGAAAAAAAACAGATTTTTTTTGATGAAATCATATTCGTACGAAAATGAATGCACATGTCTAGTTGCCATACACCTTGTGTCTCCCAAATGTTTATGCTTGTTATGATTATGTTCTTTAATCCATGCTTCACTCCCTCTCTTCTACCTACCTACTTTATTTTACATTATCTTAACTGCCCTATATACCCAGATTATATGTTGAGCTATGAGCTCGCAGCAACAAGTCAGCGGCGACCTATTACACATGTATTTACTATACTCACCATGCTATTGCACAGTTGTATGCTGAAAGAAAACTTTCAATAAAATACAAATATTAAAAAAATATATATGAAAAAGGAAAAGAGAAAGGGTGCACCTTAGAAGTAAGTGAAAATAATACTTATATAAATGTTCAAAAGTCCAAGCAATTCTGCAATAGTCCAAAGTTAAAGTGATCCACGTTGGCAGGAAGAGATCCTTGTAGGACAGCGGATGGGTCAGAGGTGAAGACTCCTTGTCCAGAGGTATATATGTGGGAGAAGCAGAAGACAAAAGACTCCAATGGTACAGTATGTCGTAATATAAGGTATTGGGTATATAGTAATGAAACTACTCACAGTATCCAGAGCTTAACTCCAGCTCTGATTTTTTTTTTTTTTTTTAATTCTTTATTTTTGTTGTGCATATCAAGGATAACATACAAGCGTGAGGTACCCCGGCGGCAATCCTCAAGCTAACTCATATCACGTATAACAATGGGGTAGACTAGAATGCATGCACATTTTTAAATGAACAGGGTAATGTCTTAAGTTTTATGAGAACATAAAGGAACCTTTGCTTGTCTCGCATAGATAGACTTCACCTAGTGGTCACAGTGTGAGGATCGATCAAGCTAGGACAGTACCTGATCTAAACATTGGTAGTCCGTTCAGTATAGTTTTCAATGTGCTACACTAGGTGGGAGTAAAATAAACTGAGGATATATGGCTCAATATGATCAGTGTGTTGGTGTGCGGGTAGGTGTCATCTTAACTTGACAGTATCTTTTAATACATATTTAGTGAGCCTAGCATATACATCTGTACAACTCTGTGGATATTAACGCAAGGGTGAACAGTCAGGTTGCATGCTAGGTAGATCAAAACATGTGTGCGTTGCAATAAGTCATAGTTTAGGCAGAGTAGATAGATTATTTAGCTGGGTACTTGTGAAGTGTACATATAATGATAAACTAATAAGCATGAAATGAAACAATACTGTGCATTGTTAGTAACAAATGACAGGTAGCCTGTCCGGTCGCCATTCATCCAACGCCACGTGCAGGCCGTGATAGAGAGTTCTCTGTATCGGCAGCCGAGCAGCCTCTTGTCATCGCGGGGTACCGCTCGGAGCAAGAATTGGTCGGGTGTCGCGTGGGTTCTCTCAGGCAGTGCTGGAGCCGCTCTGCTCCCCGTGCCCGGTTTGGCTCGGGAGTCCCTTCCCTGTGTCCCGCTGAGTAAGATCTGCTGGTGTCTAATTGATGAGCTGTGCGGCTGGAGCGGGTCCCTCTTGATGTGTTGTGCACCCAAGGAAGCCCTGGCTTCTCCGGTGCCCTCCGCTTTGCTGCTTTGCACGGGTGAGGTAAGTGCTGAGCTCTCTGCCTCCATCTTATGTCTCTGTTCGTTGCCGACGCTGTAGGTTGTTGTGAGGAGAGCGGAGGCTGTCTAGGTGAGTGGTCGTCCGATGTTTGTAGTGTCCCATGTTGCTGCTTGTGCTTAAGGGGTGAGCGATGCGGGGGGAGCCCCGGGGTGAGCCCCTGTTTAGGCTTTGGGTGACTCACCAGTGGTCGAGAGTTGAGGTGCTCAGGCTTGCGATGGGTCTCCCGCCTCCGTCTCCCTGCTTTCCAGGTCCCTCTCTGGGCCCATGTTGCTATTGCGGACTCCTGCCTGGAGTCCTTTGTGGCTGATGCTGGTTGGGTCCCTTCCTGGGTATCACAGCGGCCCTCTATCTTGGCCCAGAAGTCCGCTAGTAGTTGGGCCAGCCTTTCCGACAGTGGGAGTATTTCAGGTGCGTGGGCCCATGTGATGTCCGCCTTTTGAAGTGTCGATGGCCCGGCGGCGGCGGCGGCGGCCTGCTGGGGTTGGTGCCTCTGCTTTGGGCTGCTAATTGTTTTTGCCGGGATAACCCCCACCGGCAGGGGGGGGGGAGAAGATGTACCGGGCAGGCCTCTAGTGCGGTTGGTCACAGTCGGCTGGAGGATCGGCCGTCTCCCCCATGCCGTCTGGGTAGGCCGCGAGTAGGCCTCGGGGCTATTTTCCAGCTGCTGTTGCCAGAGATGATCCAGTTCTTGGTTCGGCTGTTTCTCCATCGTGTACCCCTAGTTTTGGGGGTGGAAAGCTGGCTGTGTGAGTAAATTTGCAGTATTTTTAATCGTTTTTGGGTTTCTAAGCCAGGAGCTCGTCTGCTGTGCGACCACTCTGCTCGGCGGTCAGCCCAGCTCTGATTTTAATTGCGCAAAGTGGAACAATCCCCACTCAAGGATATGTGAAGTTTCTCTAGTATTCTTCAGTAGGATAGTTAAATAGGATAGTCCAGCTCGGGATGAGAGAAAATAAAATATATAGTGCTCCCTGTACAACTATTAGGGATGATAAAAAACAGGATAAAATATAATCACGGTAGCAGACGCACTGCTCGATGGGTAGCGTATGGGTGGTACAATCCCCACCTAGGGATTCTTGGTGCTTCTTATAATGTGGTTGAGAAAGCCAATTCCTTTTGCTCTGGAATTCTTTTATACCTATTCTGAGGGGATTAGAGGGGACCCCCTTTCTACAGGTGTGCTGCCTATACGTTACACTTCTGTATTCCTTGTTGCCATATCAGCGCTGATCCTTCTTTGTGATTTCTATTAAAAAAGATATATCTTCATAATTTAAAAAATGAATAGCACAATTATAGCTGACTTTTAATTCGCACTTGGGTTGTGCAAAACCCAGAGCTGTATTAACCAAGACGCTAGCAAGGAATTTGGCTTGTGCGGCACTTTCCAGAGGGTGGCAAAAAACGCCACCTACAAATGCCCCAGCAACTTTAGCAAATACCTTGTTAGATTCATATCATGGAGGAACGGTATGTATGTGTGTCTGTGAGTGTGTGTGTGTGTGTGTCTGTGAGTGTGACTGTATGTGTGTGAGAGTGTGTGTGTATGTGTCTGAGTGTGTCTGTGTATGTGTGTCTGTGAGTGTCTGTGTGTGTGTCTGAGTGTATGTATGTGTGTCTGTGAGTGTGTGTGTCTGAGTATGTGTGTGTCTGTGTGTGTGTGTGTCTCCGTGAATGTATGTGTGTGTGAGTGTGTGTCTGTGAGTGTATGTGTGTGCGTCAGTGTGTGTGCACGCGTGTATGTATATTTATGTGTGTGTGTCTGTGTGTGCACGCGTGTCTGTATATATATATATATATATATATATATATACACACACACACGAATACACAAGTGTATATTATTCTTTTAGGGGGGAGGGGGAGTCTTGGGAGAGTTCCCACACTTTATTCCCCAGGACTTGACCCCTGTTCCCCCCCCTCTTACTCTGTCAACCCCCCTCACACTATGCTACCCCCTCACACTATGCCACCTCCCTACACTATGTCATTTTCTCCTTAACACTCTGGCACCTCTCTTTGCCCACACGGTCTCCACTCTCGGCGCACACTGTCACCCTTCCATACACATTGTCACCCCCCTCCATACACACTGTCTCTCCCTCCAAACACATGGGCACCACTCTCTGCATTGTGGCACCTCCCGTCATACATACTGTCAACCCTCAACACTCTGGCACCCCCCTCCATACACTCTGGCACCCTCCTGCTCTTTTACACTCACCCTGCCACAGTTACCCCTTTACTCACCCTGCCACCCCCCTGAAGGCAATCATTATACACACCGTCATAACTGCCATAAACTCAGTGCCAAAGGCCACAGGCAGTACACAAACATACACATGCGCAGAGAAACATACATACATATACAAAGATACTCACTGCCAGACACACACTCTCAGGCACACACAGGTAGACAATGTAATGATATATACAAAGACTAGTTCTCTATATCCAGTACTGCAAGCTCCCCCTTCAATATATCTACAGCTTCTTATACACACACAAGTCAACTGCTATTTTTTTCAATAATGGTGTTATTGGGGGCCTAATGCCTAAGGCCTCGCCAAGTCTAGAGCTGCCACTGAGTGTGTTTGTCATATTAGTGATTGTGTGTGACTCAGTGACTTACTAATAAGGGGGTTTCATCCAATCTCAAAGCGAGGGCCGCGACTGGGCAGCAGGAGGAGGAACGTGCAGTGCCGTGCAGTCGACACGCTCCACACTCAGGGTGTTCTGAGCAGAAGTACAGGGATCTGTTCTGGCAGGGCAGCAATGGGAGAGTCTGGAGTCCAGATCAGCAGGGAGCAGCGAGCAGGCAAAGGTGCAAAGTGATGGATATTAATGTTTTTTGTGAAGGTGGATGCAGGGGTCTTATAGCGGGGGAGGGGTTAGGGGTTTTTGTAGAAGGGGGCAGTTTTTTTGTGAATTTGGGTCAGGGGTTTTGTACAGGGGCAGGGGTTTTTGTGAATGGACTGAAGAGGTCTTATAGAGGAGGGGTGCAGGCAGGGCCGGACTGGGAAGAAAATTTTGCCCGGGCATTTTTTTAATTACAGCGGCCCACTAAAAAGGGGGTGGAGCCAGAGAATATTGGTTCAATGCTCTTCCAGGGTAGACCATGCGCAGAGCTCTGCTGAAGAGCTCTGGCATGAGAAAAAGACCCTGTATTTTTTCTGCACAGCGCAAGCAAATTCAATAACATGCTTGCACTGTGTTTGCTTGAAATTTGTCTCTGGTTTCTCCATAGTTGGGATACCAGGAGACAAAAATGCTAGGAAAGCATATTGTGCAGGGTGTGTGAGGGTACTGTGTGTGTGTAAGCGGTGTAGTGTGTGTGCGAGACAAGTGCAGTGTATGTGTGTGAAGTGTGTAATGTGTGTGTGTGTGAGTGATGGGTGCTGTTTGCGTGAGGGTGCTATGTGGGTAAGGGTGCTGTGTGTGTGTGTGTGTGTGTGCTGTGTGTGAGTGGGTGCTGTGTTTGCGTGAGGGTGCTATGTGCATGTGAGGAAGCTGTGTGTGTCAGGGGTGCAGTGTGTGTGTGAGGAAGCTGTGTGTGTCAGGAGTGCAGTGTGTGTGAGTGAGGGTGCTGTGAGTGTCAGGGGTACAGTGTGTGTCTGTGTGAGTGAGGGTGCTGTGAGTGTCAGGGGTACAGTGTGTGTGTGTGTGTGAGGGTGCTGTGAGTGTCAGGGGTACAGTGTGTGTGTGTGAGTGAGGGTGCTGTGAGTGTCAGGAGTACAGTGTGTGTGTGTGAGTGAGGGTGCTGTGAGTGTTAGGGGTGTCTGTGAGGCTGATGTGAGTTAGGTGATTATTTCTCCCCCCCCCCCTTACCTTATGCCTGGGAGGGGAGATCCTGCTACTCCTGCCGCCATCCATCCCTGGTGGTCTTAGTGGTGAGTGAACTCTAGCCTGTGAGGCTAGAGTTCACTCTCGCGAGATTTGGAGCATTGCCATGGCAACGCTCTGAATCTCGCGAGAGGAACCTGGCGGAGCTGCAAGTTAGAGCTCCGCCGGGTTCCTCTCCTGGCTCCCTCACTCTCTCCCCGCCGACCGCAGTATACGGTATGTGGGCCGGTGAGGGAGATATTTGATCTCCCCACCAGCCCGCCGTGGACTACTGCAGGGACGGCGCTCGGATAGTGCCGGCCCTGCAAAGACCTGCAGGGGAGATCCTGTAACCTCCCCTGCCGGCCTCGTCCCATGGCCACCGCGGCCCACCCGATGGCCAGTCCGGGCCTGGGTGCAGGTGTCTTGTAGAGGGGGTGTGCAGGGTTTTTTGTAGAGGGATGGGCAAGGGTTTTTGTAGAGGGGGAGAGTATGGATTTTTGTAGAGGAGGTTGGGGTTTTTGTTGAGTGGAGGCAAAGGTTTTGTATTGGGGCAGGGGTTTTGGTGAAAGTGGGTGCAGGGTTTTTGTAGAGGGGTGCAGGGTTTTTGTAGAGGGAGGTGTAGAGGATTTGTAGAGGGTGTGCATGGGGTTTGTAGTGGGGGTACACGGGTTTTGTAGAGGGGGGACTGGGCAGGGGTTTTGTAAAAGTGGAGGTTTTGTAGAAGGTGGACTGGGCAGGTCTTTTGTTAAAAAGAGTGAAAGATTTTTGTAGAGGGAGATGCAGGGGTTTTGTAGAAGGGGGACTGGGCAGGGTTTTGTAGAAGACAATTAAAAAAAACCCTGGTGCCAAATGCTTTCGGTACGCCCCTGGTGTGACTGTCAGTAAATGTGTGTGTTTCTGCCAAGAGTGTGTCATATCAGTGAAGGTGTGTGTATGACAGTGTATGTGTATCTGAAAGTGTGTGCCTGTAAGTGAGTGGTAATGGTTAAACAGTGTGTGTTCCCTTTACTGTGTCTGTCAGGGAGTGTATATCAGTGTATGTATCAGTGAAGGCATGTGTCAATCAAAGTGTGTACTAATCTTAAACAGGAAGAGGTGCGGCCTTGACAAAAATGGGGGGGCATATTTAAATAAGGAGGGCACCCAAATGTAGTCATGCCTAGGGCAGCACAAAACCACATACATCACTGGCCAAACCCACCCATGTGACATTTCACCTTTAACATTTTAACATACCCAGGTAGGCAGTTGATTTTCCTGTCTAGACTGAATGGCAAAGTAAAGCCAAGATTATTATCCCAATTTTATTTCTTGGGCAGGGCTAAACACAATCTTCAAATTCCAATTCTGCATTAAAATGTTTTTGACAATACAATGAGCATGTATTTTCTCAGTTCTGCATATAACATTATCTCTTGCTCCATAGTAACAATTTTTCAGTCGGAGTAATGTAAATGTTTGTTGCTGTATTATCACTTTGCTAGACAAACAAGATTTGTTGCCTCAAATGCTATTGTTACTCACTGTTCAGCTCTTGTGGCACTCCTCTTGTTTGCCACCATCTAACAAAGGTACAGCTATGGAATTTGACTTTATGTTCTCCAGTGAGAAATTTTATCTACATTCCTTGATTTTTTATAATGTTTACCTGTCAATGAATATTGAAATTTACAAGTCTTACAAAGATCAACTGCTTCTGGAATTAATTAATGAACATACAATCTGTCACAGTCTGCTACAACTTTTATAGTTAAAGGACCACTATAGTGCCAGGAAAACATACTCGTTTTCCTGGCACTATAGTGCCCTGAGGGTGCCCCCACCCTCAGGGACCCCCTCCCGCCCGGCTCTGGAAGGGGGAAAGGGGTAAAAACTTACCTTCTTCCAGCGCTGGGCGGAGAGCTCTCCTCCTTCTTTCCTCCTCTTCTCCGCCCCGTCGGCTGAATGCGCACGCGCGGCAAGAGCTGCGCGCGCATTCAGCCGGTCACATAGGAAAGCATTCATAATGGTTTCCTATGGACGCTGGCGTGCTCTCACTGTGAAAATCACAGTGAGAAGCACGCAAGCGCCTCTAGTGGCTGCAGTGGCATCGCTAGGGGTGGGCCAGAGGGGGCCATGGCCCCCCCTACATCATGCTGTGCCCTCCCTTGGGCCCCCCCAAATGCCGGCAACTTGCTGGCCATGGGCTTCCCTCGACTTTAACAACCTGTTACAGCCCGAGGGAATGCAGGAGAGGGGTGCTGGGAGCTGTCTGTGGCTGGAGGGAGCAAGGCCCCGCCCCCAATGAAGCCCCGCCTCCCGCCGATAAGCCCCGCCCCCGCCGTAAAGCAGCAGCCCATGCTGCTGCAGAAGATGGCTGTCTGACCCCCAGCAACATCCTCCAGTGACAGGTAGACTGGGGGGGGGGGTGTTCACACACTCTACACACACACACTGCCCCCATACACACA
>OW240914.1:218773413-218803108 GCA_933207985.1 Pelobates cultripes | reverse complement strand
GTCTGTGTGTGTGTGTATGGACTCAGAAGTCTGTGTGTGTATGACTCAGCAGTCTGTATGTGTGTATGGACTCAGCAGTGTGTCTGTGTGTATGGACTCAGCACTGTGTGTGTATGGACTCAGCACTGTGTGTGTGTATGGACTCAGCAGTCTGTATGTGTGTATGGATTCAGCAGTCTGTATGTGTGTATGGACTCAGCACTGTGTGTATGGACCAGCAGCTTTATGTGTGTATGGACTCAGCAGTCTATCAATAATTAAAATCCCTGTGAGTTGTTGTGTAGGAAGGGCCCCAGTGCATTGCTTTGCCCAGGGGCCCTTAACTCTGTTAAAATGGTACTGCTTGTGTGTGTCAGTGAGCTTCTATTTAATGAGCATGTGTGTGTCAGTGAGCTTGTCTTTAGTGAGCTTGTGTGTCCCTGAACTTTTGTAGTGAGCCTTCTGTTTATACAAGTGAGTGTCTGTATTAAGCTTGTGTGTGAGTCAGAGAGTTTTGTCTGTCAGTAAGCCTATTTGCGCATGTCAGTGAGCTTGTGTGCTTACTGTACTATATATATATATATATATATATATATATATATATATATTTTGACTTGTAGGAATGGCATATGTTTTTTTCCAGGGCTGCTTTGGATTCCCAGGGATTCCCAGTTTGGCTCTGCCAGCGAGTGCACTTTACCGCTGAATAATCTGTGTGAGCTGCCGCACACTTTAGCCCTGTTACACGCGTCTGGGAGCTGCTGTTGACAGGTACTAGTAGTCTAGAGATTGGGACATGGGGTATATGCTCAGCTATCTGTATAATACAGATCTGTGTGTATATAATATCCCGGGATAGTCAGTGCTTCCTGTATAGTGCTGCTCTCTGTCTTGGGATATTATACACAAACAGACCTGTATTATACAGAGAGCAGCACTATACAGGGAGCACTGAGTGTCCCAATTTATTATACACACAACCCTGTATTATACAGAGAGCACTGACTGTCCAGGGATATTATACCCAGACAGTAATTGATAGCTGTGCTGCAAAATGTCCTTGGAATTTTTTTTTCAAATGTTGGCAACTATGGCACTGTATCAAGGATAATGTGTTTGTTTTTTTAATAATCCCTGGTGGAAAATAATGAATCCTCCACCAGGTATTATTAAAAAAACAAAACACATTGTGTCGGGGGCGTGGCTTAACGTGCGACAGGGGCGGGGTCAAACTGCGACGAGGGCGGGGTTAAATGTGCCCCCCTACTTTTGTCACTGGCCCTCCATGTGTCCCCCCGAAAAATGAATCCTAGAGACACCACTGAGTGGCTGTCAATGAGACAGCCACTAGAGGATTAGGGGGAAGGCTTAACTCATTAATAAACATAGCAGTTTCTCTGAAACTGCTATGTTTATAAAAAAATGGGTTAACCCTAGAAGGACCTGGCACCCAGACCACTTCATTAAGCTGAAGTGGTCTGGGTGCCTAGAGTGGTCCTTTAACAAGGATCAGGCAATTCTGCAACATATGTTCAACCCATACTTGCCCATCTAATCAGTTCTGGGAATTTGACAATTCATTTGATACCAAACATAGTATTAGAAATAAAATGTCTTTCAAGACATTAAGTTAGTGAACCTTCATTGAACTAAAACTATGTATTTCGATAAAGATGGATAGTTTTTTATGTCATCATTGTTTACAGTGAGGGAAAAAAGTATTTGATCTCCTGCTGTTTTTAAACGTTTGCCCACTGACAAAGAAATGATCAGTCTATAATTTTAATGGTGGGTGTATTTTAACAGTGAGAGACAGAATAACAAAAAATTTTTTTTTAAAAATCCAGAAAAACGCATGTCAAAAAGTTATAAATTGATTTGCATGTGAAATAAGTATTTGATCCTCTATCAATCAGCAAGATTTCTGGCTCCCAGGTGTCTTTTATACAGGTAACGAGCTGAGATTAGGATCACTCTCTTAAAGGGAGTGCTCCTAATCTCAGCTCGTTACATGTATAAAAGACACTTGTTCACAGAAGCAATCAAACAGATTCCAAACTCTCCACCATGGCCAAGACCAAAGAGCTGTCCAAGGATGTCAGGGACAGGTTTGTAGACCTAAACAAGGCTGGAATTGGCTACAAGACCATCGCCAAACAGCTTGGTGAGAAGGTTGCAACAGTTGGTGCGATTCGCAAATGGAAGAAACACAAAATAACGGTCAGTCTCCCTCGGTCTGGTGCTCCATGCAAGATCTCACCTCGTGGAGTTTCAATTATCATGAGAACGGTGAGGACTGAAATCCTGCAGCACCCACAAGGTCCATCTGAAGTCAAACACTGTGGAGTATTTTGGTGCTTTATAAATGCCAGTAAAACAAACATTTAAAAAATTTTTTTTGACATAAAGTAATTGTGACTGCACAAGAACATTTTCTAAAAACACGTGAAGGGCTATGACGGACTACAAGTAGAGAAATAAAAGACATTTCCTGAGCCCTGCGGAAGCTGCAGATTTGCTGCAAGTAAGGGAATTTCAGAGTTGAGTATTTTTTAGATGTCTGTTCTTCATAATATATTCAAGTGGCATGCAAATAACCATAACCACTGCAGCTCATAATAACCATTGCACTATCATAGTTCAAGAGAGTCTTGCGTAGTCGACATGTCGAAAGCAATACATGTGCAATGCACGTGTTGTGCATAGAATCCACCAAGATCTAGAGATGATCAGTTGAAAGAAATTTAATCTCTCCACTGCCTGATGCCCAGTTGTCCCTGGTTGAGATACCTTTGTAGATGTGAAGTAGATATATGTTATTTGGCAGGAGATATATGAGAGCGTGCGGTTCGGAATTGCAGCAGCATGTGTTGTAAGAAGATACTTGGCAATTGGCAGATGCCATAACCTGTTAACCTCATTTGAGATTGGAGTATAGCATAACATTCTAAATCATCTTTGATTGCTACTCACAGCTGGAATCAGATCCTTCTAGGCATTGGAAATCAGATATATATGCATAGCAATTCATGGATTTGTCAGGATCACTATGGTGGGGGAACTATTGGGTGCAGATACTAAAACCTATTCCTCAAAGGACAAGCAATATGCAAAAATAGCAAAAAGTTGGAAAGGGATAAAATGGCATATTGCTTGTCCTTTGAGGCATAGGTTTTAGGATATTGATGAAGAGATACCAGAATATTACCTGCTAAAGAAAGGACACTATAAACAATGACTAACCAAGAGCAGAATTAATCTAAACTAGCCAAAAGTAATTACTGGTAGAAAAAAGGGGGTTCCGATGAACAAGCCTAAGTCTGAACACTAAATCATAAGTAACAGTCTGATTAGTCAAACAGAAGTAGTATTATTCACAAACAGCATACTGAAGAAATCAGTATAAATAACACCATGGACTATGAACTTACCGAATAAGGCTAATTCATTTAAAAACAGTCCTCATGTGTTCCTAGTTTGTATTGTAAAATTATGCCATAATAGCATACATTGAGTTACAACATCACTGATGCGTGGATTAGATAATGCAAGATTTTGTACAGTGTCTAACAACACCATGGCATTGTTGACGAAAAAGCTAAGAGGATACAGTGCAGTCAGTGTCCTTTTTTTAATGGATTTATGCAATTAGGTGTTCCTTTTAAAATTTGTTCATGGTAACAATCCAGGCCAATTATTTTGTGATCAGATAAATAACTATATGCAGTGCTCAAACACTGTTTTTGTATTTGGCTGCTACATCAGTCTGTGGGTGGCACAAAGGCAAAAAGAAAAGTGTGAGCCCCAAGAAGCAAACTAGGATTGTCCAAAGTAGGGTATTTCATTAGGTAGTCTATTGATTGTTATTTTTATACGGACCTTATAAAATTAATTCTGTAATATAACCTTCATTAGATGCCACCCTGTTTCAAAGCGGTCAACATCACATTAGCAAAATGAGGGCCACTAGTTAAATCATTTATTCATATGCCTGAAAGTTTCAAATCATATTAGAGCTCAGTCATTGGGATCCTATTAAAAATAGAAAGAAGACTAAATTTTTGGTCCTTGTGAAGAAGTTGAGAACTATTGAGATAGATCATGTTAGTTTAATAACTCGAATTAAGGCTTTCAAACGAGAGTCAGTAGGCAACCTATTTGTGGAAGAGT
Organism: Pelobates cultripes; assembly: GCA_933207985.1. NCBI lineage: Eukaryota > Metazoa > Chordata > Amphibia > Anura > Pelobatidae > Pelobates > Pelobates cultripes. Next base: position 218,798,959 of record OW240914.1, on the reverse strand, counting down.
GTATCATTGTTAGGATACAGTCTAAACCCTAAGACTATTGTCACAGTTCTCCCCGTGCCATCCAGATGGCTAGACTTAGCCACCCCACAGGTGTCTTGCAGAGGATTTGATCCTGGGCCCTTCGCACTAGCATACATACCGCGGTCGCAGGGGTCGCAGCTGCGACCGGGCCTGGCACTCCAGGGGGCCCGGCCGCCCTGCGACCCGGGTATGTACACCAGCGTGGCCACAGCCGCATTTTGCCAGCCTCTTCTCCTGGGGGGTCCAGGAGCTGGCAGTGGTGTCACTTTGCGGGCGCGCATTCTTCCCTGAGCTCTCTCTGCCCAGCTCCCTCACGCACACCATGTTGATGCCGGAGCCGGAATATGAAGTCACTCCGACTCCTGCATCAGTAAGCGGCGCGCGAGGGAACTGAACAGGAGGATCAGTACTTCCTCGCCGCCTGCAGTGACCGGCCGCCCAGCAGCCCCACTGGACCCCAGGGAAAGCTGGAATCCCCTCAGCACTGCCAAAGGCTGGGGGATTAAATTAAAAAAAAAAAATGTGAGAGTGTATGTGTGTTAGTGTGTGTATGTGTCAGTGAGTGTGTTTCTGTGTGTGTGTCTGTTACTGAGTGTGTTAGTGTGTGTTAGTTTGTGTGTGTCTGTTAGTGAGTCTGTTTGGTGTCTGTTAGTGAGTGTGTGTTTGTCAGTGGGAGTGTATGTTTTGTAAGTCTGTCACTGAGTGTGTGTCTGTCAGTAAATGTGTGTGTCTGTTAGCTAGTGTGTATGCGTCTGTTAGTGAGTGTGTGTTTGTTAGTGAGAGTGTATATGTGTTTGTCAGTGAGTGTGTATGTGGGTCTGTCACTATGAGTGTGTGTCTGTATGTGTGTGTATGTATGTTTATCTCTGTGTGTGTCTGCATGTGTGTGTGCCTGTATGTGGGTCTGCATGGGTATCTGTTTGCCTGTATGTGTATCTGAATGTTTGTCATTAAATGACCACTATAGTGCCAGGAAAACAAACTCGTTTTCCTGTCACTATATAGTCCTTAGGACCCCCTACCCTTGTGGCCCCCGTCCCGCTGGGCTGAAGGGGTTAAAACCCCTTCAGCACTTACCTTTCTCCAGCGCTGGGCTCCCTTGCCGCTGGGGATATCTCCGCCCCAATCCGCCTCTCAAGACCCGCGCTCTCATTTAAACCACCCATAGGAAAGCATTACTCAATGCTTTCCTATGGACATACAGCGTCTTCTCACTCTGATTTTCACAGTGAGTATCGAGGAAGCGACTCTAGCTGCTGTCAGTGAGACAGCTACTAGATGCTGGATTAAGCCTCAGTGAAACATAACAGTTGCGCCCCCCGGACTGCGCAGTGTATGTGCCAGGGAGGGGGGCCCACGGATCAATTTTCGCAACGTGGCTCCATGGATCGTGTGTATGCCACTGGCCCTTCGGTATCCTGTGCCTGGGTTCCTGCCTCTGAGCCACTGCTGAACTTGTTATATTCGTGTGGTTCTAGCCCTGTTTACCTTGCCTTGTCTGCAGTACTAGGGGGCTGGACTTCTCCTGTGGCTACTACCTGTCACTTTAAGTCCACCTGAGGCAACTTGCAAATTAGCTGCCTCTCCCTGAGGGCAGTGTCAGTTCATTGTGTCCTGTTCCTGTTGCCTATTTTTTCTTGATTTCCAGACTGACATGGCTTCATTACCCCTGCTTTTGGATTATTTGTTATTGTCTGTTCGTTGCTTGCCCTGACCTTTGGAGCCGTGCCTGACTACTCTCCTGGATTTGCCCTTGTCTGTTTTTATGTACCAGTTATTGTCCCTGCCAAGCCCCCGTGCACCGATTCACAGCCCAGGTGGCTTCTTACCTGGTTACCGTGGGCTGTGATTATCTGCAAGGGTGAGCAAACATCTCTGCACTATGGACTCCAACCAAGGTAAGCCCTTACAACTATACAGTTGTAATCAAAATATGTATAGTTGCAATCAAATATGTATTCAAACCCCATTGTCAAATTGTACAAACGTTTAGCTGTTTGCAAAGAAGAAATCAAACAAAAGCAATTGAAATAGCTCAACACAATGAATGCTTCAAGTGGTTTCCCCAAATGCAACTAATAAAAAATGCAACTCAAAATTAATCAACCCCTTCATGGCAAGCATCTTTAGTAGTTATCAGAGCACCCTTTTGCTGCTATGATCTGCTGCAAACAAGATGCATAGCCAGACACCAGCCTCTGACAGCGGTACTGAAGAATCTTAGCCCATTGCACATGAGCAATACCCTCCTGTTTAGTAATATTTTTGGGTTTGTGTGCTGCAACAGTCACTCAAGTTATTCTATGGGGTTCGAGTCAGGGGACTGTGATGGAATTTTCCATGACTTCTTCTGCAACCAAATTTTCTTGGATTTTCTGATACTTAAATGAATCCATCTTTCCTTCCAAATGCTGCAGGTTTCCAAAGGATGCAACGTAGTCCCAGAGCATCACCGAGCCACTACCATGCTAAAATGTAGGCAGAGTGTTCTTTTCAGCATTTGCTATATTCTTCTTCTTCCAGACATACTGCTTATTCATTTGGCTGAACGTTCCAGTTTTGTTTCATTGCTCCACAGAACAGAAAGCCAAAACATTTGTTTTATAAGATTTTGAGCATATTGGAGCCAACTTTTTTTGTGCTTTTGGGTCAGAAGTGGTCTATGTCTTGCAGTTCCGACATGGAAACCTTCTTCTGCTTTTAGTACGCGCCTTACTGAACACAGTGCCTGTTGCCACCAACTTTTGTTGCAGGCCTTTTTCCATCACTCAATGGTTTTTAACAACCTGCCTTCTCAGAATCTGGTTGCAGCCATAGAAAGCTTCCTTTTTCTGTCCCATCAAGGCAGTGTAACCACTACTCCTTCAACTCTGAATTTGTGAACTATGTTCCAAAACCAAATGCACTGCTGGCCAAACCCACATTTCCCTTTTAACATTTTAACATACTGAGGTAAGCAGTTGATTTTCTCTTGGAACATTCAGTGCCTTTGCTATCTTTTTGTATCCTGTTCCTTGTTTGTGAAGGGTAATTATCTTTTCTCTTAATTTTGTGGACCATGTTTTTGACTTTCTAACATGCAGTCAAACATGACAGTCAACAATCCCCTAGCCAGTTCAAGTGCTCTAGCACACCTGGTGCAATTAATAATGCCCTTGATTAGTTGCATCAGTTTTGCTTGAGACAACACCTGTTTTGCAGATATTTTATTCAGTGGATTGAATAATTTTGAGGGTGGAAAAGTCGTTATAAGTTTCTTTTTCAGTTAATTTGGGAAAACCACTTAAAGCATTCATTGTGTTGAGCTATTTCAATTGCTTTTGTTTGTTTTGTTCATTGCAAACAACTGAAAGTCTGTCAATTCTAAAAATTAACCTGGTTTTCAATGGAGGTTGAATAATTTTGATTACAACTTGTTATGACCTGCAGTGGTTATGGTACTGCGGTCTTCTATTCCTTCCCCAATAGCTGAGCATAAGTGATTAAAACTGCAGTAGGAGGTAGAGGAACAGTGTAGATGAATGCAGCTTCCAAGATGATTCTCCCCAGCAAATAGAATATTCCCCAAACATGAGCCTAGACTTCATGAAGGGTGTAACAGGAATCAAGTTTATTGATGACACACTGGCTTTTATGAGAAATCCTCCTGCAAGAGGACCTCCCACAGTAAACAAAGACAATAACCAATCAACATACAGCTTTACAGTAACCCCCGCCCTCTCTCTGCCTGGGAGATATTGAGATAAGTTAAGGAATAACCCAATTATCTCCAGGCAGAGGGCACACAATTTTCCCAAAAGTTAGAACAACCCTTTCCATACAAGGTATCCCCGCGTCCGATTTTAGTTCCAGACACTCGACGACCATGTCCCGCTGCCTCCTTTCGTGCAAACAAGATGGCCGCCGTTTTCTGTTCCACATGGCATTCGGCTATACGAACAGCGGCCGCCCAGAGAGCGCTTAATAGATGGTTCTTTTGAAGTTAATGAGCCAGCAGGGTGGTCGGTGTTAAACCAATAGATTCAACATGCACAAAATACTGCAGAAAAGGCCCGAACATAGGAGAAAATACCGAACTAAGTCTATTTTCTTCACACAACTGTATTATAAAAGAATAGGGAAGCAAGAGCAACATAGAATGCTATAGTACAAGTCCTACTAAAAAAAAAATAATAATAAAAATAAATAAATATATATACATATATATATATATATATATATATATATATAGACTATAAGTACGTGTCATCAAACTATCATGGCAGCCCTCATAATTACTGCAGGTTATACAGGTATGACATTTCATACATGTTGAGAAAGAACCAAGGGGGTGTGAAACGAATCCAAGGCTCTATTAATCGACCTTTTCACTCGGGTAGCTGTGTGGGTGGTCTCTCCCCTGTCTGGCAGCTGCAGGTAGTACTGTTTTTCGCTATATATTCTTCCACCCCCATACCTGTACAACCTGCACCAATTATGAAGGCTGCCATGTTGATGCCATGTACTTATAGTCTATATATATATATTTTTTTTACTAATAAAAGTGCACTTTTTTCATATTTCCATTTTTCTCTGACTTATTTGAGGATTACCCATGTTTGTGCGGACTATTGTTTATCTTTTGGGACTTATCATTTAACATTGGGAAAAGTCCAGCACCAGGGTTATACCTCAGTGCTTGATTTTAATAATCTGAATCACAACATTCCTCCTTTTATTTTTGCATTTACATTTTTTAAAATTTTATTTTACTCACATGCAGCAACCCTTGTGAATGGGATGACATATCACATTTGCTAATCTATTTTACTTACATGTAAAGTGCTCTGGGTAAGGGCACCAAATAAGAATTGTTAATAATCAGTCAAAAACAAACAGTAACATCACACTAATTTATTTCAGTCCATTATATTGATCTCTAAAGCATTTTCTAATTACATGCCTAAAACACCCTAATAATGCATTATTATTAGCATTTATGTGGCACCAAGTTATTTCGCAGCAATCTGCAGTATAAGAATTATGAGTTAACTATGGCCAGGTCTCGTACTACAAAAATAATGTAGCGAAAACACAGGTACTCCCGCTGAATATGCCCAGTTCCCAACTCACGACCCTACGAACGTTATACCCCTTTGAATGGAGGAAGGATACCATTTCCTATCTAGGCACACAACTAGCACCCTCCAAACGGCTCCTCATAAAACATAACCACGGGCGACTCACAGCAAAAATAGAGAAGGTGCTGGAGGGCTGGGGAAGCAAAAACGGACACACATCCTGGTTGGGGCGCATCAACGCCGTGAAAATGATCATACTACCGCAAGTATTATTTCTATTCAGGGCCCTACCCATCAGTTTACCAAACTACACCCTCCGAGCATTTCAGCGACTCATCAACGCACACATATGGAGGAAAAAACCACCCAGAATCTCACTAGCAAATATTAGCACAGCCATGGGGGGAGGCGGGGTGGGCGTGCCACACATAACCAAATACTACCTAGCAACAAACATATCTCAGACGGCACGCCTCCTCTCCACCTCGAATTGCCCACTGTGGCACCAACTGGAAAGTGCTGTCTGTGCGCCTCACTCCCTTAGGGACCTGGTTTGGATCCCAGCCAAGGCCCAACCTCGACTCACGAACCCTCTCACAACAACCAAGCTGTCCCTGCAGCTATGGCTGAGATGGGCCCCAAAAATGCTTAGTACAAAGATAGAGACCCTTGCCCCACTGACAAGTCTCCAGCACCACACACATGACCTGGATCTGGGCGAGTGGGTGGACAGGGGGCTGACGCAGATAACTCACCTCTACGGAACTAATGGGCTCCTAGCGTTCCCGGACCTCCAGAGCCAATACCACCTACCAAACAGCGAAATATTCACATATTTACGCATAAAACATATCTTAGGGGCCGCCGGCAAGGAAAGGACACCAACACAACCCCAAAACCACTTTGACTTGCTATGCCAAGGTCTAAAACCCCCCAAAAAACCACTCTCCCTGTGTTACCATAGGTTGCTAGACATAGATAGACCGGCCAAACAATCATACATGCTCAAATGGGAAAGAGAATTGAACTGCGAACTCGAGCATGGAAAGTGGATAGGGGCCATGACACTGGTTAAACGGGCGACAAAGTGCTTGGACCATGTAGAAGCAGCCTACAAGATGTGGATGCAGTGGTACTACACACCACACAGGTTGGCCCAAATATACCCAGGGGTGCAGGATAGATGTTGGCGCTGCAGCCAACAAGTGGGAAACACGAGCCACATATTCTGGTACTGCCCGGCACTCAGCCAATACTGGCAACAAATCCAAGACATAATTAAATCCAAACTAGGAAAACAATTACCACTCAAACCCGAACACTATCTGCTCCACATGCTACCCCGAGACTTTACAGCCTATGAAGCAGTGCTGACTACCCACATCACCTTAGCAGCTAAAACGTGCATAGCCGCCTTGTGGAAAACTACGACACTACCTGACATAAAAACAGTACTCGCCAAAATAAGCCTCACCCAACAGTATGAGCAGATGGCACATACAATAGGTGGCACATTAGAACACTACAACAGGACATGGTCTAAGTGGTGATGCCTGGGTGAATGACGAATTACGCCCCACCTAGCTGACAAATTACGCCCCACCTAGCTGACAAGCACGAGAGCATCTCACCCCTTCCCCCCCACCCCGTACTACACCCTTACCCCAGTTCACCCCCCCCCATACACAAAATAAGGGCTTACGTTGCCCTACCGAGCCTTAAAATATGAGATGATGAGCAGGTAAATTAGTTTCCAGCCTACAAGACACGACACCACACAAATAAACAAACAACGCGCAAAGGTGATACGAACCCGGTTGCTAACCATCGGGCCCACCCCAAAAAAAAAAAAAAGAGTGAAGGGTAATGGTGGGAGGCTGACCCCCGGAGGCCCGGGAGAAGCCACTTAGAGGCATGATAATACACACCAGAAAGCATGCCCAGTCTACCGGGTACTAAAATCAGGGACTACTCACCACCTGTAACAAAAGCATGAATGTTGCTTGAAACAACACTCTGTACCATTACTACGAGGATGTAGTGTAAAATGCCATTGTACAATGTTATCACCATATACTCTCTGTTATGCAATATGTATGAAACGTAAAATGTAAGTTAAAGTGTCAATCCGAAACCTTTTCATCTCAATAAAAATGAAACATTTAAAAAAAAAAAAGAATTATGAGTTATCTATTTGTAACAACACTGTTAAAAGTAGCATAATCTGTATATTAACCAATATATCTTTTGTTACGAGCATTTGCTTTGTGCAAGAGTGGTTTTGAACGGTCTTTTCCATCCGGTACTGAAAGGGTCACTGATAAGCATTTGCTATGTGGGTCACTATCATTCACATGACTCAGACCTTCCAAACAGATAATACTTGTAACAACAGCTGGGACTGATGGCCATTTGTGCAGGGATTACCATTCTATACCATGATCCAAATGCATTCCAAAAATGTGTGCCTTGATTATTAAATCCTTCAAACTCATGAAAGGATAAAAGTGTATTTTTGTTTTACCTGAATTCTAATACAATATTAAGAGTGCTCATTTTTATGTTTTTAAGAGGGATTTTAGTTTGCGAGTTTCCGGATCTATTTAAGGCAATTGGGGACAATAGGCAGATGCACTTTCTTAAAAACTTAAACAACAGTAACAGTATTAATACAAAAAATATACACAAAGCAGGTATAAAGATATAAAAACCCCTAAACCTCCAAGTGAGGTTTCAGTGCAGCGCTGTATATTAATAATTTTGGACTCACCCCTTAGAGATTTCTTATTGGGTGATTTGTCTCGGATATGTACGGATGAGGGGAAAGAAAAAAATAGAGATATATAGTGCAAAATTGTTATTGCAAAAAATGGTGAAAAAGAAAAACGAATGAAAACAGACTCACATGGTGAGGAGCCTTTAGAAATAGGCTCCAAAACTGTTCAGCAGGTATGTTTTTGGGTAGCATACAACCCCTTTAGATCTTCTTGGTAGTAACAGTATTAAAATGATGGTTCAAGAAGTGGTGCATTATTAATCTGCTTTAAAAAAAAAAAAAAAGACAGTGTACTGTTTAAAGGAACACTATATTATCAGGAATACAAACGTGTATTCCTGACAGTATAGATCACAGCCCCATTCTCTGTGGAGACGAAAAAAAAGAAAACTAACCTTTTCTCCTACTGTCATGCTCCACCTCTGGAAAGCATTGGGAAGCTATTGTTCATTCGCTGCAAAACGCTGCGCAGCGCTAGTCAGCATCTACCCACAGGAAGCACCTCTAGTGGCCATCTGAGTGACTGCCACTAGAAGTGTTACTAGGCACCAATGTAAAAACTGACTTTCTCTGAAAAGGCAGTGTTTACAGTGCTAAAACTGCAGCGATATGCAATAGTCACCAGAACCACTACATTAAGTTGTAGCGGTTCTGGTGACTATAGTGTCCCTTTGAAAAGTGACATGTTTGCTGTCACATTTGCACCCCACATTTTTGGTAGTATACCAGCACAATTTATTTACCCCTCAGTTTTTTTACCCCTTTCAGATTTGTTTGCTCCTTTTTGTTCCTGATGTTGCCTCTGAGTGTTAAAACCCAGTCCCAACCAGTCAAAATTGTGGCATGTAAAATGTGCCATTTTATACCCACATTGATCATTGGATAAAGCAACCCAGATGATTATCTGCTATTGAGGAAAGTCTGCTCTTGAGTGTTGAAAGTAGTCGGAAATGATTACACATTCTTCGATTAGCCTTTTCTCATTTTTGACAAAGGAAATCTATTATACTCAGTAGAGAAGAATGTTGATTTTACAGCAGATTTTTTTTACATCTGTTAAGCCTCACCACAGTGTAAATTAAGCCTCACCACAGTGTCTATTATTGTGTCTACAATTTCAAACCATTGGGAGTCAAGGTAAGTAACTGTCTAATCTCTCTTCCTTAGACTCAAACCATCCATCCCTGCAACATGAAGGACATTTAATTTTACTCAGAAGTGGAGCTAACAACTAGTCACTATGCAGAAGACCATTTAGAAAAATAATAAACCCAGTCAATCTGACTTAATTGAAATAAAAAAGTAGCTGACACAGAAAATATAGGCAGGGGAAGTTGAGCTGCAGTGTAGCACTGTATAGAAATATATTGGCAGCTATGAACGCTAGTTTATGCAGAATAGTCCTTCCTTTGTAAAAGGTGTGATACTGCTGGCTATAATGCATCAAGCCAGCCAATTTCCACAAGGTTTCCCCCAAACGTATATCCAGATTGACGCCTCCAGTAGACCATACTGTTGTAACTGATCCAATAGCATGTTAGTGAAGTGCAATACAGAGGAGTATGTGTTCTACCTGTTCCTCAACACAACATTTAGCCTGTGCTCTGCATTATTTAATATTTCCTATTGAGACTGAGCATTATTTTGAATTTTTGTACTGCTGTTTGTGTTTTTTACAGTGATGGATAATTTTGACACCTCAGATGTTTGTGAGCTTTGTTTCCCATGATGCTTTGCTAGCCCTTAAAATAACACTCCACTGGAAATATTTGTATTTGATATTAACAATTTAATAGATATACCCCAAACATTATACATATTCTCAATGGTGGTATATTCACAAACTTGCAAAAACTGTCGTTCTCTTGTCTGCAGTTTTTGCAAGCCCTTCCCTTCATACCCAGCCCAGACTTTTTGCGTCTGTTCAACGAGTGAGAAGTCTTTGCAAGGCTGGTGCTCCGGGCTACTCCTGCCTCTTGAGTTTAGCTCCACTGAGCTAACCAAATCAGGAAATACATTACCTGTTGTTTACTTGACAGGCAATGGGGTGTAGTTAATTTATAATCATTTAGTGCCAATTTCTGTTGAAATCTTTACATATTTGTAAAATGAAAACAGAGGACACATTCTTCACATATTAAGCACTTCAGAAAGATTTAGTGCTTTAAGTGTCCCTTTAAGTTAGCCAAGCATCATAGGAGATTTCACCTGCACACATCTGGGGTTCCAATATTGATATTGATTTTTGCTCTATGCTGACTAAAGTTGATAAAATTATTCACCATGGCAATAACTGTCCGGCTGGGAGACTGATGTGCGCTATATTTCATTTATATCTTGCCTTTTTAAATTTAAGGGACAGTACAATGTAACAATAAATAAACCTTTGTTTAATATAACATTATCAGCATTTTCTTCCACAATAATGAAGTACTTACCTTTTGTTGATATTTTCAGTCTGTTGAGTGGTGGCCACACCACTTCTGCTCATTGAAGTGGTTTAAGTGACGTGCGCCAGGTCCATTAACCCTGCAAAGGTAATTATTGCAGTTTTTAATAAAATGCAATAATTACCTTTTGAGGGTTAACTCCATCTTTAGTGGCTGTCTACCACAAAGCCACTAGAGGGACTTCCAGGTAGTTAGGTGACTTTTGATTACCTGACGCTGGACGTCCTCACGCTATGCATGAGGACATCCAGAGTCATGTAGAACCCCCCCCCCACACACAATAGTACTTCCTGTAAGGAAACCAAGTACATTTAAACCTTAATCGGTAGTTTCCTCCTGAACCACCAGAGCCTAGTGAACATAGCCCTCTGTTCGGTAGTTATGATAGACGAATCCTAGTGTAGTTCCAATAGTGCCACTGGTTAATTCCCTCAGTAAAACACACGAATCCCCAAACAGCATACGTAGTCAGAAGAAGGGTACAAAGATGAACTAAGGATTTATTGATAGACATTCTCTTTTTATGGGATTCTGCCCATGCAAGGGAGCCTCCCATATAATTAACTGTACAACCAATCATAACAATATACATACTGTACATCTCCTCCCCTCAGATAACCAATTAACCCAATTAAAACGGAACACATTTTCCCCAAAGTTTGGATGTACCCCAAAGACTTACAGATAACTGTACTCTGGGGGACCAACATATGAAAAAATCAGTCCATTCGGTGCAGCCGTTTTTAGTTCCAGACACTTGACGGCAAACACCGCTGTTCGGGAGTTAAAATGGCCGCCAACACGTGGAAGTCCCAAAATGGCGGCGGTGCATACAGTTCGTGCAGAACTTTTGGCGAACATGCCCATCAGGCAGGGAGGTAAAGCACTCATAATGGACAACAGGGTGGTCTCGTTCGGTAGTTTTACCTACCGAATGCCATAGGGGAAGATAACATGAATCAAGGGAATACAAATTGTCATTTTGAAGCCAAATAGGGGGATTTCTTCACACTTCCCCCATAGGAAAGCATTATACATGTTTTCCTATGGGGGAAGTACTATTGTGTGTGACCATCGCCACACATGCACAATAGGTGCTGGAATGAGGTTAGTGACACAAGGGGTTTTAAACACCTTCTGCACCATGCAGGGGGGCTTCGACGGAGGGGGGCACTATAGGGAGCTATAGCTTTCCTGTGTAAAATCTTAGTTTCTTCTGTGTCTTTTTCCAGTTGATTGATGTATATGTCTTTTGTATATATAGTCTTGGGTCAAAGGCTCGATACATTAATATACGTCTATATTAATGAAAAGTACTAATACGCAATTTGACTTACGGTTTATTCAGATTTATTCTTAGAGTTACAGATACATAATAAAACAACAAAGGATGTTACATGATCATGGATGTTCAATAGCAGATGGTAATCGCTGGACTTCTGAAGGGAGAGTTGCATCGTTAGATAGCTGTACAGGAAGAAGAGCCAAGAGAGAGAGAGACCTTGTGTCCCTTTGTTCAGTTACTATATAGATGTGCCCATACTGACGGCAGAGTATAACTTTAGCCATATAAGGACAAGCCCCCCAATCCACATTCCAGAGTTCTCATACAAGAAAACCTTTTAACTTATTGATACCATCTGTTACTTATGTCAATCCAGACATCCATAAATAATCAATAGAAACATAGAATATGCAATATTCTTTTTTTAAAATTCGTTATTTTGGCAGGTGATATATGACAATACAGCAGTTTCATTGTATAACAGTATATAAGCATGTGCAGTATTTGCAAACAATGATGTCTAGTGTGTTCACCTATTTTTTTGTTTAAATGATAACTATCGGTAGATGAGTGGTGCCCAGGAGCCTGGTGGTGGGTAGTCGAAGTGTCTGCCTTTTCCTTCGTGTAGGCTAAGAAACATGTGACTATGTGTCTGTGGCATTAGTGTGTCTCCCGGGTGTTGTGTGGCCTCTAACCCATGAGGCTATGGGGGTGGTATTGTGAGCTTTAAACTTTTGGGGCATTGAGAGCTATCTATTGGGGGTGTGTTTGTGTCACTATAGCAGCACTTGGTGGACCGCCATGTGGCGGTTGTATGGTTATCAGTGGTATCTAGGCATAGTTATGCACTTGTAGGTAACATGGTCAAATGTAAGTAATGCGTAAAAGCAAAGGATGAAACTAAAACAAAAACAGTTGGTTCTGTTCCGGACTTTAGGTTTTTAAGTCCCGTTCGTTCCCTGGCACAAAGGGAGTGATTGCCGTTACGTCCCATTGGTGATTGGAGCTCGTTGATGGGGTTGCTTCCGTTATGCCCAGGGACTGAAGGAAGGCCGGACCTTCTGTGGGGCTTGTTGCTCACAGGGCCTTTCACTCTCAAATACTGTGAGGGATCTCGGGTAAGTCCAGTGGTAGGCTAGTCCCACAGTTTGTAGAGCTGCAGTAATGGGTTTCATCGATTTTCTCCATAATAGGGTGGGCCTGCTGAGGTCTTGATAGAGGGTAATGTGTGTTTCAAAGTGGAGCGGGATTTTCCCTTTAAGTGCTGTGAGGAGCCTTTGTTTGTCTGCAACGGTTTGACAGCACAGGATTATGTCTCTAGGTGCCTGCCGTGGTGGGTGCTTGTGAGGATTTTGTGATGCGGTATGCACCATCAAAGGTGAATTGTTTGGTGGATTTCGCAGGTAAGATTGTTGCTGCCAAACGCCTTATGAAGTGGTGAGCGAGTCTGCTACCCTTCGGATTTTTATGTTACGTTGCCTTCCTCTGTCATCCAAGTAGTCCACTCGTGTGGATAGTGAGGTATGTAATGCTCTTAGTTGCTGGACAGATTCATTCAGGGTAGTCATCCCTTGATTGAGATCCTGTATGTCCTCCTCAGTAGCCTGTACCCTGTCACCAACTGCATGCACCTCTGTCTTGAACACATTCAGCTCTGCAGAAAACATGTTTTGGAAATGCATGAGTAAATTGTGAATGTCCTGCTTTGTCGATGGGGCCGTTCCGTTTACTATGGCTGGGGCCTCAGGTATTACTATTCCCGCCGTGGGTGGCATTGGAGTAGCCTCTAGCTGTGTCGCTGTCATATCTCTCGTGCATGCAGGGGCCGCTAGCATCTGGCCGATGTCTTGCCCGTCTTTTGGGGTAGGTGGAGTGGGCTTTTTGCACCCCATGTCTGGTTCTTTAGGGGTTTGTTGGCTGTTTGCCATATGCAAGTTACCTCCAGTGTACAGGAAGCCCCAGTATGCCGCACTCAGGTCCTGCGGGATTCCTGCGCTGTAGGCCCGGTTTCCCTGCAGTCGGTTTTTGCCACTCGTGGGGAAAATGAATGGCATCTGCCTGCTCGGGGCCGCTTCCCCTGTATGATGGTGACGTTTTTTCGCCGGTTAGACTCTCGGTTTCGGGGATTTTGTTGCTTTATTTGGTGGCGTGCTCGGAGCTCAGGGAAATGGCGTCTAGCTCAGTGTGCTGCTTAGCTCTGCCCGAATATGCAATATTCTACATCCTGGCAATATAGTTCCCCTTTAATGAAAACAGAAAAAAAGAGGAGCCCAGGAAGCAGAATATCAAAGATGAGCACGTGCAAGAAGAATCCAGAGTCAGTCGAAAGCTGAAGGTTGAGAAATATCGGGGCACACACATGCTCTACCCAAGCTTGAGAAAGAAACATAGAAACATAGAATGTGACGGCAGATAAGAACCATTCGGCCCATCTAGTCTGCCCAATTTTCTAAAAACTTTCATTAGTCCCTAGCCTTATCTTATAGTTAGGATAGCCTTATGCCTATCCCATGCATGCTTAAACTCCTTTACTGTGTTAACCTCTACCACTTCAGCTGGAAGGCTATTCCATGCATCCACTACCCTCTCAGTAAAGTAATACTTCCTGATATTATTTTTAAACCTTTGTCCCTCTAATTTAAGACTATGTCCTCTTGTTGTGGTAGTTTTTCTTCTTTTAAATATAGTCTCCTCCTTTACTGTGTTGATTCCCTTTATATATTTAAATGTTTCTATCATATCCCCCCTGTCTCGTCTTTCCTCCAAGCTATACATGTTAAGATCCTTTAACCTTTCCTGGTAAGTTTTATCCCGCAATCCATGAACCAGTTTAGTAGCCCTTCTCTGAACCTCTCTAAGGTATCAATATCCTTCTGAAGATACGGTCTCCAGTACTGTGTACAATACTCCAAGTGAGGTCTCACCAGTGTTCTGTACAATGGCATGAGCACTTCCCTCTTTCTACTGCTAATACCTCTCCCTATACAACCAAGCATTCTGCTAGCATTTCCTGCTGCTCTATTACATTGTCTGCCTACCTTTAAGTCATCAGAAATAATCACCCCTAAATCCCTTTCCTCATATGTTGAGGTTAGAACTCTATCAAATATTCTGTACTCTGCCCTTGGGTTTTTACGTCCAAGATGCATTATCTTGCACTTATCCACATTAAATGTCAGTTGCCACAATTCTGACCATTTTTCTAGTTTACCTAAATCATTTGTCATTTGGCTTATCCCTCCTGGAACATCAACCCTGTTACATATCTTAGTATCATCAGCAAAAAGACATACCTTACCATCAAGACCTTCTGCAATATCACTAATAAAATATTAAAGAGAATGGGTCCAAGTACAGATCCCTGAGGTACCCCACTGGTGACAAGTCCAAGCTTCGAATATATTCCATTAACTACAACCCTCTGTTGCCTGTCACTCAGCCACTGCCTTACCCATTCAACAATATTTGAATCCAAACTTAAAGATTGCAGTTTATTGATAAGCCTTCTATGTGCAACAGTGTCAAAAGCCTTACTGAAATCTAGGTAAGCAATGTCTACTGCACCACCCTGATCTATAATTTTAGTTACCCAATCAAAAAAATCAATAAGATTAGTTTGGCATGATCTCCCTGAAGTAAACCCATGTTGTCTCTGATCTTGAAATCCATGTGTTTTTAGATGTTCATCAATCCTATCCTTTAACATGGTTTCCATCACTTTCCCCACTACTGAAGTAAGGCTTACTGGCCTATAGTTGCCCGACTCCTCCCTATTACCTTTCTTGTAAATGGGCACAACATTCGCTAACTTCCAATCTTCTGGGACTACTCCTGTTAACAATGATTGGTTAAATAAATCTGTTAATGGTTTTGCTAGTACACCACTAAGCTCTTTTAATAGCTTGGGTGTATTCCATCAGGTCCCATTGACTTATTTGTCTTTACTTTTGACAGTTGAAATAGAACCTCTTCCTCTGTAAACTCACGTGTAATAAATGACTCATTTATCCTTTTTCTCAACTGAGGTCCCTTTCCTTCATTTTCATCTGTAAATACAGAACAAAAATATTCATTGAGGCAGTCAGCTAGACCTTTATCCTCTTCTACATACCTTCCTTCTTTTGTTTTTAATCTAACTAATCCTTGTTTTACTTTTCTTTTCTCATTTATGTATCTAAAAAATGTTTTATCCCCCTTTTTTACTGACTGTGCTATTTTCTCTTGTGTGTGTGATTTGGAAGCTCTTATAACTTGCTTAGCCTCTTTCTGCCTAATCTTATAGATCATTTTGTCTCCCTCACTCTGGGTTTTTTTTATAATTCCTAAATGCTAACTTTTTGTTTTTAACTATTTTGGCCACATCTGCGGAGTACCACAGTGGTTTCTTGAATTTTTTGCTTTTACTGACAAGCCTAATGCAATTTTCTGTTGCCTTCAATAGTGCAACTTTTAAATAATCCCATTTTTCTTGGACTCCATTTAAATTGCTCCAGTCTGATAATGACTCCTCTACCCATATTCTAATTTTAGAAAAGTCTGTTTTTCTAAAGTCTAAAACTTTTGTTTTTGTGTGGTGTGACTCAGTCACTGTTCTTATATTAAACCACACTGACTGATGATCACTGGATCCTAAACTTTCACCTACAGTAATATCTGATACCAAATCTCCATTTGTTAACACTAAATCTAGTATGGCCTCTTTACGAGTTGGCTCCTCAACAACTTGTTTTAGAGACAATCCCAGTAGGGAGTTTAGAATATGTGTGCTCCTGGCACAAGTAGCTAATTTTGTTTTCCAATTTACATCAGGAAGATTAAAGTCACCCATGATGATAACTTCCCCTTCATTGTCATTTTAGCTATTTCCTCAACTAGTAGATTATCTAACTCTTCAATTTGTCCTGGGGGCCTATAAATCACACCTACACGAGTTACTGTGTGATTACCAAATTCTAACGTAGCCCAAACGGACTCTATGTTTGCCTCACTAACTTTTATTAGGCTAGATTTTATGCTATCCTTCACATACAAGGCCACCCCTCCCCTTTCTTGCCTTCCCTATCTTTCCTATATAAAGAGTACCCTGGTATTGCTATGTCCCAGTCATTTTTCTCATTGTACCATGTCTCAGTAACAGCGACTAAATCTACACTATCAGTTGCCATTATTGCCACAAGTTCATGGATCTTATTCCCTAAACTGCGAGCATTTGTAGACATGACTCTAAGCTTATCATTTTTTAACACACTTGCTACAGGCACCTTCTGTCCTTGTTTTGGGGGACAATTGGATTGATGTTTTATCACCCTTTTGCCCCCCCCTCCTAGTTTAAATACATCCTAGCAAAACCTCTGAACTGCTCACTGAGAACATTTGTTCCCTTTTGAGAAAGATGCAAACCATCTTTTTTGTACAGCTTATCTCCATTCCAAACAGAGCTACCATGAGAAATAAAGCCAAATCCTTGCTCCCGACACCATTCACCAAGCCACAAAAAGGCTTCTGTGAGTCGAAACATTGCCTGTTCCACTCTAAATAATGTCTGCACCTTGGGGGGAGCCTATCTGTGCGCAGATATTTATTTCTCATTCTAAAATATTGGGAAGGATTTGTAGTTTAGCACTAAAAAATATCCATTTTCCTGATTGGCGAGTTCCATTCCTACTTTGGGGCAAGAGAGAAACCAAGGTTCAGAAACCAAGGATTATTAAACAATAGGAAAGTCATGAAATAGTGGCTGGAATAAAGCAAGGGGGCATGGAGAGCAGGAACAAAAGCACTGGACTTTTGGTAGTGGGGCTACAGAATAACCAAGCACTTAGTTGGTGGTGCACTGGGCATATATAGACCTGTCCAAAGAGACATAGCATGATGCAAGGTACTAACCCTTTACCTAGGTGTGTCAATATCAGTTGCTGGTCATGCATCAACACTGATGCAGCTGTCACAGCAGAACTGTCACTTGGCATCAGTACATCCACTATGAAATACCAGACACAGTCATGCCAAGAATGCCCTGGCAGTTGTGACAGTTAAATTTGTATTTTTTTGTTGTTGTTGTTTTTTTTAATATAACAAATGAATACAGACAGTCCTCACTTACCGACCGGTTCCATTCTTACAACCGGGTCATACAACCAATTGGTCGGTAAGTGAGGATGCGCTAATGAGCATGCGCAAGAGAGCAGGTCTGCGTTTGGGGCAATTCCCCTAAACATAGATCAGTTCACTAGTGCAGGGAATCCCGCAAATCTATGTTCGGGAAAGATTAGCTCAATAGCACAGGGAATCGCTGAAATCTTAGTTTGAGGAAAATACCCCGAACATAGACCAGCTCTCTAAAGTGGGGATTCCGTTGAATCCCCATGCTAGAGAGCTAGTCGTAAAACAGGTAGACATGTGCAATTCATTTCGGTCAGAATATGAATTCGGACAAATTTCGGGTAATTTGGATTTTCGGGTACTTCCGAATGTCCGAATTGCAGAAGTGCCGAATTGCCGAGGTCCCCACCCGCCGCTCAGGGGTGGGGGCAAGGGGGAGGACATTAGGTCCTCCCCATTAGTATTTAGGGCCCCCACCCACCACTCAGGGGTGGGGGCCAGGGTGGAGGACATTAGGTCCCCCCCTTTTTAGTATTTAGGGCCCCCACCCACCACTCAGGGGTGGGGGCCAGGGTGGAGGACATTAGGTCCCCTCCTTATTAGTATTTACGGCCCCCACCCACCGCTCAGGGGTGGGGGCCAGTGGGGAGGACATTAGGTTCCCCCCCCTTATTAGTATTTAGGGCCCCCACCCACCGCTCAGGGGTGGGGGCCAGGGGGGAGGACATTAGGTCCCCCCCCTTATTTTACAGTAGGGCCCCCACCTGCAGGGCTCAGGGGTGGGGGCCAGGGAGGAGGACATTAGGTCTCCCCCCTTATTAGTATTTAGGGCCCCCACCCACCGCTCAGGGGTGGGGGCCAGAGGGGAGGACAATAGGTCCCCCCCATCATTTTACTTTAGGGAGGGGGGACCCTATTTTTTTATTTTTTTTTAACAGTGAGCAGCCACAGGCTGCTCATTGTTTACTAGACATGTCCCCAGGGGCGTACCTAGAGCATTTGGCACACAGGGCGGATCCTGTGCTTGGCACCCCCTTGCCCCCCAAAAGCCCCGCCCCCAGCGCCAGTTCAGCTCCGCCTCCGATTTTGCTTAGCTCCGCCCCACTTTTCCTCCGTGCGGCCAGTTTATCAGCTGTTTGCTTGTGTGAGTTGTACTGGCCGCACGGCACCCTAACTACCATGGGCCACCCATATGATTTGCCATGTTATCTAACGCCAGTGCTGCAGTGACGCCGTGTTTACATTAAAAGGCCTGCAGGGACAGGCTATAGACACCAGAACCACTACATTAAGCTGCAGTGGTTCTGGGGACTATAGTGTTTCTTTAATGTGAGGTAAATTAGAGAGTAGTGCCACGAATAATATACTAGATTGCCTACTTACAACCAGATGAGGATGATGATGAGCTCTAGCTGCAGTCTGGCTCCACTGGTCTGGTGTAGAACAGGCTCTCTGGAGGCGGTTTGTAACTGTGGTCACAAAAATCAATGTTCTGGGAGAACGGGAAGCAGCTCCATTTTTTGGGGGCCCTTTACACAGCTCATGGTCTGGGTCCCAGGGTCCACCTTCATGATCCACCAATGAGTTTGTTCACAGGAGGTGGAGTGTGTAGGGGATGTCCTGATATGTGTGTAAGGAATGCATTGTGTGAATCTGTGTTTGTATGTGTAAGGGCTGCAAGGTGTGTTTCTGTGTATGTACGGGATGCATTGAGTGTGTGTAAAGGATGCATTGTGTGTAACGGTTGCATTGCTTGTGTATATGTGTCTGTGTGTGTAATGCAGTGTGTGTAATGCATTGTGTGTTTTTCTGTGTGCAAGGGGTGCATTGTGTGTGATGAATGTCAATCTCTCCCCCCCTCCAATTTCCTTCTCTCCCCCCCTCCAATTTCCTTCTCTCTACCCCCTCCCAATTTCTTTCTTTATCCCCCTCTCCCAATCTTTCTTTATCCCTCCCTTCCAATTTCCTTCCCCCTTCCAATTTCCTTCTCCCCCTCCCAATTTCTTTCTCTTTATCCCTCCAATCATTCTTATCATCCCTCTCTAATTCCTCTCCTAATCTCTCCTTATCTCCCTAATCTCCTATCCTCTACCTCCTTATTCCCTAATTCTCCTTATCCCCATCTCCTTATCCTCCTAATCTTCCTATCCTCTATCTTCCTTCTATCCTCCTAATCTCTCCCTTATCCTCTCCTACCTCTCTACCTCTAATTCTCCTTATCTCCCCATCTCCTTATTCCCTCTATCTCCTATCTCTCCCACCTTCTCCTATCCTCTCCCACCTCTCTCCCTACCCCCATCTCTTATTCCCTCCCACCTCCTATTCCCCTAATCTCTCCTATTCCTCCCACCCTCCTATTCCCTCCCAATCTCTACTCCCACCTCTCTCTATCCCTATCTCTCTCTACTCTAATCTCCTATTCCCAATCTCTCCTATTCCTCCTGTCTCTCCTTATTCCCCATCTCTCCTTTATCCCCTACCCTCCTTATTCTCCCCCCCACCATTGTTGTAGCGTGGCCGAGCCCTCTATGGTCCGCGGGTACAGGGAGCTTTTGTTTCCTGTACCCGGCCGGACTAACAGGAAGTGCACACAAACCATGATGCAGGGCTCGGCCATGCTACAGCGCTCCCTCCTGTCAGCCCCTCTCCTCAGGCTGCGTCCGGGCGGGCAGCTGCAGCCGCCTGAGGCTCTCTGCAGAGCGCTCGGGCGGCTGCAGCATGAGGGGGGCCGGCGCTCCTGGCGGCGCCCCCTCCCAAGGCACCCTCCACCCTGCTGGCACCCGGGGCAGACCGCCCCCTCTGCTCCCCCCTTAGTACGCCACTGCATGCCCCTACTCGCGGTATAGTGAGTAGGGGCAAAATTTACTAATAGTAAGTCATTTTTACTTACATAGTTACATAGTTACATAGCTGAAAAGAGACTTGCGTCCATCAAGTTCAGCCTTCCTCACATTTGTTTTTTGCTGTTGATCCAAAAGAAGGCAAAAACCCAGTTTGAAGCACAATTTTGCAACAAGCTAGGAAAAAAAATTCCTTCTTGACCCCAGAATGGCAGTCAGATTTATCCTTGGATCAAGCAGTTATTACCCTACATTGAAGATTATATCCTTGAATATTCTGTTCTTGCAAGTATGCATCTAGTAGCCGTTTGAACATCTGTATGGACTCTGATAAAGCCACTTGCTCAGGCAGAGAATTCCACATCCTGATTGTTCTTACAGTAAAAAAAACCTTTCCTTTGCCTTAGGCGAAATCTTCTTTCTTCCAGTCTAAACGCATGGCCTCGTGTCCTATGTAAAGTCCGCTTTGTGAATAGATTTCCACACAATGGTTTGTATTGGCCCCGAATATATTTGTATAATGTTATCATATCCCTCTCAGAAGCGGCCACGTTTTTCTAAACTAAATAGGTTTTAAATTTGTTAACCTTTCTTCGCCAACCCGATATGTTCCATTCCTTTTATTAATTTTGTAGCCGCCTCTGCACTTTTTCTAGTGCCATAATATCGCCTATGCTTTAGAACAGGTGCCCAAAATTGCACAGCATATTCAATATAAGGTCTTACCAGTGATTTATAAAGGCAAATTATATTCTCATCCCGAGAATGAATGCCCTTTTTCATGCATGACAATACCTTATTGGCCTTAGCCACTGCTGGTTGACATTGCACATTGTTGCATAGTTTGTTGTCTGTAACAATTCCCAAGTCCTTTTCGTGTATTGTTATCCTTAATTTGCTTCCATTAAGGGTATACGTTGCTTGTGTATTCTTTACGCCGAAGTGCATAACTTTGCATTTTTCAACATTAAATTTCATCTGCCATTTGAGTGCCCAGTCTCCCAGTCTATCTAAATCCCTCTGCAGCAAAGTAATATCTTGCTCACATTGTATTGTTTTACAAAGTTTTGTGTCGTCTGCAAACACTGAAACATGACTTTCAATGCGGTCTTCAAGATCATTTATAAACATGTTAAATAGAAGGGGTCCTAGAACAGACCCCTGAGGGACACCACTTGCCACCTCTGTCCAGCTTGAAAATTTACCATTAATGACAACTCTTTGTACTCTGTTTTTAAGCCAATGTTCTACCCAAGAACTTAGTATTAGTAAATTTTGCTGAAAGACCAATTTAGGTCTTTCAGCCTTTTGGTAGATAACTCCCTAATACCGTGGGACTTAGGGAGTTATCTACTAAGCGGCTGCAAGAGAAGTCCCGAATTTCCGAAATGCCGAAGTTCCGAAATTCCGAAGTGTTGAAGTGCCGAAGTTGCCGAAGTGTTGAAGTGCCGAATTGGCGAGTCCTGAATTGCGAAAATCCTGAATTTCGGAATGCCGAACCGAACATTTTCCCCATGCACATGCCTAAAAACAGGTAGGTCGTAAAGTGAGGACCACCTGTAACCGCAGTATTAAATAACATTTCTAAGACACTCAGACTTCATGTAGGCATGCTAAAAACATCAGATTTACTGCATTAAATTTACACAAATTTATAGGAAATGATCTTTATATATTTTTTCTGTTTTTTAAATTTTTTATTTTTGAACATGCTATAGCAAAACAAAATATCACAATACATGCAGATGCTAGAGACATGTTAGAGAGACATTACTGCACAATGTTAGTATTA
Source organism: Pelobates cultripes (assembly GCA_933207985.1). Classification (NCBI taxonomy): domain Eukaryota; kingdom Metazoa; phylum Chordata; class Amphibia; order Anura; family Pelobatidae; genus Pelobates; species Pelobates cultripes. Next base: position 218,776,633 of record OW240914.1, on the reverse strand, counting down.
TTTTACTAATACAAAATAAGGATAACATTTGGGACACTGTCACCAAAGGTGGTGAAATATGTCCTTCAAACCATGATGTCTACAACAGAGATCCGTTGCGCTGTGATCCAAAAGCATAGTCCTCTTTGGAGAAAAGTACCAAGGACACATCATTTTGTAATTTAAACTAACACATTAGAAAGCTCCTTAATACTGTCTTGAGTAAGAAAGGGGCAGATGCTAGCAAATATCGACAGGATTTGGTAACAGATCAATAGCGATTGAAGTACTAGCAATAATAAGAAGATCTATAGGAATCTGGCAATTCTGGCAAAGCATCATACCTGCTAATACCAAAAGATGAACTAATGATGAAACAAATTTAAAACAGATGATGGAATAGTTGTAGGCCTGCCTCTTCAATCTGACTAAGAGGGTGGGGTATAAGGCCAGGGGAAAAATATCTGTTGCAAAAAAGGAATATTGAGGTTTTATGTCAATACACAAAAGGCCAAAAACCAGAGGTCCAAGTAATCAAGTAAAAACCAAAAACTAATTTGTATTTTTAATGAAAATTATTCCACATCCAAATTGTGTTATCACTGGGAGGGTGTGTGGCAATGAATAGAGTATAAGGGGGGCTGATCTTTCTGTAACCAGGGGTTAAAATTGCGGTAGATCTGAAACCATTGGTGCATGCATTGGCCTGTATAAAATATTCCTAGCCACACTTCACTTTTATTTTGTTGCCAAATTACATAATCTATTTATTTTTGCAACATTTGTTTCTGACAGATAAAATGACTAGAATAGGGAGGGCTTGAGGTAAAGCAATAAAACAAATTGGGATTGAATTTATTTTTTTACACAATGAGCCAGACACAGCTACAAGTTATGGTATTCATGCCATCTAGATAAATCTGGCATGAGCTCCTTAATCAGGGGTCAATTATTGTATAGATCCTTGAGGCGGGGGTAAGAAAAATCCCTAAATATTTCAATGTATTAATGACAAAGATAAAACCTGTTAACGGTTTGAAGTGAGCTATTTCATGGGAGAGAACAAGACGGGGAGTGCTTAAATTTTAATGACATAAATGTATAACTCTATAATGGGGCAAAAGAGATCAGTACGTCTAGAATATGGGATGGAGACTGCTGAATAGGTCAGAAAATTTATTGGAGCATAGGTTTGTACAAGGGGATCTAAAAGTTGGGCCTTTTCCAAGGTAATTTATTTTTAACTAAATTAACATTTTCCAAGAAAGCTTGTATTAATAGTAATACAATGTGTTACTATTACTAATGTGTTACTATTAGTAGGTGAGTGAAGAATACACGTGTGAAGGGCAATGATTATAAAGAGATTTCAAGGACTTCGTAAAATGGTCATTGACTAAGGCAAGACTTGTGGCTACATAGTCTACCGAAGTTCTCAAATATGTCATTTGCCTAGATCTGTTTTAGCCTTTGACTTTCTAGCCAGGAGAGAGCCCATCCTATCTCAGAATTTTGCCAAATTCCAACCTGATCGAGAGGATTTCACATCTGCCATCATTATTGCCTGTCTTGTAGCCTGAAGTTGGTGTAGGTTGGTTGGGTTTTTTCCTGAAGAAATTAATCAATATATACTGTAATTAATTCTCTTTAGTCCCTGTAACGGAGCTCCCTGTACTCCGACTGAGTACCCTCCGTTGATGGATGCTTCTAGCGCTTCATGAGGACTCCCAAGCACTGCAGCAGACACCACAACCACCGCAGACTCCACAACCGCCGTATCTTGACTGGAGTCTCGCCGTCTTCCTTCCACCCTGGATCAGCTTCTGTCCTCCAGGACCGTGTGGTGAAGACCCCTCCTCCAAGGAGAGCGTGTCAGGAACAAGCTCTTAAAAGAGCTAAGAGACTCAAGCTCAGGGGAGCATGCAGAGCATAGCAACCCCCAGTGTGATTATAACAACTCCCTCCAATAACGAGACAAGGCTACGTTTAGAGGGATCAAGAAGAACTGTCAAAACCTTTATTCCCTTGGGACCAGCCAATACAGTCACCACAATAACATTGTTGTGAAACCTCAATAAAATCACAAACAGTCAAACCATATAAAGAAACACACAGTGACTTATCACAACACAATGGCACATTTTTAAAGGGGTGGGGGGAGACAATATTTAACAGTAAATATCTCACCTGCCTGCAGAATTAGCAATATGCAAATCTACCCAAATATGCAAATGAACCAGTCTTGCAATTCAGGTAGTGCATATTGCTGTTGCTACCAACAGAGGGCACTAGACCAGCTCCATAGCCAAACCCACCTAGTTGGTATCAAACCTCAGCAATACAAGAGAGCAGGCAATACATTACACAGTACACACACACACACTATAAACAATTACATTACACACACCCTGCACCTATAATGGGTACAGGGTGACTAAAACATAGGATAAATAAAGCAGCCCACATAAATAGTCTGTCTAAAGGTAGACTAGGGGCTTTAAAGCCAGATAGATGAAAGAGTCATAGTCACAGGGGAGGAGGCTGGCAAGTAGGCCTCTCCAGGACCAAGTGGCGAAGGGCACTTCGTCACATATCTCCCCTGCGGGGGGAAGACTAACCAGGCACCTGACTTTCTGTCGGTCAGTGCCTAAGTTAGTCGAGTCACCCACCGACCATAAGCAAGTGCCAGAGTAGCCCACCCACAACAAACAGTTATTAGAGCAGCCCACCCACGGCAAACAGTGACTGCACCTGGGTATTCCTCTGGGGTGATGGGGCAACACGCTGTGGGGACTTGAGGGGCAGAGGCCAGCGGCGCTCTGCCCTGATGCCAGCGCTTCTGCTGGGAGGAGGGGGTGCAGGCCAGTCCTGTGACAAGGGGATCGGTAGGGCAGAGGCCAGGGGCGGTCTGCCCTGATGCCAGCTCTTCTGCTGGTATAGCCTGCAGGACATCAGGCTCTGGACAAGGGACAAAGGGAGGGCAGAGGCCGACTGCACTCTGCCCAGCTGCCAGCTCTTCCGCTGGGGGGCTTGGGACATAGTCCGGCTCAGTAGCCAGGGGAGCGTGGGGGTCAGTGGGGGTTAACATCTCCCCTGTTAACCCTGGGGCCAAGTTAGGAGTTAGCTGGGGAGGGGAATTCGTACTTACCCCCTCCTCCTGTTGTCCCTGTGAGGATAGTTGGGGATCTGGACAGGCTGTCCAGCATCCCTGTAGGTCAGGCACAGAGACCACGGTCCCCTC
>OW240914.1:218730382-218773313 GCA_933207985.1 Pelobates cultripes | reverse complement strand
ATCTCTCCTTATCCCCAATCTCTCCTTATTCTCCCCCCCCCCACCATTGTTGTAGCGTGGCCGAGCCCTCTATGGTCCGCGGGTACAGGGAGCTTTTGTTTCCTGTACCCGAACGGACTAACAGGAAGTGCACACAAACCATGATGCAGGGCTCGGCCATGCTACAGCGCTCCCTCCTGTCAGCCCCTCTCCTCAGGCTGCGTCCGGGCGGGCAAAGCTGCAGCCGCCTGAGGCTCTCTGCAGAGCGCTCGGGCGGCTGCAGCATGAGGGGGGCCGGCGCTCCTGGCGGCGCCCCCTCCCAAGGCACCCCCCACCCTGCTGGCACCCGGGGCAGACCGCCCCCTCTGCTCCCCCCTTAGTACGCCACTGCATGCCCCTACTCGCAGTATAGTGAGTAGGGGCAAAATTTACTAATAGTAAGTCATTTTTACTTACATAGTTACATAGTTACATAGCTGAAAAGAGACTTGCGTCCATCAAGTTCAGCCTTCCTCACATTGTTTTTTGCTGTTGATCCAAAAGAAGGCAAAAAACCCAGTTTGAAGCACTTCCAATTTTGCAACAAGCTAGGAAAAAAATTCCTTCTTGACCCCAGAATGGCAGTCAGATTTATCCTTGGATCAAGCAGTTATTACCCTACATTGAAGATTATATCCTTGAATATTCTGTTCTTGCAAGTATGCATCTAGTAGCCGTTTGAACATCTGTATGGACTCTGATAAAACCACTTCTTCAGGCAGAGAATTCCACATCCTGATTGTTCTTACAGTAAAAAACCTTTCCTTTGCCTTAGAAGAAATCTTCTTTCTTCCAGTCTAAACGCATGGCCTCGTGTCCTATGTAAAGTCCGGTTTGTGAATAGATTTCCACACAATGGTTTGTATTGGCCCCGAATATATTTGTATAATGTTATCATATCCCTCTCAGGCGACGTTTTTCTAAACTAAATAGGTTTAAATTTGTTAACCTTTCTTCATAGCCGATATGTTCCATTCCTTTTATTAATTTTGTAGCCCGCCTCTGCACTTTTTCTAGTGCCATAATATCCTTCTTTAGAACAGGTGCCCAAAATTGCACAGCATATTCAATATGTGGTCTTACCAGTGATTTATAAAGAGGCAAAATTATATTCTCATCCCGAGAATGAATGCCCTTTTTCATGCATGACAATACCTTACTGGCCTTGGCCACTGCTGATTGACATTGCACATTGTTGCATAGTTTGTTGTCTATAACAATTCCCAAGTCCTTTTCGTGTGTTGTTATCCCTAATTCGCTTCCATTAAGGGTATACGTTGCTTGTGTATTCTTTACGCCGAAGTGCATAACTTTGCATTTTTCAACATTAAATTTCATCTGCCATTTGAGTGCCCAGTCCCCCAGTCTATCTAAATCCCTCTGCAGCAAAGTAATATCTTGCTCACATTGTATTGTTTTACAAAGTTTTGTGTCATCTGCAAACACTGAAACATGACTTTCAATGCTGTCTTCAAGATCATTTATAAACATTTAAATAGAAGGGGTCCCAGAACAGACCCCTGAGGGACACCACTTGCCACCTCTGTCCAGCTTGAAAATTTACCATTAATGACAACTCTTTGTACTCTGTTTTTAAGCCAATGTTCTACCCAAGAACTTAGTATTAGTAAATTTTGCTGAAAGACCAATTTAGGTCTTTCAGCCTTTTGGTAGATAACTCCCTAATACCGTGGGACTTAGGGAGTTATCTACTAAGCGGCTGCAAGAGAAGTCCCGAATTTCCGAAATGCCGAAGTTCCGAAATTCCGAAGTGTTGAAGTGCCGAAGTTGCCGAAGTGTTGAAGTGCCGAATTGGCGAGTCCTGAATTGCGAAAATCCTGAATTTCGGAATGCCGAACCGAACATTTTCCCCATGCACATGCCTAAAAACAGGTAGGTCGTAAAGTGAGGACCACCTGTAACCGCAGTATTAAATAACATTTCTAAGACACTCAGACTTCATGTAGGCATGCTACAACATCAGATTTACTGCATTAAATTTACACAAATTTATAGGAAATTATCTTTATATCATTTTTCTGTTTTTTAAATTTTTTATTTTTGAACATGCTATAGCAAAACAAAATATCACAATACATGCAGATGCTAGAGACATGTTAGAGAGACATTACTGCACAATGTTAGTATTATTTTACTAATACAAAATAAGGATAACATTTGGGACACTGTCACCAAAGGTGGTGAAATATGTCCTTCAAACCATGATGTCTACAACAGAGATCCGTTGCGCTGTGATCCAAAAGCATAGTCCTCTTTGGAGAAAAGTACCAAGGACACATCATTTTGTAATTTAAACTAACACATTAGAAAGCTCCTTAATACTGTCTTGGGTTAGAAAGGGGCAGATGCTAGCAAATATCGACAGGATTTGGTAACAGATCAATAGCGATTGAAGTACTAGCAATAATAAGAAGATCTATAGGAATCTGGCAATTCTGGCAAAGCATCATACCTGCTAATACCAAAAGATGAACTAATGATGAAACAAATTTAAAACAGATGATGGAATAGTTGTAGGCCTGCCTCTTCAATCTGACTAAGAGGGTGGGGTATAAGGCCAGGGGAAAAATATCTGTTGCAAAAAAGGAATATTGAGGTTTTATGTCAATACACAAAAGGCCAAAAACCAGAGGTCCAAGTAATCAAGTAAAAACCAAAAACTAATTTGTATTTTTAATGAAAATTATTCCACATCCAAATTGTGTTATCACTGGGAGGGTGTGTGGCAATGAATAGAGTATAAGGGGGGCTGATCTTTCTGTAACCAGGGGTTAAAATTGCGGTAGATCTGAAACCATTGGTGCATGCATTGGCCTGTATAAAATATTCCTAGCCACACTTCACTTTTATTTTGTTGCCAAATTACATAATCTATTTATTTTTGCAACATTTGTTTCTGACAGATAAAATGACTAGAATAGGGAGGGCTTGAGGTAAAGCAATAAAACAAATTGGGATTGAATTTATTTTTTTACACAATGAGCCAGACACAGCTACAAGTTATGGTATTCATGCCATCTAGATAAATCTGGCATGAGCTCCTTAATCAGGGGTCAATTATTGTATAGATCCTTGAGGCGGGGGACTGTGTGGGAAAGAACTCTTCCTTCCACCCTATATGAACCTCCAGCATCCAGGACTGTGTGGTGAAGACCCCTCCTCCAAGGAGAGCGTGTCAGGAACAAGCTCTTAAAAGAGCTAAGTGACTCAAGCTCAGGGGAGCATGCAGAGCATAGCAACCCCCAGTGTGATTATAACAGCTCCCTCCAATAACGAGACAAGGCTACGTTTAGAGGGATCAAGAAGAACTGTCAAAACCTTTATTCCCTTGGGACCAGCCAATACAGTCACCACAATAACATTGTTGTGAAACCTCAATAAAATCACAAACAGTCAAACCATATCAAGAAACACACAGTGACTTATCACAACACAATGGCACATTTTTAAAGGGGTGGGGGGAGACAATATTTAACAGTAAATATCTCACCTGCCTGCAGAATTAGCAATATGCAAATCTACCCGAATATGCAAATGAACCAGTCTTGCAATTCAGGTAGTGCATATTGCTGTTGCTACCAACAGAGGGCACTAGACCAGCTCCATAGCCAAACCCAGCTAGTTGGTAGCAAACCTCAGCAATACAAGAGAGCAGGCAATACATTACACAGTACACACACACACTATAAACAATTACATTACACACACCCTGCACCTATAATGGGTACAGGGTGACTAAAACATAGGATAAATAAAGCAGCCCACATAAATAGTCTGTCTGAAGGTAGACTAGGGGCTTTAAAGCCAGATAGATGAAAGAGTCATAGTCACAGGGGAGGAGGCTGGCAAGTAGGCCTCTCCAGGACCAAGTGGCGAAGGGCACTTCGTCACAGTCCCTTCTATTGAAAATGGGGTATTGAACCTCTAAATCTATTGATTAATATACACACATTAAGGCTCATCGTAATCGACAAACATATTCATGAACTGATCATGCAATATTACACTGAAGTAGACATTGGAACAGCCAATCAGGAAACTAAAAAAATAAAATCAATTCATGACTATGTTGACCCCTAAAAAGACCCAGTCGAAAACCATGGCCCAGGACTGAGTTAGGGACAGATTTTGGTGTTAATGCATCTCTATGAGGAAAGTTCAGTGTCTCCATTAGGAGGGTAGAGACACTGAATGCCCTAGGAAGCACCTCTGGTAGCCATTTGAGGAGCGGGCAGTGGAGGTATCTCTAAGCTGTATTGTAAACACTGCCTTTTTGTCTAAAAAGACAATGTTTGCTGCAAAAATCCTGCAGGGACTGATTATACTAGCTAGAACAAATACAATAAGCTGTAGTTGTTCTGGTGACTATAGTGTCCCTCTAAATATAAATTGGAATCCAGCAGCAACAGTGCTTGAATTTGTCCACTCTAACAAAGACTTTGTTGTAAAGCTTGGAGGCTTGCCTTTGAGATCTGGCCTAGAACTAAGGGCAGAAGAAACGCTTTAAGGACATTGAAAAAAACAACCTAAAAACAAAAAACAAGCCTGTGACGAGACCAATCTCGCCACATTGCATTGGAGAAGCCTGGTTGCTCGCCTGCTGCCTTTGGACTATGGCCCCCTGTTAAAAGACATCTTTTTTACCTGCAGAAAAGATTATTCGTGCTTTTCTGCCTGGTGTTCGGTAGATTCAATCTACCGAACAACCGTACGAATGACTGGACCACCTGGGAGCTGGAGTGTGCCGGCAATTAACCTCCCTGAAGCTGCGGTTAACCGCAGCTTAATTGACGAATGCTGGGTGGCCGCCATTCGTATCCCGAACACGAGGTTGCGGCCATTTTAAACATACGAATGCACAGCGGTGTTCGACCTTATTTTCATGGAACTAAAATCGGACACAGTTTTGCGCGAACACCGCTGAAGCCGCCGACCTCCCTTCTTGTTCGGTGGAAGTGCACGAATGGCCCGGTGTTCGGTAGTTCTGTTTGAATAGGTTATACCCCAGATAGGAATCCCATGGAGCCCATTCGTATGAAACTGACTGTAAAGACTTTGGCTCCATGGCGATTAAACTGTATTCGTGTGGTCTGAGCGCCATTCGCTTAATAATGTGCGCTCAGACCTGAGCTATCTGGGATATGTTACATGTCTGTGTTTTATGTAATAAATGTTACTTTATGTATTTTAAAGTATAATACTGGTTTTGTGTCCCCACATGTGTAATGGAGTTTTGCCTTTGTCTTGGGAGATAATTGAGTTACTTCTCAATTATCTCCCAGGGCAGAGGGGAGGAAGCATTGTGGGCAGATGCATTGTGGGAATATACTGTGACTGTGTGTCCTATTTGTCTACTTGTCTGTCCCTTGTCACAGTCTCCCATTTGGTCCCCTAGGGGAGTGTCCACCAGGTGGGAGACCTGCATAAAAGCTGGGCAGGTAGCCTTCATTAAACAGACCACTGCTTGACCCTCAACACGGAGCCTTGTCTCGTCTTTGGGGGGATTTACTGTATGCTGCTAAGGACTGATTGCCAGGAGTGTAAGCCGCTTGGGAGCTTTTCCTGTTCGTCTGGTAGCAGCAATTCGTATGGTTCCTGTTCGTGTATTTGGAGTGCTACTTTATTCCCTTGTATGCCGTTCGGGAGTTTGGAGCATTCACTTATATGCAGTTCGAGTGTTTGGACCATTCCCTTGTATGCAGTTCGAGTGTTTGGAGCATTCCCTTGTATGCCGTTCGGGAGTTTGGAGCATTCACTTGTATTCAGTTCGTGAGTTTTGGTGATTCTACAGTAGCTGTGCCTGTCTCTGAAAGGGGATTATCGTCTAAGCGTTTTTTTTCCCTTTTGTGCAAAACGGTCCGTTACAAAGCCGATATACCAGTGTAAATTCCAATTTTGTCAGTCTGTCTGTTGGTATTTGTTCTGGGTTGAAGAAGCTTCAATACTCTTCATCATCAAAGTGAATATAGGTTTTGGGGCCTTTTTATTGACTTCTCTCCAGAGGTCCCCAGCTCTTTGTGGAACATATTGTAAAAGAACCTTAGAGGGGCACTGTTGTGATTTTCATTTTCCTTTTAGTTTTCCTTTCCTTATAACCCTTGTATCTTAATGATTATACTTACTTGCACACTTCTTTTATATTTCTTATCTTTTCTTCTATATACTGGATCTCAATATCCAGGTGTGGCCAATTTGTTCTCCTTTGTCCATAATATCTGCAGTTTTTTGTTAGATTGTGGGAAAGCTTACTTAGCTTAGTAATTCAAAATTAAACTTTTCCCAATTGAATTGGAACTTTATGCAGTCCTTACTTTTTCTTATGTATAGCCAGAAAACTAAGCTGAATTAAAAAAAAAAAAAAGAGGTGCTTAAGAGACAAAATACAATTAATTTAAAAGTGAAATCAGTGACATTCTTTTACTAAATACGGAATGAACTGTGATAAATTGGAAATGATATTGTAACATTTACAAATAAATGCCAATTTTAAAAGGAATGTCTCAGCAAGATTTTGTTTCTTTTAAATTCAGATTTATTTGGCTTCAGTTTAGCAAAGATAAATTTTAACTTACTGCAATCTATTTTTTAGTAAATAGTGTTGTGTGAAAATAGTTTCTACAAAACGAGTATTTTTTCCTTTATTTTATTATTTGTTTAAAGAACCTGAGAAATTGAAAGTTAATTCATTAAATGCAATAGTAAAGTGCAACTTTGAAATGGAATTGTTCTTCAAAATATGATGAACAATGTCAATGAGCAATAGACTTATCGCTTTGCATACAAATACTTTGGGAGTGGAATAGTGAGTCAGGGGGTGAATCTTCATTCTTCATTGGGCTATAAACAGAATGCCCTTTCTTTCATGGTCACATAGCACAGCTTGAGTTGGGAGGGATGAGTTGGAGAAATGCCCAGCATCAAAATCACACAGAATTTTGGTGTCAGGCAGAGATAGGGCCAGTCAAATAGTTGCCACATCGAATTACATCAATATAAAGCTGTGCACCTGTGTAGTTACAGCATCATCAGCATGTGATACCCGAGGATCTACTCTCATACAAGGAGGCTCATTTTACATTATTCTCTACTATAAATTATCATTGGTTACCTCGTTACACTCCACTCCTTGCGCACAAAGGGTTAAGTTATATAAACAAGTATTGGTAATATGTATAAGTTCATTATGAACATTCTTGTCAATAGTTCCTTTTAGAAAGAGAGTAACTTGTTCCTGCTCATACTATTGGATAGAACAAAAAGCAATCCGACATGCCAACTTCCTAAACAATTGGCCATCAAGCCATTCGTTCTTGGTCCACAGGCATCAGCCCAAGATGGCGCCTGTGATAATTATAAATCCAGAATTATTAGATAAGCTATAGGCAGCTGATAGGATAGATTGCTGTGAGCAAACCCTGACCACTCATAAGCTCTACTCAGCTCTAGACATCAACACTGCCCTGTGCAGCAATGGTGATGTTAGTGCTCTCTTTCTGAGTTTTTCTAATATGTTCAACAAAGAACATAGGACCTCAGGAGGGAAACAAAAAGGTCCCAAAAATTCAATCTCAACCCAAAGATGAAGAATATTGATGCTTGCTTCAACTCTGTCAACCTAGAACGAGTACCGACATTAGTGTAAAACAAACTGACAAAATTGGAAATCACTCTGGAATCTCTGTTTGTTCTGCAAAAAGACCCAAAGTATTTTCTGAATATTTTATATCCTGTTGGTTTTGTGCTTCCTCCAGCTGTAGGCCAGATCTCAAGGGCAGCACTACCCTATTATACCACATGTGCCAGCAGTTACAGCCCCTAATGACGTTTCTAGAGATGCCTTTGTTTAACTAAGAACTATGATAGACAGGGCCAATTCTGCAGAAGGCTTGAATATCACCATTAAGCTAGGTTATATTTTTTTAAGTTTTCAGAACTTGCCAAAGAACAAAATATTTAATGGTAATAGCACTTGCTTTTGAGTCTGTATCACAGAGGACTCCTCAGCAGTATCACAGGGAAGTTTTGGGGGATGAAGGCCCTGATATAGCATTCTTTAGCCGTGGATCTCTACAGTTGGTGGAGGAGGCTTTGAGTATTAGTATTGTTCATTTTTAATTTTATACAATACAGCTGCCTCTCAAGAAAACTCCCAAATATTGTTAGGGAGTGCCTCCAGGTGACTGTCGGTTGCAGGGGAACAGACCCTTGTTGTACACCCCTCTATTAATTAGGTAGTATGGTGGTAGTATGGTGTGCTTGTTCTCAGCTATGCATTCATTGAGTATCAGCAGAACACTATTTGGTTGTAGAAAGGAGGTAATCGTGGGTACAACTAATGCTCTAGATGGTTTGCTCTGATTAAGTCCCTGAATTCCAGGTTACACTCTACTTGGCAGATGCCCTGGCAACTTTTACTTAGATTCACATCCCAGCTCTGCCATTTCCTGTCAAATGTATTTCAGTAGTTACAAATCGGTTGATGCTTCTCTAAAGTTCATTGTTCATTCACTTATTGTCCTTGGCTTATTTTTAAGAGTATTTCTTCCAATAACTACTGCTAGGTTTGGACTTACACCATCCAGATCTATATGTGCTGAAGACGGATTTGTTTGATTGACATCTTTTTTTAAATATATAGTAGATTGATTTGCATAACAATGTGAACTACACACAGTATTCTGAATTTAATGGCCTTGATCTTGCCAAGGCTTAAGCAATAGCAGACCCCAGGTACTGAAATGTCCCCCTTATGTCAAGGACAGATTGCTACAGCCCTTCAGGAAAGATTGGCACAGATTTTGTGTTCATTAGAACACCACCATTCAGGTTTGTGCCAGAAAGGAGTCGTCTGGCTCTGTAGAAACCAGAAAAGCACTGGACAGTTTCTGAAAAATGTTTTAAGCTAGCTGAAGAGGCTATGGTACATGGCCCCTGTCCCTGAAAACTTTGAAAAATACATTTTGTGATGATGAGCTCTGATTTAGAGTACGTAGCAGACAGTAGACATTGATGATCCTAATTAGAAATATAATTTTATTTTTTAAATTTCCTTCAAGTTTATTGATGGCAAATTAAGTGTCATTACAGAAATAAAATTGCCAATGTAGATTACCGATACAGCTAAATTAATAAATACATGTTGAGTGCATGATGTATGTAAAATCAGATAAGAAAACTATACGACTAATATATGAACGGGGTATCATTAAGAAAAAATGGACATAGTTGACCTATCATAAGTGCAGCTGGTTAGTTAGTAAGATAAGAACAATAAACCCTCATTGTTCCCTTGACAAGGGTCTGGTTTACAAGCAGCTAAAGGATACAAGATTTGTAACTTTGTGTCATAAGTTGAGGGCCCCAATTAGGCGGGTGCTGGGGAAGAGGGAGAGGAAGGAGGAAAGAAAAGGCAAGGGGGAAGGAAGAGAAGGAGGAGAAAAAATAAATAAACACTCCACTAAAGGGGAGGGTGACCAGCTTGCCCCTTCTCACCCCCCTCCCCCAATTTTAACACCACCTGGAGCCACATGGCAAGCATCCGAGTGGTCCAGTTGTAAGGAAATGTATTGGAGGTTTCATCTCTGAGTCTGCATTTTGGCTATCAGAATGGACCCATGAAATCCGCCCCGACATGCCACCCCTGCCTAAGCTTCCCCCTCCTGAGAAGTTGGTGGGCCGAGACTGGTATTAGGGAGTACTTTGTTTAGACATCCCCTAGACACCCCGCTAGCCTCAGAGTCTATATTTTCCACAGATAACCATTGACTCCAGTAGAACCATATCTGTGCACACACCTGCGCCCTGCCTGCAGCCGAGAGGATAATTTCTTCTGTAACTTGGATCTCTTTAACTCTATAAATCCATTCTCTTATAGTCAGCACCACTATCTGCCTCCAAAAGCACGAGTCTGGAGAAAGTAGAGACAGCGAAGGAGAACATTAATTTTGAGAAGTGGGAAGTTGAGGCTGAAGACTCTCGAGAGATCCGTAGGAATCATAACACCAAGATACTTTATGGCCCCAGTACACCATTGGAAGAGGAACGTGTTTTTGATGTCTGCTGCTAGTAACAGATCACAACCAATGCCTAGGATTTCTGATTTCATAAAGTTAATCTTTAATTTGGAGAGTGCTCCATATTGCAAAATTTCTTGCATGATGACCTCCAGGTCAGGTTCAAGGTAGAAAATAACAGGTCATCCGCATAGGCAGGCACTGTCCGAGGGTTGGAACGGACTGAACTCAAGGTTTCATGGTTTGAGGCTTAGCACAAACAGTAGTGGGACAGTAGACACCCCTGTTTGGTTCCATTCCGTTCTCGAATGGGTGTGAGAGAACATGTTTTTTACACAAAACAAAAATAATTGGTGAGAGCACACAAAATTTACGTGTGGTTGTACCAAAGCAATTGATAAATATAAATAAACCTAGAAAACAAAAAATAAAGAACAGACCATAGTGCAATATTATATGATTTACACTCCATGTTAAAATATTGAATATGAACAGAATGATGGAGTGAAACTTAAATTTATTAAATAAATGGACACAAATAAAATAAAAGAACAAACCAAATCTCAATAATAAAACCAATAGTCCACCTGCATACACATGTTTTGACCTAAAGAATTTTTCAAGTGCTATATAATAAAGCAATACTGACAAAGTCCTTCCTTTTAGTTCAAATTTGTCGCTCTTCCTTCCTTCATCCGCATACAATGCATTCTTACATGGGGACACTCTGATGTCACAAATGATGTATGCAGAAAGAGGAAGACAAGCCAAATAGACAGAGGAAGTGCCTTAACAAAGCAGAAAAAGAGCACTAAATTAGAAGGAGTTTCAGTGCCAATGAGAGCTTCTTAGGTGATGGGTTCTTTCAGCCATTTGGTGGGCTCAGCCTCAAGCATTGGTGGTGAGGATATGTCTTATGCAGCGTTTCCCAATTGGTGTTCGGCGAGAACAAAATTGGGGTTCCACTGCATTTTGCCACATCCAAGAAGGTCAGAAACAGCAGAGATCGCGCTCAAAAGAGATCGCTGGAGCGCGATATTAAGCCCACCCTGCGTCAGCCCGCCTTGCCATCTGAGCCTACCCTAGTGCCTGCCCTGCTGTCCGCCCTGCCATCAGCCAGCCACTTAGCTTGGCTGTGAGAGAGCCCGCCCAGCCGTCAGCCAGCCCACCCAGCAGTCAGCCAGCTCTGCTGTCAGCCATTTTTTATCACTTGTGGTAGAGGAGTGATAGAGAGTGGAGCTGATAGTTAAAGCTCTGTTATTGTCATATAAAGTTCTGTTAGGTAGGGACATAGAAAGCTCTGTTAGGTAGGGAAATAGAAAGCTCTGTTAGGTAGGGACATTGAAATGATCTGTTAGGAACATTGAAAGGCTCTGTCAGGGGCATTGAAAGACTCTTTGAGGGGCATTGAAAGATTCTGTCATGGGCATTGAAAGACTCTGTCAGGGGCTTTGAAATTCTCTGCTAGGGACATTAAAAGGCTCTGTAAGGGACATTGAAAGACTCTTTGAGGGGCATTGAAAGATTCTGTCATGGGCATTGAAAGACTCTGTCAGGGGCTTTGAAATTCTCTGCTAGGGACATTAAAAGGCTCTGTAAGGGACATTAAAAGACTCTTTGAGGGGCATTGGAAGACTCTTTGAGGGGCATTGAAATGATCTGTCAGGGGCATTGAAATGATCTGTCAGGGGCATTAAAAGACTCTTTGAGGGGCATTAAAAGACTCTATCAGGGGCATTGAAAGACTGTCAGGGGCATTTAAATTCTCTGTTAGGGACATTAAAAGGCTCTGTCAGGGTCATTAAAATTCTCTGCTAGGGACATTAAAAGACTCTGTCAGGGTCATTGAAAGACTCTGTGAGGGGCAAAAAACTGTTAACTGTATTTTTCAAAGTGTTGAAATCTTTCTCCAAGTCTAACTCAACAAGCCTGCTTTAGTTCAGTTCTTTCTAACAGTGTTAGCAAAATCAGCATCCTATTCAGTCAGGTTGTGAGATTTTTTTTAAACTTTTTTTGAGTTGGCGGATGTCTGTGTCAGGTGTCATCTCTGCCATCTCCTGTGAGGGAGTAGGCAAGTTGTAAAGTGTGTTGTAGTATTGTTGAAACTATAGCAAAGGATTTGATTTACAAACCAAATACAGGTGCTATCTTAAAAGGGAATCCCTTAATACCAAACATGTGGTATTGTTGGAAGCCATCTGCAATATCTGTTGGCATTTTATGGACCCACCACACCACGGGTGATCTATTCTGTCTACGCGCTCTCAGTGCTCTGGCTAGAAGTCTCCCACTTTTGTTTCTGAATTCTGAATTCATACAATTATTTTTTTAACCTGTTAAAATTTTAACTGGATCTTGGATAATAGCTGAGTGTTTAAGCTGGCACATGCTGATGTCAGTTGTCGATACGTGACATCGTTCAGGAAGCTCCTGTTGCGTTTCAAGTTGTGTGACCTGAGTAAGCAGGTCA
Organism: Pelobates cultripes; assembly: GCA_933207985.1. Lineage (NCBI taxonomy): Eukaryota > Metazoa > Chordata > Amphibia > Anura > Pelobatidae > Pelobates > Pelobates cultripes. Next base: position 218,760,791 of record OW240914.1, on the reverse strand, counting down.
ATAATTTCCTGTGAGTTTTACTACTTTTACTACCGTTGAGTGCCATTTTTGATAAGCAATCCCCTGATTTGTAGACTTCCCACACTTTGTCCGATGTATTTTCTAGTGTTACATTTGTACTAAGGTATAGGTTGAGGTGAGTGTGGAGATCCGCTGCGATGAGAAGGTCATCTAGTAGCGATTTGTTGAGTTTCCATATCCATTGCTTGCAGTATAGCATTGGGGTCATGATGGTGATGGTGACAGATTGATCGGACCATGACACAGGTGTGATCGTTGCTGTGTATAGTTCTTCCAAATGTCTGTGTTGCATGAAGATATAGTCCACGCGTGAATAGGACTATAAGGTGGAGACAAATCTCAATTTTATCCAAGTCACATCGTTGACTGATGCAATCTGCTGGTATAGGTTGTATTTGTTGTATTTTCAGTATCCCTACAGTAAGAAGCACTGATTCGCCTGCGTTCAGCAAGGCTTTGCAGGCAAACCATGGGAGGCCTCCTCCCTCATGTCCACACACTATTTATTCAAGCAAAGGGATTAATTATCCTTGCTAAGTACTATGTTGGACCTCGGGTCTTGCTGTGGTGATTACAGTAGATCTCTACTATCCAAGCTTGAGACAACTTTCTAAGATGGTGTTTATTTGGTTTTGCGTTTCATGGTCAAAGTAAAGCATGCAAGAAGAAAATGGCTCACTAATAGCAAACTGGTGTCAAAATTAAAGTCAGTCGTGTTTGGAGCTTGCTAGATGTACACATCCTGTTCAGCATCTAGATGAAAGGCATTATCTACTGTCAGACATATTATAATACACTATGTAAAGTATTGAAAAAATAAGGAGTATTTATCTTCCCATAGTTTCTTTCTAATGATTTTAATACCTTTAAATGCCAAAAAACATAAGCATCTTGGTTACTGGCTGGCTTGCAGGATAACCAAATAGGGCTGCCTGTAAGCTCTGTGCTGCTGAAGCATTTAAATATGGTGTGAAATGCCCTTAATTGTACTGTGAACAGAGTGATTGTGTTTAAACACTTTTCAACAGGCCCTCTGATATCCAGAAGAAGAACCTGTTTTTGGAGAGATTTTGGAGGACTGTGTGGAGATCATGTAATTGAAGATCTGCTATTACATGACTATATTTTATGGTGAGGTTCAATCACTGTTGAGAATATTCTTAATGCTATAGTGTTATCCAACCAATTTAGGTGTCCGTCCCCCCTTGAGGGTTCAGACGGTAAGATTTACTTATGTTATATCCCTTAGTGCACTGGTCTTACTGCGGCTGCCTGCCCTCCTTAAGTTCAAATCTTGAAGATCTCAACCGATCCGATGCTTCTCCGTAGGGAAGCATTGGATAGGGAAGCACACCACTGTTCTGCACCAAAGTAAGCATTGGAAGAATAACTGAGTCTGAACTCGTTATTGCAGTGGATGTTCCTCTAGAGGCGTCAGAAAGACAGCCATTAGAGGTGTGTTTATCTCTGCAATGTAAGCACTGCCATATCTACAAAACGGCTATGTTTTACGTTCATTTAGATGAAGTAGTCTGGGTGCATGTAGTATCGCTTAAAGCACTGTACTGCAAATTTTTCTTTAAAAAAAAAAAAAGAGCAGAGAAATAAATTCCATTTTGGAGACATTGTATTAATGTGCTGCTTTTCATTTTCTGATGTTTTATTCTGCCTTAAAATATACACTTTGAAATGTTTTTTTTGTAATTAAAATTAAAAAGGTAAAAATAATATTGTAAAGAAAATATTTCTAAAAATTATGAACCAGCTTAAATATTCACAAATCAAAATCTTAACTGAAATCTGTGTGTTAGGCAGTTAGGCAGTTACAGCTCATTTAGATGCACAGTTTAGATAAAGTGCAGGGGAATGAGCACATTTGTGAGCTAATGGACTGGAAAATGTACAGGCCCAGGTAAAGGAGTCTGACCTAAGCAATGTTAATCACATCATGCTGGCTTTCTGTCTGCAATTGAGATCTGACAGCACATTACATAACTTGGTAAGAAAGATCGTACAATCCACTCTGCATTACCATGCCCTCTGGTTTTCTTCTGAGAAATAATGGTCAGATTTGTGAAAATAACCTGAAATATTGATGTAAGAAAATTTGCCAATACGAAGGCCACAAATGTTGGTCTAATTTATAATTTGTGTTTTTATATTTTAATTTACATGTTGCCTAACTGAGCACTCAGCATTTTACTCCTTGAAGACATGTGTGAAGATCATGTTTTTCTATTATATATTTTTTATACATATTTGAATGAGACAGAATAAAGTTAATTGTTGTTACGGCAGACTTGGTACACCTGTTAGTGTTAATGCAGCATTAATTAATCAATCATGGCAAATATTTTTTGGTACAAGTTAGGCCTCATTATAGCAGCTGACAGTGTTTGAAATACTACAACCTACCTGAGTTTTGTTGATGACCATATGCACCCCTTGATGCCTGCAGTCTATCTATCTTTTAAAGACTACTTACAACAGGGTTTTATGCCATGACACAAAGCACCTGTTATCTCAAGGTGGTTCCACAAGCATGGCAATGAAGTGTACTCCGAACGCCTTGACAGACACCAGATCTCAGCTCAGTAGAGCACCTTTAGGATGTGATGGAACATGAGATTTACTGCCTGATTTTGCAGCTCTGAAATCTTGCCATTAAAGAATGTTGCCAAAACCTAGTTAAATTTGTGCCACAGTGGACACCGCACAGATGACCACCAGAGTTGATCCTGTGTAATGTTACCTGCCAGCATCTGGGAAGCACATCTTATCTTATGATGCTGTACATCATTCTAGTGTTGTTTGATGTGGACTGCTCAATATTGATCTCTCTTATATATGAATTGATGCTGAGCTTGTATTTTTGCGACAGCAGTTGCATATGTTCTGAAGTTTCTCTAATGGTGCTTGCCAATAGACTCATATATTTCTATTCAGACCATGCTCTGACCAGTTCTCTGTCACGGTCTTCAATTACTTGAGTGTGTTTCTTATATTTATGTTTTTCTTGTTTTCTGGCTTTAGTATTCTTATTCTGTTGACTTATTTAATCCAAGCCCTATTTATCTAATTGTATTGGCGATCTTGTGTTCCCTTTACTTCGGCTTGTTTTTGATTATCCTATATCTGGCATTTTGCACTAGACAACTATAAGGCCAGGTAATATGTTACTATCCTTATTCGTCTGAGTAACCTAGGTATGAGTGCCGGGATCATGTACATTCCTGACATCCTTCAACCCTATTGTTTTAGCATGTTTTAGTGTATTAACCAACTCAACCATCTCCCTACCATTGCTTGATGCTGTCAGTGTGTTAGATCCTAATATAATTTATCACAGGTATCCTCCATGTTATTTTATTTGCCTCATATTTGCAAGTAATGTCATATTAATAAGATAATTGGATAATTAGCACAGAAATTCCAAAACACAGTGTGCAACTGTATAGCCAGTCAGGCCCACACATGCTAAAAATTAATGCTGAGCTTCGAAAAAATATTGCTGATCAGTTGTGAAAATTCTGATATTTACCATGATCCTGCTGATACATTGCATCTTAAGGGTGTATTGCAAGGAAGTCAGTTTTCAGTGTTTAGCATAATTCTATTTCAAACACACTTGTTTGAATATTTGCTCATTTCTTTATTTTTCCAGAAATGTTTATTTGTTTATATTTCAGGAGCCTAATTTCAATCTTAATGTATTGCTTTTAGGACTATGACTCAGCTGCTTAGCAAATAGCTGACGGATTATGAAAATTGATCCTCTGTTTAAACAGCAAAACTTTTCAATACAATTTTGCTATTGCGTTTATGAGACATTTAACAATCCAAGCACCATAATCAGTGCAGAACACTGTTCAGTACTGTATTTGTGTGCAGTGTCTGTGTTTTTGAGTGTAAGCTTGTTTTTGTATGGAGTCGATGTATGAATTTGTGGCGTAGTGTTGGAGTTTGAATGCAGTTTGTGTTGGTATGCATCTTTGGCATTTAAATGCAGGGGTGTATTTATATGTAGTGTTGGTGTTTCAATGTAGGGGTATGCTTGTATATGGTTTTGCTGTTTGGCTACATTGTTGTATTTGTATGAAGTGTTGACATATAGTATACAGAGCTGTGTTTGTGTGTAGTGTTGGTGTTTGAATGCTCAGATGTATGCTCATATAAACATACACAGATACATACACACTGCCATAGAAACACAGATACTGCTTGTGGCGGAACCAACCTCGCCACTATGCACTGGAGAAGCCTGGTTGCCAGCCTCCTGCCATGTGACTATGGCCCCTGGGATGCATTGCCCTTTAAAGACATGATTTGGGCATAATGGATTTGTGTTGTGCTGCTGCTGGCCCTTTTAAGAACCATCTGGGGACATACTGTGGAGTTACTGGGTGGCCACCATTTCCTGTATCAGAAGCACATGGTGAGAACAATGGATGGCGGCCATTTTAACTCACAGACACTGTGTGGACTTTTCAACACGGTGCCATCTCGCCAGTATTTGTTGCACAGAGACATCATGCGGTGGTTTTGGACTATACAGCAGGGGACACATTATACAGTGATTGTTTTTTATTTAGCCTGTATATGTTCTGCAGAATCTGCATTAAACTGTATTTTCCAAAGTACTGAACGGATCTGGGTGAATTTTGGATATGTGGTTCACCCAGATCCCCCAGTTCCAAGGATATACTTTTATGGGGTTATTGCATGTTTTGGGGTCCCTGTGATGTGTTTTATGAAACTGTATTTCTCTGTGGTAATTAGATTACCCATTGTGTTCAGTAATCATATCACAGCCAGAGGGGAGGATTTTGTGTGGGAGTGTCTGGGTGTATTGTATGGATTGATTGGTTGTTTTGTAACGCCCTGTGGGCTGTACTATGTTTGTGGATTGGGAATAAAAGAGACTGTATGTGACAGTACAGGGAGTTCCTGTTTAACCCTCAAAGTGAAGTGTCGTCTCATTATTGGGGGAAGGATTTATTGTATGCTGTTCCAGTTTGACTGCTAGGAGAGTAAACCTATTCGTATGGTTCCTATTCAACTGTCTACAGCATTCTTATGCTTGAGAGAAGGTGTCTGCTGCAGTGCTTGGAGTCCTCAGGAAGCGCTAGGAGCATCTTTCAACGGAGGTACCCAGTCGGGGTGCCAGGCGATCCGTTACATTGGTGGCAAGTGGTGGGATGGCATCCTAGTGCGAGGTAAAGCAGCTCAGAGACACAGTTCGTTTGGAGTTACAATTTGAGGGCAACGCCAGTACCCGTACAGCGCCCCTATCTACGAAGGAACTCAGAAAATGGAGGAGAAGTTGCAAGATAGATTGTACTGTTACGTATCCCTGAGGTCGGGAGCAGTGTCAGAGGAAGACATGTTGAGATACAGAGAGAGTGCCAGAGCTGAGTTGTGGGACGAAGCCCTAGAGGAAGTACAGTATTCGCGAGGGGATCGGCACCACAGCAGAAGGCAGCGAATCCTGGCTCGAATGGCAGAGCGGATAAACCTCCTGAAGAAAAAGACAGAAGAAGCGTGGGTGATTAGACTCGAGATTTTAGTATATGCAGAACTGGCGCTCGACGACGCATACCAGGCGATACAGTGGTACGCAGCTCAGTGTGTCCCCGAGTTGGCAGAGTATGAGTTCCCAGAAGGCGGCGGTTACGCTGGCCCTGGCCTATTTTGGGACAATATTGACGATGAGGACTTTGGGAAAGCTACTGACTCTCGTTTTTGGGACCTGTGTTACGACCGAGAAGACATGCTGGGGCTCCCTATTGCTATTGACCTCGAGGCAGACATACAGTATTTGGTCACCAATGAATGGAACCTGGAGTGGGATTACCTGCGACTCATCAATGAGGCCCGGGAAGAGACAGCCGGTCCTTTTTCCCAACAGCAACCAGCGGCACCCGAGGTAGCGGACCTCCTAGACTGGTCCTGCGAGGGTCCCCAGTGGCAGTGTGTGTCCCAGGGAGCAGAAGGTGCCGTCCTTCCTCCCCAGCTGGCAGTGTGTAGCCCCAGGGAGCTGAAGGTGTTGTCCTTCCTCCCCAGCGGCAGTGTGTACCCCAGGGAGCTGAAGGTGTCGTCCTTCCTCCCCAGCGGCAGTGTGTACCTCCCAGGGAGCTGAAGGTGTCGTCCTTCCTCCCCAGCTGCAGTGTGTATCCCAGGAGCTGAAGGTGCTCACCCTCCCCAGCGGCAGTGTGTACCCCAGGTGTGCGTCCCAGGGAGCTGAAGGTGCCCCTTCCTCCCCAGCGGCGGTGGTACTCCCAGGGAGCTGAAGGTGTCATCCTTCCTCCCCAGCGGCAGTGTGTACCCCAGGGAGCAGAAGGTGCCGTCCTCCCTCCCCAGCGGCAGTGTGTATCCCAGGGAGCAGAAGGTGCCGTCCTTACTCCCCAGCGGCAGTGTGTATCCCAGGGAGCCAAAGGTGTCGTCCTTCCTCCCCAGCGGCAGTGTGTGTCCCAGGGAGCAGAAGGTGCCGTCCTTCCTCCCCAGCGGCAGTGGGTATCCCAGGGAGCTGAAGGTGCCGTCCTTCCTCCCCAGCGGCAGTGTGTACCCCAGGAAGCAGAGACCGTCTGTCTCGCACCCCAGCCGCAGGACAAAATATTGAAAGGGGAGACAGTTGGTCCCCCTCTCCACCAGCAAAGAGAGTGTCAGGGAGAGGAGCAGGGTACCCCCTCTCCCCAGCGGCAGTCTACAGTTCAGAGAGAGGAGCTTGTTACACCCTCTCTCCAGTGGCAGCTTAGCCCACCAAGGGGAGACAGTAATCTCCACAACAGTCTCTGCACATGCACCACCGGGGGTAGGGACAGTCGGTCCTGTCCCCCAGCAGCAGGACTGTTTAGGCAAAGGGGAGACAGTCTGTCTCCCCCTCCAGCAACCAGGCTCCAACCAGACTACTCCCGTGGTAGTGCTGGCACCAGGACAGAGTACCGCTGGTCTCTGCCCACTCAGCAACCCACCCAGTACTCTTACCAGTCACCCACACAGCCATGGTGAGGCACCTGGACACGGACAAAGTTCTCCTCTACCCAGGTGTAGTAGCCAGTTATTGTGGGTGGGCTGTATTACTGATTGTGTTTTGTGGGTGGGCTGCTGGACTAACAAGGGCACTGACCGGCAGGAGGTCAGATACCCTGTTAGTCTGATTGGTAAAGGGGAGAAGTGTGGCGGAACCAACCTCACCACTATGCACTGGAGTAGCCTGGTTGCCAGCCTCCTGCCATGTGACTATGGCCCCTGGGATGTATTGCCCTTTAAAGACATGATTTGGGCATAATGGATTTGTGTTGTGCTGCTGCTGGCCCTTTAAGAACCATTTGGGGACATACTGTGGAGTTACTGGGTGGCCACCATTTCCTGTATCAGAAGCACATGGTGAGAACAATGGATGGCGGCCATTTTAACTCACAGACACTGTGTGGACTTTTCAACACGGTGCCATTTCACCTGTGTGCCTCTCAACCCCCTTTTAAGTTTCTTACATGCTTTAGCACCTTTTGTGTTTCTTATCCTGTCTTTTGAATGTCTTACCATGTTTAGTGTATCTTATCATCTTTGGTTTTACACCCCCTTTTAGTGTATCTTATTCCCCCTTTTGCCTCCTTGTGTGTCTTAAGTCCCCTTAGTGCAGGGGTTCCCAACCCAGTCCTCAAGTACCCCCTACCGGTCCAAGATGTAGGGATTACCTTGTTGTGTCTAAAGTGTTTTTTTTTTTTCCTTTTTCTAAAAACGCCTTAGACACAACTGGTTAATCCTTAAATCCTGGACTGTTAGGGGGAACTTAAGGACTGGGTTAGTATTGTATTCCTGATTTGTAAATCTCACATCCCCCTTGTTTGTCTCTTACTCCGCCCAACCTATTTGTGTCACTTACTTCCCCTTGCACCTTTTGTGTCTCTTACTTACCAACAACAGATAAAATCAAAAAGGATAACATAACAAAAGTCCTAATCACTTACTCAGGTCTTCAAAGTAAAACTTCTGCCCAGGGGGACTCTGGCAAGGAAGATGGTGACTCACTCAAAATTTGATTTTGGCCCCAAGCAAGTACAAAACACATTTCAGTATCCTTAGATATATACCCTGTGGATTACCAATCCTGGCCCAGAGGTGGAGGCAAGGCATGCCTATAGAGACAAAAAAATGACCACCCCCTTGTGTTCCAGACCAACATCATTCCAAATGGAAACATTTGGTTCTATTTCTATCTATTTATGTACTTGCGACAGAAATAATAATTTCATCTATGAATTTGTTACCATTTTGCCATTCCATAGATATGTCTTATTTCTTACTTGTGACCCAATATAGTGGACATCACAATGTGGTTAGGTTACGCAAATCATGTTTAGGCTTGATTAGAAGATTGTGCTTGTCTCATTCTAAAGATAATAAACATGAGGCTTAATTATTAATGTTTCTTTTGGATATGATACTGAAACACAAGGTTTTTTTTTTTTTAAAGCTAATTACCATTCATATCAAAGGACTCCCCATCTAAGAGGGAATCTAGACATATGGCAAATTAGAGAGTTAGTTTATGTTTAAACCAGACTTCCAGGCCACTTATGTGTGACTTCTCACACCTTACAAAGTAGCTCTGTTGGGGTCCCAGCTTCAAAGAAGAATTTAGGTTGTAAGCTTTGATCACCTATACAATTAAATGATCACCTTGGAATTGACAATACCACCTCTACCAAGAAGCCAGTTCATCCATGCACTACACAAATTACATTAAATGACAATATTCAATAGTGCAACAATGAATTATGCACCCTTGCCGTGACACTTCCCCCAGCAATTTTGTGTATATCCTTATCTTCTCCCCCTGCCCCGTGCTTGCCTTGCAGACCATGGAAGAGAGTCTTCTTTATCCTCTACCTGGTCTGACAGCATGCTGCTTGTTGCTCCCAGCTTCCTATAAGACCGGGTAGAGGATAAGTAGGATCCTCTACCACAGTCCTTGAGGCCCTGCTACATGGAGTGACTGATAGTATGGGGAGCACAGTGTGCCGCCTCCTGCCAGTTACCTGGACATTGCATTCCCATGTCTCTGGGGCCTGCACATATTAGCAAACATATATAAACACAGATACACACGCACACAAACACATACCTCCCAAGTGTACCTTATTTCTACCCTAATGTCACTCTTCTCTATGAGCTCTATAGTGTTGATATGTCTGAGTTTATAACATAACTCCACTGCAATAATACTCACAGTAATGTGTCTTTAAAGCACAATAAATGTGTTTAGAACTCTATGTCTATGTAAATAAGATACATTGTTTTTATTCTAAATGATATTTTAGTTGCATAAATTGTTATTAGCAAGACACCTAATATTTCTCAGAGCAGCCCGCCCCTGGCCACAACCCTTAAATTAAAGTGTCCCTCTTTGTCCATTTGAAAGTTGTGAAGGTATGTATAATTTAATAGTTTTAACTAACCTCCTTTTTGCATACCTTTTATGGTGTGGGAGGGTAGTTTCCCTGGGTTTTCTGTGGTTCTTGCTGCTGGCTATGACTGATGGGAATCTTGGGCTAGTGCATACTCCCCCTCGTCTGCTCTCACTGTGAGGAAGTCACCTGAGCTCAATTACTCCCAGCATTGTTGGTATGACAGAGGCCTGGTTGCACCATTAAAATAATGTGGTACACTTTTAGGCCCATAATCAGAGATGCCGATTGGGTGGCCCCAAAGGTGAGGGCCATCTAAAGGGCCCCCTGCAGCTTGCGGGCCACAGTGTGGTCGCATCCAAGTAACCTGGTGGAACACTATACTACACCTTTATTCTCACAGTAGATGGCTGTCTTGAGAAGAAGGTGCTTAATATAAAAATAGAGAAACACTCATATCCTCCTTTTAGCCCCTATAGCTCCCATGGCTACTAGTGTCCAAATGGGGAATTATAATGGCAGTATAATTGCTAATGTTCAAATAACCAGACTCTTGACATGAACTATACCATGGTCTATAAGTTGCAACAGTTCCCCGTATGGAACCCTGTCTCTAATATTCAGTCAGTATCCTTTTTATAGGTCTCTTGATCTTTGCTGGAATAGTATGGATTAAGATACCTTGCTTTGGTTTGGCATTTTGAGCTGCCATGTTTTGGAGAAGATGGCTTCCAGCAAGAGACTTTGCTCTGGTGCCCAGTATCTAGTCCAACCTTATGAAATACATGAGCCCACTAAATCTCACAAACTTGTCTGCCATGAGTGAATCATTGCATTAAATCTAACTGCATTGTAGGGTTCTAGGATCATACTCTCATAGTACTAGTCCTGTGACAAACCTGTTGTGTATTTGTGAATGTTTTGCAACTTGCCTTTTGTTACTTGCATATTACAATTTTTTTTGCGTTATTGTTTTGTTGTGCATCTTTTACCTTAGTTCCTGTCTAACTCTGTCTCTCTCATGCTGGCATCACAAACCTGTTGTGCTAGTCTCTTTCTTTTGTCCTGGCATCACACACATGTTGTATGAGCCTCATGTGATGCATACTTAGGTCTCTGCCCTCCTCTTATCATGCAGGCATCACATTCTTGCTGAAATTCACACGTCTATATTTAGGATTCCCATGTTCCTTCTTATATTTAACATACACAGGACAAATAATAGAAATACAGTAAACTAGTTCAGTGAAAACATTATATGAGTCCTTCCTTTCTGGTAACACAGCCCAAAATACAAATTGTGACAGTATTTAATGATGCCATAGTCAGTGGATTAGAATCAATCATACTGGCATTAAAGTAATGCCAATGTGAGGTGTGTATATATAAAGAACATGTTGGTCTTTAATTAAAAAAGGCCCTCCTCTGATTGGTTATGATAGTGCTTGATGCTGTGTCCAATTGCAATTGAATTTAAAGTTGTACTCGGTGTGAAACATAAAGAAAGAATTGTAGGATATTTTTTTCAGCACACTATTTTTGCTGAGGTTTGTGCAAATCTTTTGTTAACTCATCGCAGCTCAGTGTTTAGTAAAATAACTGCTGCAATTTTGTACATTTAACATTGATCATGCAATGCCACAATAGCTGGCAACAATAAGACCCCAAAGCAGAGGCAGCTCTAGGCTTTACAAGGCCTTAGACGAAAAGTGAAAATGAGGCCCCCACTGACACTCCTAATGGAAAAAAATGCAAGCAATAATCAAATTAACTGGCCAGGGACCGTGGTGTCTAGTGATGGTTCCTCCTTCCTGTTTCCACTTTGCATGTGACACACCAATACACCTTGAGCCCACACCAAGCCGCACATACTCACACACATGCTTCCAGACACATACAGTTGTAATCTTATTCAGCCCCCTTTTGAAGATTAGGTCTTTTGTCAAAATGTACAGACTTTCAGCCATTTCAGCTGTTCAATGAACGCATCAAACAAAAGCAATTGAAATAGCTCAACACAACAAATGCTTCAAGTAGTTTCTCCAAACTCAACTGAAAATGCAATTTATAATAACTTCTCCAATCTCAACATTTTTCAACCCCCTAAATAGAATCCCTTACAACAGCACACATGTATGCAGGTAGTGGTTATTGTGTGGTGCGACCCATTATACCCACAAACCCGCTCCCCCCTCCTCCACCAATTAAGACCAGGAAACGTAAATGTGGTATAAACAGGCCACAGCTTTATTCATAAATAACAAGTATAAAAATATAAACCAATTTTAACTATCCTTTAATATGAGCATGATGTAACTCAGACTCGTCCTTGCCAACCGGACCATAACAACTCTAGAGTACCCCCTTCCGGTGGACCTGCCCTGCCCCCTCGTCCAAGATAACTGGCCTTCACCTTGGCCTTCCAATTCCCCATGCCAACCTCTGGCCGCCTTTCCTGGCACGGAGGGCACGCCCAATTACCAAAACATTTTCCGAGGTTATGGGAGGGACCAGACCCAGCATTCCTTCTTCCAGTGTACTCCGTTTCCCAACTGGTTTGGCAAGGACCATACCCGCCAGCTGTGACAAGAAAGAAAATTAGTGATACGCAATAAGATAACAATCAACAACAAAGGGCGGGAGGGAGGGCAGATGTTACCAGCCATTATTTCTAAGATGGCTGAAGTAAGGGGACAAAATGACTGCTATTTATATGACCCCACCCCACCTCTAACCTAAGTGACACCCCCACTTGTGACATCTACACCCACCACACCCACACTTGCCTCCTATCCGGCTAGCTTTCAGCCCGCCTCCTCTGGGCCTTATTCAAAATAGGTGTTGTCTTAAGCACAGCTGATGCAACTAATCAATTACTTCATTAGTTGCACCAGGTGTGCTTGAGCTGGAACACTTTAAATATCTGAACTGGCCAGGGGTTTGTTGAGTGTCATGTTTGACTGCATGTCAAAAATATGGCTAATTAAAAAAATATGGTCCACAAAGTTAAGAAAAGAGATCATCGCCCTTCACAAACAAGGAACAGGATACAAAAAGATAGGGAAGGCACCTGAATGTTCCTCGAGACACACAGTCGGAAGCATAGTTGGCAAGTACAAAGTTGAAGGAACAGTGGTTACACTAATTGGACTGGACTGAAAAAGGAAGCTATCAATGGCTGCAACCAGATTTATGATTTTTTCTGTAGCAGGACTTTGTGGCAACAGGCACTGAGATTTCAGTGAGCACAGTTAGGCACGTAATAAATGAATAAAGCTTCCATGCTCACCATTACTGACCCAAAAGCACAAGAAACTTTTGCTGTAATATGTTCAAAATCATATAAATAAGCTGCAGAAAGTTTAGGATTCCGTTCTGTGGAACGATGAAACAAAACTGGAACTTTTCGCCCAATGAATCAGTGGTATGTCTGGAGGGAGAATAATTAAGCATATACTGAAAAGATCACTCTAACCTACAGTTAAGCATGGTGGTGACTCGGTACTGCTTTGCATCCTCTGGCACTAGAAACTTGCAGCGTGCGGAAGGCTAAATGGATTCATTGAAGTATCTGGAGATTCCAGAAGAAAACATCTGTGAGGAAGCTGGAGCTTTGTTGTCATTGGATCTTCTATCAAGACAATTATCCCAAGCATACCTCAAATTCCACCAAGGCTTGGTTGCAGAAGAAATCCTGGAAAAATCTACAGTGGCCATCAGTCACCTGACTTGAACTCCATAGAAAATCTCTGGTGGGATTTGAAGAAGGCGGTTGCAGCACACAAAACCAAGGATGTTATTGAACTGGAGGCCATTGCTCATGAGCAGTGGGCTAAGATTCCTCAGGAACGCTGCCAGAAGCTGGTGTCTGGCTATGCACCTCATCTGAAGCAGGGCATAACAAAAGGGTGCTTTAATAAGTAATAAAGATGGCTTGCCATGAAAAGGTTGAACAATTTTTAAATTCTTTATTTTTTGCCAAGACGGTCATCAATTTTCATGTCAGTTACAATCAGGTGACCCAATACACAGTTGACATATACAGGGAGTGCAGAATTATTAGGCAAGTTGTATTTTTGATGATTAATTTTATTATTGAACAACAACCATGTTCTCAATGAACCCAAAAAACTCATTAATATCAAAGCTGAATATTTTTGGAAGTAGTTTTTAGTTTGTTTTTAGTTATAGCTATGTTAGGGGGATATCTGTGTGTGCAGGTGACTATTACTGTGCATAATTATTAGGCAACTTAACAAAAAACAAATATATACCCATTTCAATTATTTATTATTACCAGTGAAACCAATATAACATCTCAACATTCACAAATATACATTTCTGACATTCAAAAACAAAACAAAAACAAATCAGTGACCAATATAGCCACCTTTCTTTGCAAGGACACTCAAAAGCCTGCCATCCATGGATTCTGTCAGTGTTTTGATCTGTTCACCATCAACATTGCGTGCAGCAGCAACCACAGCCTCCCAGACACTGTTCAGAGAGGTGTACTGTTTTCCCTCCTTGTAAATCTCACATTTGATGATGGACCACAGGTTCTCAATGGGGTTCAGATCAGGTGAACAAGGAGGCCATGTCATTAGATTTTCTTCTTTTATACCCTTTCTTGCCAGCCACGCTGTGGAGTACTTGGACGCGTGTGATGGAGCATTGTCCTGCATGAAAATCATGTTTTTCTTGAAGGATGCAGACTTCTTCCTGTACCACTGCTTGAAGAAGGTGTCTTCCAGGAACTGGCAGTAGGACTGGGAGTTGAGCTTGACTCCATCCTCAACCCGAAAAGGCCCCACAAGCTCATCTTTGATGATACCAGCCCAAACCAGTACTCCACCTCCACCTTGCTGGCGTCTGAGTCGGACTGGAGCTCTCTGCCCTTTACCAATCCAGCCACGGGCCCATCCATCTGGCCCATCAAGACTCACTCTCATTTCATCAGTCCATAAAACCTTAGAAAAATCAGTCTTGAGATATTTCTTGGCCCAGTCTTGACGTTTCAGCTTGTGTGTCTTGTTCAGTGGTGGTCGTCTTTCAGCCTTTCTTACCTTGGCCATGTCTCTGAGTATTGCACACCTTGTGCTTTTGGGCACTCCAGTGATGTTGCAGCTCTGAAATATGGCCAAACTGGTGGCAAGTGGCATCGTGGCAGCTGCACGCTTGACTTTTCTCAGTTCATGGGCAGTTATTTTGCGCCTTGGTTTTTCCACACGCTTCTTGCGACCCTGTTGACTATTTTGAATGAAACGCTTGATTGTTCGATGATCACGCTTCAGAAGCTTTGCAATTTTAAGAGTGCTGCATCCCTCTGCAAGATATCTCACTATTATTGACTTTTCTGAGCCTGTCAAGTCCTTCTTTTGACCCATTTTGCCAAAGGAAAGGAAGTTGCCTAATAATTATGCACACCTGATATAGGGTGTTGATGTCATTAGACCACACCCCTTCTCATTACAGAGATGCACATCACCTAATATGCTTAATTGGTAGTAGGCTTTCGAGCCTATACAGCTTGGAGTAAGACAACATGCATAAAGAGGATGATGTGGTCAAAATACTCATTTGCCTAATAATTCTGCACTCCCTGTACAATCAAAAAACATGTCCTAATACAGAAAAGCATACCAAAGTTTCTTCAAACACAAATATTAGACATTTATAGGTATACATGCATGGGCGCTGGACCTGAAGACGATCCGTCAGTTTTTTTTTTAATAGAATATACAACAATATTAACAACAGGGAAGAGAGTATAGCTTGGTGCCTAGCTTAAGAACATCGGTGAGTAGTAGAAAAAGATTAAGGCGTATGTGATCTCCCTTCTACCAGCCCCAATGCCTTTCGTCCCGCTGGTAGACAAACATGGAAACCACAGACCCACCTTTATGGATGGTTGGCACCACAGGAAAAAAGAAGTAAAGGGAAGAGGAGGGATGCTGCTGGGGTACGCGAAGAGAAGGTAGGAGTGGGGCCATAGAGGCGCACAAAGGTGATCACTCCTCTCCTCCACTCCTCAAAGGTGATCTAGTCTGGGGGATATCCCCAGAGGGATCCTGAAAGTCCCCCCCAGTAGGGGATAAAGGACGAATCCACAGCCAGATCAAAAGGCAGGTTAAACTATATATGTAATATGCAATGGTGGCACACAAATTCTTCATTCTTTCTCGAATCTGAAAACTGCATGTTTGTTTTTTTTTCCTTCTCCCTCATACTTACCGCATGTACTCACAATGTAAATTTATAAATACTTTAATAAAAAGATATAAAAAAAAAAAAAAAAAGGAAGAATCCAGCAACCTTTCAAGACGGGAAGTGTGGAGGAATTGGGGACTGAACCCACTCTGCTCATCCCCTAGCTGCCCACATTGCTGGCCATCCAAGGGGAGGTTGAATCATTTTGAGACTGGAAAAGTCATTAAAAGTTTCATTTTCAGTTAAATTTGAGGAATCTACTTGAAGCCTTTGTGTTGAGCTTTTTCAATTGCATTTGTTTGAATTGTTCATTGCAAACAGCTGAAATGAGTCTGTGCCATCACCGGATTCCACAATGTGGTCTGTTGCCCAAACAGACCATGTAGCATTACAGGGCCTCTTGTGGACCCCAAAGCATGGCCAGCCCTCTTAACAGATTATGGGCTGTACCCTCCTGATGGTGGCCCTGGGAGCCTCTGGTTACAGTTAGTAACTACCTCACTTCCCCCAGCTCAATCTCCCAATCTCACCCTCAGCTCCTTCTAGCTCCGTCTCTAATCTCCATCAACTTCTCTCCCCATCCAGCTGCACTCCCTCTCTCTTTTCCACCCAGCTCCATATCCCTCTCTGCCCCATCTACCGTCAGCTCCATCTCCCTCACTCCCACTCAACTTCTCTCCCATCTGTTCCATTAACCTCTCACCCCTCGCAGCCCCCATCTCCCTCTCTCTCACCCAGCTCCATCTCTCTATCTCCCCCAAAGGTTCATCATCTCTGTCCATGCCCAGCCCAATTTCCCTCTTTACCCCAGGTCAATTCTC
The DNA here is from genome assembly GCA_933207985.1 of Pelobates cultripes. Taxonomy (NCBI): domain Eukaryota; kingdom Metazoa; phylum Chordata; class Amphibia; order Anura; family Pelobatidae; genus Pelobates; species Pelobates cultripes. The sequence continues at coordinate 218,744,329 of OW240914.1, read as the reverse complement.
CCCGCCCCCCCGCTTTATCTCCCTTTCTCCTCTGATCCCCATTTGTTTCTCTCCCCCAGAACAATAAATTGTAAGGCCAATAACTCAGGGGCCAATAAGGGCCCTTAACTAATTATGGCTGTACCCTCCTGATGGTGGCCTTGGGAGCCTCTGGTTACAGTTAGTAACTACCTCACTTCCCCCAGCTCAATCTCCCAATCTCACCCTCAGCTCCATCTCCCTCTCTCCCTTCCACTCTCCTCTCACCCCTCAGCTTAATCTCCCTCTCTCATATCCAGCTCCATTTCCCTCTCTCCCCTCCATCCGCCCTCATACCTGAGCTCCATCTCCCTCTCTGCCCCCAAGTTTACCAACCTCTCCTGGAGGTTAATCAACCTCTCCCCCCTCCCAGCCCAATTTCTCAAACACAGATCCATTTCTCTTTCTCCCACCCAGATTTATCTCCATCTCTCCCCTCAGCTCCATATATCTCTCTTGTCTCAGCTCTATCACCCTCTCTACCACTCAGCCCCATCTTCCTCTCTCCCATCTCCATTTCCCTATCTCTCCTATCCTTCTAGCTCCGTCTCTAATCTCCATCAACTTCTCTCTCCATCCAGCTGCACTCCCTCTCTCTTTTCCACCCAGCTCCATATCCCTCTCTGCCCCATCTACCGTCAGCTCCATCTCCCTCACTCCCACTCAACTTCTCTCCCATCTGTTCCATTAACCTCTCACCCCTCGCAGCCCCCATCTCCCTCTCTCTCACCCAGCTCCATCTCTCTATCTCCCCCAAAGGTTCATCATCTCTGTCCATGCCCAGCCCAATTTCCCTCTTTACCCCAGGTCAATTCTCCCCGCCCCCCCGCTTTATCTCCCTTTCTCCTCTGATCCCCATTTGTTTCTCTCCCCCAGAACAATAAATTGTAAGGCCAATAACTCAGGGGCCAATAAGGGCCCTTAACTAATTATGGCTCCTTAGCTAACATTTATCTGTTCCCAGGTAATTTCCAGCACCACTGACCTGCCATGGTATTCCCAAATGTATTCTCTGTTGCATTGTGACATTTTTGTAAGATGGCCACTACGGTAGCTACAAGCAGTGTCTAAGACAATCTGCTTCTTTAAAGGTCCACTTCATGGAGGTGTGATATCACATCCCATTACAATAAATGTAAAAGACTTCACCCATGAAGTTTATTTGTTTGCGGTACTTCAGCTTTACCCTAATATAAATCATAAACTGACTGTGGTCAAATAATGCAAATATCAAATAAAAATCAATTTTTCCTAAATTTTTGGGCAGAACGGGATGCCTATACCAGGTCTCTAATTTTATTTCTTTAGGATATGACACTATTTTTGTTTACATTCCTTTACTTCAACAGAAAAGTTCAGCCGATAAATCTTTGACTTTCCTCAATCTCTCTACGTAACTATATTAATATGTCTCCAAATATTGTCTTTGGCTCTTGGCAACAGCCATGGAAATTGCTACTTTATGTAATTATTCTCTTCCATCACATTCTCTAGTAAACAAAACAGAAACAAATAGTATATATTTACTTGTCCCTCAAATTCCACATAACCTTGAGTTCCTTTATTCACCTGACTTATAACTCATCGGTGAGCTGAGTTATATGTCCATCTAGCATTACCCCTTAACCCCTTCTATTATTCAACAAACCTTTACAAATAAGTAGGGCCGGACTGGGGATACAAGCAGCCCTGGAAAAAAAATCAATGCCAGCCCCATAAGTCATTGTGTTATGTAGTGTGTGTGCTTTAAAATGTATGTATGTGTATATGTGTACATTTCTTTTTCTTATTCAAAATATTAGTCCTTTAAGGGTAATTAAATTATACAGTAAAGCATACTCACATGCAGACACAGACAATCTTACTGACACAAGCTCATTGATACACAGCCTCACAGACAATCTCATTGATATACATAAGCTCATTTACATAAAAACACAAGCTCACTGATGCACACAAATAAGCTCACTGACAGACAATCTCAATGACACACACAGACTCTGATACACACACAAGCTTACTACAGACAAGCTCACGGTCACACACATGCTCACTACAGACAAGCTCACTGATGCATACACTCTCCCTACAGACAAGCCCATTGACACACACATGCCCCCTACAGAAGAGCTCACTAGGACACAGATGCACTACAGACAAGCTCACTGACACACACGTGCTAACTAGAGACAAGTTCACTGACACACACATGATCACTGACACACACGGTCGCTACAGACAAGCTCACTGTCACACACATGCTTACTACAGACAAGCTCACTGCATACACATGCTCACCACAGACAAGCTCACTAACACAAATTTCCCGGTAGGCCAGTCCGACCCTTCAAATAAATAACCATATTGCTCCATGCAATTGTTACCACTGTCTCAGACCAGGAGGCAGAGATGGAATATATTATACCATTGCAGTGTTAATTTTGTAGACTAACAATTTTTGTCAAATTTTAGTTGACTAAAAGTTTTGAGATTTGAGAACTAAAACAATTCAGAAAACTAAAATACTACTAAAACTAAAATGGCTTTTTAGTCAAAAGACTGACTAAAACTAAATTGAAATTTGCCACCAAAAATAAAAAAAGAACAGAGGGGCTGTAGAAGGGGCAAAAGAGACAGACCAGGACTTGGGAGAGAGACACCTAAAGAGGCTGGGAGGACACAAACAGACAGAGGGGCTGGAGAAGGGGCATAAGAGACAGAGGCTTTAACTAAACCCATTAGATTTTAGTCGTGTCAACTAAAATTTATTCTGTTTTTGCAAGTATGCATCTAGTTGCTCTTTAAACATCTGTATGGGCTCTGATAAAAACACTTCTTCAGGCAGAAAATTCCATATCCTTATTGTTCTCATGGTAAACACTTTCCTTTGCCTTAGACTAAATCTTCTTTCTTCCAGTCTAAACGCATGACCTCGTGTCCTATGTAAAGTCCTGTTTGTAAATGGATTTCCACAAAATGGTTTGTATTGGCCATGGATATATTTGTATAATGTTATCATATCCCCTCTGAGGCGATGTTTTTCTAAACTAAATAGGTTTATATTTGTTACCCTTTCTTCATAGCTAGAATGTTCCATTCCTTTTGTTCATTTTGTTGCCCGTCTCTGCACTTTTTCTAGTGCCATAATATCCTTCTTTAGAACAGGTGCCCAAAATTGTACAGCATATTCAAGATGTGGTCTTACCAGCGATTTATAAAGAGGCAAAATGATATTCTCATCCCGAGAATGAATGCCCTTTTTCATGTATGACAATACCTTACTGGCCTTAGCCACTGCTGATTGACATTGCACATTGTTGCATAGTTTGTTGTCTATAACAATTCCCAAGTCCTTCTCATGTGTGGTTCTCTAATTCGCTTCCATTAAGGGTATAAGTTCTTGATACAGAAGTGCATAACTTTGCATTTTTCTACATTACATTTCTTCTGCCATTTGAGTGCCCAGTCCCCCAGTCTATCTAAATCCCTCTGCAGCAAAGTAATATCTTGCTCACATTGTATTACTTTAGAGAGTTTTGTGTCATCTGCAAACACTGAAACATGACTTTCAATGCTTTTTTCAAGATCATTTATAAACATGTAAAATAGAAGGGGTCCCAAAACAGAACAATGAGTGACACCACTTGCCACCTCTGTCCAGCTTGAAAATGTACCATTAATGAGAACTCTCTGTACGCTATTTTTAAACCAATGTTCTACCCAAGAACAAGAATTGTCTTCTAGGCCGATAATCTATTGTGTGGAACTGTATCAAACGCCTTTGCAAAATTCAAATAGATCACATCCATTGCAACACCCTGATCTATACTTCTACTTACTTCTTCGTAGAATGCAATCAGGATAGTTTGACATGACCTGTGCTTTTTATTAACCTTTTTATTGCTGGTTATCAGTGAGAGCATAAGGAAAATAAAAACATTTCCCAGGAGATGTGCATGGCTTTCTTTCTTTTGAAGTATAATGCAAATACAATGGATTTTTTGTTGTTGCAGGTTTATACAGAGCAGTAGGAGTGTTAGCTTGAGCAGCAATTGGTATGATAACAGTACAGTATTTCCCAGCCAAATACACATAACATAAAAATGTATCACTAGCTTTCATTAAATATAATAAACGTTTAAAAAATGACAATTGTCCTTTAAGGCTGTGCGTATAAGAAAAATCATGGCCACAAGTCACAACAGGCTGAGTACTAAGCAAAAAAAGGGAAGTTGTTAATAAAAAAAGATTTAATAAAACCACAAACAAAAACAAAGAAATAACGTCTCAAATTAATTCTTTATTTTGAAATAATTAGGGCGGATAGAGAATTGTCTTCTATACACCACTCAAAACTGGTAAAACCGTCCGAAGATCCACAGTAACATATATAAAAACAGCACAAAGAATATATTTGAAGTCTACTAGGAGCTAGTATCTAGAAAGAATAAAAAAAAATCAAGCAATGGCTACCTAAATCGCAGTATGTAGTACACCTATAGCTCAGTATTCTGGGATATGTGAAGAAATGTTGTACACCACAGTCCATTCAAATGATTCCACAATATTAAACAGTGTAACTATTTAGCTACAATATATCGACAAAATTGGCAGACCCTTGCTATTTGCAAACTGGAGTCACCAGGGATTGACTGTTTTATGTTTTTATTGACTATCATAGGAATCAAAATATCATATAGTACATTATTCCTTTATGTTCCAGTGAGATATCAGATCACTAAAGTAAGTCTTATACTAAACATAGCTGCAGTTATGCAGTTCTGCAGGAAAGAAAAAAGCAGATGTGTAGTGCGCTCTGTTTAAAAATGTATTTATATTAACAAGAAAGATTAAAAGCACTCACAAGACTCCTTAAGTAAGTATGTGTGACAGATTCATCTGTATTGCTGGTTCGTCTGTTACCCTTTGTTTTCGCTGGATTTCCTGTCCGTATGCCCCTGTTCGTGTGATTACAAAATACCGATTGAAACTACCGAACGAACGACCACCCAGGAGAGGAGTGTGCTGCTGGTTAACCTCTTGGCCCCAATTAGAACGTTGTGGTTAACCGCAGACACCTCTCCATTCCATTCGTACGGGTGGTCGTCGTTCGCATGCCGACCATGAGGCGGCGGCCATTTTGGGACACGAGGAAGCGTAGCGGTGTTCGGTACAAATTCTATGGAACTAAAAACGGACACTTTAATCTACCGAACACCGCTGGAAACTGCTGCCCACCTTCTATTTCGGCGAGGCGCACGAACGCCGGTCTGTTCGGGAGTTTTATACATTCGTATGGACCTTTACCCAGAAAGCCGTCCCATGGAGTCATTCGTATACCGAAGGACTGGTGAAAGACTTTGACTTCATGGCGATTTGACTAGATATATCGGATCTGAGCGCTATTCGGTAGAAATATGCACTCAGATCCAGGCTGTCTGGGGATACGTTACACGAACTATATTCATTCGGTATTTCTTCAGTTATATATTTTAATGTATTTTTCTTACTGTATTTTAAAATGGCGATTGTCTCTATCCTGGGAGATAATTAGGTTTCTTCCTAATTATCTCCGGGGTAGAGAAGAAGGATTTATGGGTAAGATGGGAAGGGCTTATATTGAAGCCACTGCGATTGGCTACTGTCCAATATGTTTTACAGTCTTCCACAAGGTCCCCTCGGGGAGTGTCCACCTTGTGGAGACCTGCATAAATACCGGGCAGGTAGCCCCATTAAACAGATCCTTATTTGACCCTCAAGACGGAGCTTGGTCTCGTTTGTGGGGGAATTATTACTGGGACAGCGCTTTCGTTATTTCTAGCTGTGGAAGGCGTTCGACTGATTTGCTGATCGGGAGTTGCCGTGTTCGTGAACTCCGTTCGGGAGTTTGGCGGTCGGCTGGATAGAAACTGCATTTCTGGAGAGGGGATTATTCACTAAACGGCGGCTTCATCTACCTGGCGGTGAGTGTCGTAACAATTGGTGGCAAGCGACGGGATGAATCCTACCGCCCAGAAGGCCAGCTACACATCCCAGGTTGGAAATGCAGTATGAAGAATTAAGGCGTGCTACCCTTAAAGATATATTGGAACGCAGAGGACGATCAGCGAGTAATCTCAAGAAAAGAGAGATTATTGCCATATTATTGGAAATGGATGCAGCACAGGGAACGGGAAGAGCTGATGTGCCTGGCATACTGGAGTTAACACCCGAGGAGATACAATTTAACCGGGCAGTCCAGATCAGGCTGACACACTTTGGCCCCAACCCCGCAGCAGATATTGTGGTTCAAGTGCAAGCAGCAGTAGCAGCACAACAGGCGCTCCAGGGAAGAGGCGCTGCAGCAGCTGAGGTACCCTATAACAATAATGGAAGGAGGAAGGTACCCTTTGCTGCATTTAGAAATTTTGTAGAAGCTGAAGGAGAGATTGATGGATTCCTGGCTGATTTTGAAAGGCAGTGTGCCTTACACCAGGTACCCGCAGAGGAATGGGTCACCATCCTCTCTGGGAAGTTATCCGGCCGGGCCAGTGAGGCGTTTCGGGCCATCCCAGAGGAGGAAATCACCAGCTACAGGGCAGTAAAAGATGCCCTTTTGGCCAGATACGCTGTAACCCCTGAGGCGTACCGGCGGCGATTCCGGGACACTAACAAACAAGCTGGCGATTCTTATGTGGAGTGGGCATGCCGAGTACACCGCACCGCAGCCCACTGGATGGCAGGGTGCCAAGCGGTAACTGGGGAAGAAGTGCTGCAAGTATTTTTGTTGGAGCACTGCTTTGATCGCTTACCTGCAGGAGTCAGGGAGTGGGTTAGGGACCGCAAACCCGCTACCTTACCCGAAGCTGCTCGTCTGGCTGATGAGTACACTGATGCACGGGAAACTGGACCAGACAGCAACCAAGGTCCCTACCCGAGTGGAGTACAAACCAGCAGCCCCTCCAACCACTGCAGTGTATCAACACCCAGCGCAACGCACCCCCACAATGCCAACAGCGAACAATTATGTTCAGCCAGCCCGGTTCAACGCCCGGGATTACTCACAGCCTATCCGGTGCTATGGGTGTAAACAGTTGGGGCACAAGAGACCGGAGTGTCCATTGAACAATTCCAGCCAAGCCCAGTCGTGGAGAAGACCAGCCGGCGGAAATCAGAAGCCATCCCAACCTTCCGCTCACTGCCTTGAGCAGGAGGAATTTTGGGGTATACTACATGAGGCGGATCCAGTACAAGCAGCGCAGCAGGATAACCGACAACAGCACAGGCAGACCGTTAAACTAAATGGCAAAGCAGTAACTGGTCTGAGAGACACCGGAGCCACTATGACCTTGCTCCAAAAGAACCTTGTTTCAGAACACCAGCACACTGGAAATACTGTGGCAGTGAGGGTAGCGGGAGGTGCAGTGTTCCGTCTGCCTGTTGCCCGGGTTCATTTTGATTGGGGGGTGGGCTCTGGACACGTGAATGTGGGGGTCATGAAAGACTTACCTGCTGATGTTTTGCTTGGGAATGACTTGGCCCCTTTGGTGTCCGCTTATGCTCCAATGGGACCTGCTGATATCAACCCAGTGACTACCCGTGCCCAGACCCGTGCTGCTGGAACCAGCCCACCTGCTGCTGAGACCCAGGTAAGACCCGATTCCCCAACTGGTACCCTAGAACAGACCTTTGTTAGCTGGGATTCCCCAGAGGAGTTTGGGAGGGAAACCCAGACAGATTTGACGCTCCAGAAGTATAGGGACAGAGCGGATACTGGAGAGGAAGGAGTAGATGGGGAACGGTATGAGTGGGTGGGGGACAGGTTGTATAGGATCCCCAAGCTTTCCCCGAAAAGTGTTGCCCCTCCGCCGAATCGACAGCTGGTGGTGCCCGCAAAATACCGGCAGGAGATTCTGCGGATAGGGCATGATGTTCCGCTAGCTGGACATCTAGGTTCTCGCCGCACAGCCTATAGGATCATGCAGAACTTCTTTTGGCCAAACTTTAATCAGGCTGTGCGGATATATTGTAGTACGTGTGACACATGTCAACGGGTAGGAAAGCGGGGGGACCACCCAAGAGCTAGGCTTATGTCTATGCCTATCATTGGGGAGCCCTTTGCCCACATAGCCGTTGACATTGTGGGTCCACTGGCCAGGGCTAGTCCATCCGGTAAGAAATATATTCTCACCGTGGTGGATTATGCCACTCGCTATCCAGAGGCAGTAGCACTGTCTAATATAGAGGCAGAGACAGTTGCTGATGCCCTGGTTAGGATTTTTACCAGAGTCGGGTTCCCTCAAGAGATTCTCTCTGACCAGGGAACCCAATTCACCGCTGTGCTCACCCAGCAACTGTGGAAGGTGTGCGGTATTAAACCGCTGCTTAGCTCACCTTACCATCCACAGACTAACGGTCTCTGCGAGCGATTTAATGGCACCCTCAAACAGATGCTGAGGACCTTTTCTGACACTTGCAGAGACTGGGAGCGATTCCTGCCTCATCTGTTGTTTGCCTACAGAGAGGTGCCTCAGGAATCTACTGGGTTCTCCCCCTTTGAGTTGCTATATGGGAGAAGGGTCCGCGGACCCCTAGATCTCATTAGAGGCCACTGGGAGGGGGAGACAGAGCAGGAAGGGACCCCCATAGTGCCGTATGTTCTGGAACTCCGGGACCGCATGGAGAAACTGTCCCTAATGGTAAGGGAGAATCTCCAGGTGGCTCAGGGGAGACAGAAGAGGTGGTACGATCGGGGTGCCCGACAGCGAGTTTTCCAGGTTGGGCAGAAAGTACTAGTGCTCAAACCTGTGAAGGCGAACAAGATGCAGGCATCTTGGCAGGGCCCGTATAAGGTGTGATACTACCTACCTTATAGCCAGCTGTTCAGATGAAAGGATCCAGCGATCCTTCCATGTGAACATGCTAAAGGAGTATCAGGAGAGACCAGAGAATGTCGCTGCAGTATGTGCCCCTGCTGCAGATGATACAGAAAGTTTACCCTTACCAGACCTGTTAGAGAGGGACCCCCAGACGGATCTTACTAGCCTAGTACAGCTAGGGGACAGATTGAGCGCTACCGAGAAGGGCCAGGCAAGACAGCTTTTGTGGGAGAAGCAGGCGACCTTCTCCCAAGAACCTGGTTACACTACCCTAGCTGTACACAAGGTAGAAACCCCGGGACAGAACCCCCTGCGACAACCCCCTTACCGTATCCCTGAAGCAGTCCGGGAAGGAATGCGGAAGGAGATACAGGAGATGACCCAGCTGGGGGTCATCGAACACTCCGATAGCCCGTGGGCCTCGCCTGTAGTCCTGGTGCCCAAGAAGGATGGGACCACCCGGTTCTGTGTGGACTACAGGCGTCTCAATGAGCGGACCACCACTGACGCCTACCCGATGCCCCGGGTAGACGAATTGCTAGATCGCATTGCCAGGGGGCGCTATCTGACCACCATAGACCTGTGTAAAGGCTACTGGCAGATTCCCCTGGCCGAGGATGCTATCCCCAAGTCGGCCTTCGTCACCCCATTTGGCCTGTACCAATTTAAGGTCATGCCATTTGGGATGAAGAATGCCCCGGCTACCTTCCAGCGCATGGTGGATAGACTTCTTGATGGATTCCAGGAATTTGCTTGTGCATACCTGGATGACATTGCGATCTACAGTGAGTCCTGGGAAGAACACCTGGTACATGTAGGGGTAGTACTGGACAAAATTCGGGCCGCTGGCCTGACATTGAAGCCAGAGAAGTGCCATTTAGGCATGGCTGAAGTGCAGTACCTGGGTCACAGAGTAGGGTGTGGGAGCCAGAGACCAGAGCCAGCCAAGATAGAGGCAGTTGCCAACTGGCCCACACCTATCACCAAGACCCAGGTGTTAGCCTTCCTAGGGACAGCAGGGTACTATAGACGCTTCGTCCCCGACTACAGCTCTATTGCTAAACCCCTGACTGACTTGACCAAGAAAAATCTTCCTAAGCAGGTCCTGTGGTCTCCGGCTTGTGAAGCTGCGTTCCAAGCACTCAAACAGGCTCTTGTGAATGCCCCTGTCCTGGCTGCCCCAGTCCCTAACAAACGTTTTCTCGTCCATACAGATGCTTCCATGTATGGACTGGGGGCTGTGCTGAGCCAGGTCGGGGAAGATGGAGGAGAGCACCCTGTCGCATATCTCAGTAGAAAGCTGTTACCCAGAGAAGTGAGTTATGCGGCAGTGGAGAAGGAATGTTTGGCCCTGGTGTGGGCATTGAAGAAGCTAAGCCCGTATTTATATGGACAGGAATTTTCCCTTGTGACGGACCACAATCCCCTTGTCTGGCTTAACCGGGTCTCTGGAGACAATGGCAGACTGCTGAGGTGGAGTTTAGCACTACAGCCATATAACTTCACCATCACTTATCGACCCGGTAAGCAGAATGGGAACGCAGATGGATTGTCCAGGCAAACCGACATCCTCACCCCATCTTAGTCCGGTCATCCCCACGTTGACCCGCTAAAGGGTCAAGCCGGGTCTGCCGGAGTGTCCCACAAGGGGGGAGCCGTGTGACAGATTCATCTGCATTGTTGGTTCGTCTGTTTCCCTTTGTTCGCGGAATTGCCTGTTCATAACCCCGTTCGTGTATTTGCAAAATACCGATTGAAACTACCGAACGAACGACCACCCAGGAGAGGAGTGTGCTGCTGGTTAACCTCTTGGCCCCAATTAGAACGTTGTGGTTAACCGCAGACACCTCTCCATTCCATTCGTACGGGTGGTCGTCGTTCGCATGTCGACCACGAGGCAGCGGCCATTTTGGGACATACGAACACAGAGCGGTGTTCGGTACAAACTGTATGGAACTAAAAACGGACACTTAAACTACCGAACACCGCTGAAAAGCTGCTGCCTACCTTCCTTTTCGACAAGGCATGCGAACGTCGGTCGTTCGGGAGTTTTATTCAGTCGTATGGACTTTTACCCCGACAGCCATCCCATGGAGTCATTCGTATACCGAAGGACTGGTGAAAGACTTTGACTCCATGGCGATTCGACTAGATACATCGGATCTGAGCGCTATTCGGTGAAAACATGCCCTCAGATCCAGGCTGTCTGGGGATACGTTACACGAACCATATGCATTCGGTATTTCTGTAGTTATGTATTTTAATGTCTTTTTGTTACTATAATTTAAGATGGCGATGGTCTCTACCTTGGGAGATAATTAGGTTTCTTCCCCAATTATCTCCAAGGTAAAGAAGACGGAATTATGGGCAAGATGGGAAGGGCTATTATTGAAGCCACTGCGATTGGCTACTGTCCAATATGTGTTACAGTCTTCCACAAGGTCCCCTCGGGGAGTGTCCACCTTGTGGAGACCTGCATAAATACCGGGCAGGTAGCCCCCATTAAACAGATCTTCATTTGACCCTCAAGACGGAGCTTGGTCTCGTTTGTGGGGGGAATTATTATTGGGACAGCGCTTTTGTTATTTCTAGCTGTGGAAGGCGTTCGACTGTTTGGCTGATCGGGAGTTGCCGTGTTCGCGGACTTCGTTCGGGAGTTTGGCGATCGGCTGGATTTAAACCTGCATTTCTGGAGAAGGGGATTATTGCCTAAACGGCGGCTTCATCTACCCGACGGTACGTGTCGTAACAATTTTTATTTATATATTCAAAAAAAGTATTCAAACCTCCAATATCTCCCTTCCAGATAAGCAGTACATCATCTATGTAGCGCCCGCATAGGACCAGTCTACCCCCTGAGTAGTGCCCCAACTTGATGTAATGTCATTCCCAGTGGGATACATACAAGTTGGCAAAACTGGGGCAAACTTGGTCCCCATGGCGATGCCACACAGCTGCAAAAATAATTGTCCATTAAACCAGAAGAAATTTCGAATGAGTACAAAAGTAACACAATGAATGAGAAAGTCAATTTGTATATTCTGTAAACGCTGGTGGTCGCCCAATGTTTCTCTTATGGTTTCTATCCCTTTCTGATGGGGAATATTAGAGTATAAGGCCGTGATGTCTTCTGTGGCCAGAAGGTATGTGGCTTTCCATTGAATTTGTTGTGAATCTTGCAAAATGTGTCCTTAATATAGGTGTTGTTTAAAGGTACATAGGGTTGGTAAAAAAAAAAAAATCAATGTCCTCGGATAGATTACATGATAAAGAACCAATGCCACTGATGATGGGGCGACCTGGGGGATTGTGTAAATTCTTGTGAATTTTCGGTAAGAAATAGAAAATTACTACCTTGCAGTTGAGGTTAAAGATAAAATCAAATTTATCTTTACTGATGATACCATCCTCCAAGCATCCTCCAAAACTTGGTGTGTATCAGTGAATCCAAAAATGCTCAGTTCACAGGCGGCTAGGGCTCACACACTACGGTATGGGGTGATTGTAGCCCCTAAAATTTCAGGATTTATCAAATTTAGAAGGTTAAATCCAAATCAATCTGAGGAGCTCCTGCAGCCCACGTCCTGCTTGCTTGGCCTCTAAGCCCCTTCCCTAATATATTTCTTATTTCAACTAATGATGATAACACTAATCGCCCGATGGCCTTGATTTAATTCTAATCACGGAAAACATTTGATAAACTGATTACTGGGAGGGGCACAAAACGTAAGTGAGACTTGCCTATCAGAGTGCTCTGATTGGTTGGCTTACGAGACAACCAATCAGAGCACTCTGAACGAAATTGCATATCGAGGGGAAAGCCCTTATAAGGGCTATTCCCTCCATGCAAGCTCAGACTGCACAGAGCCCTCAGTGGGCTAGCTTGGATTTGATTTTTATGCTTATCTGCTTTTTTTCTACCTGGCAATGCTATTTTGTTTTTTAATTTTAAAAGTTGTATTGGAACTTAATGGGTTTTTTTTTTTTATTAAAAAGGTAAAGAAAATAAGTTTTAATAAGAAAGAAGAAATCTGATGGCAAGTATAAGAATTTAGTTTATTAGTAGGGAGGGGGAATAACAGGTTGTTTTTTTTTTTTATTGGGGTGTCAAATCCATGTTTAGATCTACTTAGGACACACACATATTGGGATAATGTGACTGTGACGGAACTCCCTGTACACCGGCTGGGTACCTCAGCAAAGCTTGCTTCCTAGCTGGAACCGGGAAACATAAAGCGCCTCTGCACCAATTGCTGCAGCTTGACTGGGGTCCTTCTGGAGCTTTTCCACCCAACCAGACTGCAGCTCTCCTTCCAGGCAGGTACCGTCCCCTCTGCCTATTCCTCTGCAGGCCTTCTTCCAGGCAGGTACCGTCCCCTCTGCCTATTCCTCTGCAGGCCTTCTTCCAGGCAGGTATCGTCCCCTCTGCCTATTCCTCTGCAGCTCTCCTTCCAGGCAGGTACCGTCCCCTCTGCCTATTCCTCTGCAGCCCTTCTTCCAGGCAGGTATCGTCTCCTCTGCCTATTCCTCTGCAGTCCTTCTTCCAGGCAGGTATCGTCTCCTCTGCCTATTCCTCTGCAGCTCTCCTTCCAGGCAGGTACCGTCCCCTCTGCCTATTCCTCTGCAGCCCTTCTTCCAGGCAGGTATCGTCCCCTCTGCTTATTCCTCTGCAGCCCTTCTTCCAGGCAAGTATTGTCCCCTCTGCCTATTCCTCTGCAGTCCTTCTTCCAGGCAGGTATCATCCCCTCTGCCTATTTCTCTGCAGCCCTACTTCCAGGCAGGTATTGTCCCCTCTGCCTATTCTCCTGCAGCTCTCCTTCCAGGTAGGTATTGTCCCCTCTGCCTTTTCCTCTGCAGCCCTTCTTCCAAGCAGATATCGTCCCCTCTGCCTATTCCTCTGCAGCTCTCCTTCCAGGCAGGTATCGTCCCCTCTGCCTATTCCTCTGCAGCTCTCCTTCCAGGCAGGTACCATCCCCTCTGCCTATTCCTCTGCAGCTCTCCTTCCAGGCAGGTATTGTCCCCTCTGCCTATTCCTCTGCAGCTCTCCTTCCAGGCAGGTATCGTCCCCTCT
>OW240914.1:218705383-218730282 GCA_933207985.1 Pelobates cultripes | reverse complement strand
ACACACCCGCTTTAAGGACACTGACTGCTATTCAATCTATAACAGTGAAAAAAGTTTTTTGTTTTTAAATCCAAGCTATTGTGACACCAGATGTAATTGGTGGCACTGACTGGGGAAATGGGCACAGTATGCACTGTGAGCCTGACACAGTAGCTGGCAGCAGTGGCAGACAACTGACTGCTATTCAATCTATAACAGTGAAAAAAGTTTTTTGTTTTTAAATCCAAGCTATTGTGACACCAGATGTAATTGGTGGCACTGACTGGGGAAATGGGCACAGTATGCAGTGTGAGCCTGACACAGAAGCTGGCAGCAGTGGCAGACAACTGACTGCTATTCAATCTATAACAGTGAAAAAAGTTTTTTGTTTTTAAATCCAAGCTATTGTGACACCAGATGTAATTGGTGGCACTGACTGGGGAAATGGGCACTGAGAGCCTGACACAGAAGCTGGCAGCAGTGGTAGACAACTAAGTGCATTTACATTACATAGAAAAAATAAATTAAAAAAAAGCATACCCTTATCCCTAACCTAGCTATGCTTTTCCCTATCTTATGAACAGCAGCTACACTTTCCCTCCTCTTACTAAGCATGCAGCTTGAGAATGAATCTAATATGGATGCTGTCCAGTAGGTGGGAGGGTCTGCTAGGGAGGCTGTGCTGCTAATTGGCTGGAATGTGTCTGCTGACTGTGAGGTACAGGGTCAAAGTTTACCCAATGATGACGAATAGGGGGCGGGTCGAACCGCGCATATGTTCGCCCGCCGTGGCGAACGCGAACATGCTATGTTCGCCAGGAACCGTTCGCCGGCGAACCGTTCGGTACATCACTAGTCAGCAGACAAGAACCCTCCAAACCCAGACCCACCAAGGCTTTGCCCTAATCGCACTCCAACAGGAAGCAAACATAAAGCTGGGGGAAAACGCACCACCCACAGACGCTCAACGAACCACTAATACAGCAACCCATAATCCGGAGACCCACGACCACCCATACAACCACACAAGACCCAACTACCAACCAAAGACAAAACCCAACCCAGACAACCCACCCACCCACAAGAACACAGGGTACACACCAGGGACACATAACCCCTCAACAAGAGGGCCAAACTCACACAGGAACACCCGGCTCATAACGGGAGACACCCCCCCCTGGAGACACCAAGACAGTGGGGCACAGGAAATACACACACGAGAGCGAGAGCCGAGAACCACACAACACCCACTGCAGGAACCCATAGAAAGGGCCGGGCAACAGGCTAGCCATGCAATAGACAAAGATAGACAGGGCTCAGATCAAAAGCGTAGTGGAAAAAGCTACTAGCAGACCCATACTTCACCAAGCCTAACGAATGCACCACCAAGGCCCACGGAGCAGTGATCACCTGGACCGCCCTGACACACCCGACCAACTACGAGTCCAACAACAGCAATATCCAAGGCAGCCACACTACACCCAAAAGGGATACATTACCCCAAAAAAAAAAAAAAACACCTACCCCTAAGGACCCCGGGGAAACACACAGGACACCGCAGACCTACCACACACCAGCTCGCACATGACGATATAAGGAACCACTACAGCATCATACCAGAACAGGCCAACGTTTTTACTAATATTTGAGCTACTGTGAAGACAGCACACCGACTACCATGATATGGTAGAGCAAAACAAACAATCAGCATCTGTACGGACATATTGCCCGCCACCTCTGTTATACGGGCAGAGCCATTGACCAGGCGATGTCGACGCACAAGCTTGAACTAAAAGTCTGAAATCAAAGTACATTAGCCTAATTAATATAAACGTGAAAATAAAAACAATTTAACACATAACACCTGCAGAAACCAACCAACACAAACACCAGCACACACCAGCTAACACAATACAAATCCACAAACCTGCTGATACAAACTACAGCACGACCAAGCCAACACAAGACAACAATATAAACACATTCACACACTTCTGCCAAAAAATAAAAAATAAAAAAAATAATCAAATCTCACAGACACATAATGGTAGCCCACACACCACCTATCGACATCATCACCAAATTTAGATAATGTTTCATATTAGCAGATAATCCATAGAATCAATACCGTTAAATATACGTAACATATGCTTATATACCTAAACTTTTCCGCCCTACCAGGCACCGACTGTTTGAATTTGATTCATACTATGCTTGTTGGTAAATGCCTCTGACATCTGTTAGATAAGAATTGCTTACCTCCCCTGTGTGGGATGACCGCTTATCCAACATCGCAACTCTCACAACATGTGCCAAACTATTAGGCCAGAGGGCAAGAGTAATTCAAGCTCAACATACTGCTGTATACTTTATTTGAATATTTAGATAATGCCTCATGTTAGCAGATAATTCATAGAATCAATATCGTTAAATATACGTAACATATGCTTATATACTTAAACTTTTCCGCCCTACCAGGCACTGACTGTTTTGAAATTGATCCATACTATGCTTGATGGTTAATGCCTTTGACAGATGTTAACTATGATTTGCTTACCTCCCCTGCGTGGGATGACCGCTTATTGAATGAACCAATAAAACAGATTTAAAACAAAGTCAGCAGACAAGAGAACAGCAGGTTTTGCAAACTGTTTTTAGATATATACCCAATGAAAAATGCATAATTAAATGCATGCAAGTTTTAATTTGGGGCATATATATTATTTATTTTGTATTTGGGCAGTGGAATGTACCTTTAACATAAGTCAAATTAAGTCAAATTATACAAACTCACTATTCAAAAGTATATATTTGTAGAAAGCAGACATCCTAGGGTATTAACCTGGTAGTCACATTAATTATTTGCCTTAGCCTGGTGACAGCTCCAAGAAAGATCAGTCAGTCAGTCTGGTGGGCTTTGCTGGACTGTTTCATTGTGAAGCAGTCCAGATTAGCTCAGCACACACCAACTGGCACCAAAAGGCACAGAGTCTGCTTGCAGCCTTGCTGAAGAAGCAGGCAAGCATCAGATTACTGTAACAACTGTCACTATTGGCATGATGCCACAGCGATCAAATGCCTTGGACAGTGTGGTGGAACCAAAGAACAGATTACATTGTCTAAACAGCGTCCAAATATGAAGAATCCTGTCTATTGCCAGACTCCTCACTTTAAACAGCCACTGTAATATCTTATTTGGCCTCAACTACTTGCATTGGTGACAACAATGTAAAGCATACACCCCCATTCACAAATGCAGTTAATGTTATATGTTCCTTTAACTCCCTTTTACTTCCACCACCATGACCACTTCAGTGATTTGAAATGGTCGCGGAGGTAGGAACGTAGGAGTATTTTTGTGCAGTGTTTCTGCTAGTTGCACTCCCAGCACACATGACATTGGCAACCCAAAATTCTGTTCTGTAAAGTAAATTTTGTAAATTAACCTAAAAAAGTTCCCTTTGCAGACAGAGTACCTGAAAAGGGAAGATTTTTTTATTAAATTGAGAATTGTCATAAATTCAAAGTGAAATTCTAATTTTAAACTAATTTTTGCCATACTGGAAGCATTGCTGACTTGCTGACCATTTTGCTTTCCAATTCCTTCAATTATCACAGGGTTACTTACTTAAAGCACCACTCCACACTTCCAAACCCCCCACCAAAAAAAAAAAAAAACACAGTTTGGTAGATATACCCCCAATGAATACATATGTGCATATTTTCATGTATGTATTTATTGGAAATATAGTTTAAAAAGCTTTGTAAACCCCTCCCCTTTTTCCCCCCGGAAGAGACCTTTAGTCTCTTCACAACGAAATAACCAATCAAAAGCCTCTGACTTGGTCCCAACGCGCACAATGTTGACTGCACGTATATATGACCATGCACGTGCGCGCACCCAGTCGCGAGCTGGTCTGAGGTCTGTGAGGGAGGAAGGGGGAGGCAGGCACACTGAAGTAGAGTGCCTGTCACTTCCGTTAGCTCAGAGGAGCTAACGGATGTAGGAAGGAATCCTCCCTGGCTGTTTGATTGACAGCCAAGTGGGAGTTCCCTGGTTAATTTATAAAAGTGCTGATTTCTCACATATACTTGGGATGTTACAAGATCATCCCTCCTTTTACACCTGGGGAAGAGTGGGGAGAGTAGGACTCTGTGACCTAGCTGTAAATAATTTCTTTATTTGATGTTTAAAGTTTTCACAGTTTTATTTCAAGCTCTAACATTTAATATCCTCTTTTTACCCCAACAACTCTTGAGGCCACATGGATGTTGCTGTTGATTTAATTGCAGCTTATTTTAGGCTTTTCTGGATCTGTATGCTTGCGTTAAGTATATTAAATAATCACCACCCACCCCGTAGCCCCATAGGGTAGAGGTCTGTTACCTCGCCTTGGAGCCATCGCTTAGGCCCTAGCGGGCAATACAGAATTTGTTACACTAACCATGTTTATAGTCTGCCACATTGCAAACTAACCTATATATCTAGTGCTCCTTGACTACTAGCTTAATTCTAATTATTGCTATATTATAACCAAAAAAAAAGTTGGGTGTTTAATCTATCCATTGTTTTCCTTTCCCTATTTGTATGCAACAGTTTTAAAGGCATTTTCTGTCGTAATGCTTATCATGTCATGTACCTCCCCTTGAAGCCATCGCCTATTCCATAGTGGGCAATACAGGATTAGCCAGAATACCTAGGTTTATATTCTGCCACAATGCCAACTAGCCTACATATCTAGTGCTTCTTAAATACTAGCATAATTCTAGCTGTTTGATAATCTATAAATGGGGTGTTTCATTTCGAAGTTGTTTTTTGTTTTTATACTGTATGCATGCAACAGTCTTGATGGCATTTTGGGTCGCAATGCTTATTATTTCTTGTACCACCTGCAAAAATAAAGAATAATATATATATATATATATATATATATATATATATATAGTGAATAGAGACCTAGATATAAGTCTAAATAACCCTACTTGAAGATTTATAGTCCATTATATAGTTTATATTTTAGTCATTTTCTAAGGCTACTTTGTTACTTGACAATATTAATAAATCATAGTTAAGCCTTTAAAAAAAAAAATTTAAAACAGCTAAACTGGAAAAACAAATTCTAAGTCAGCTAACCTTTCCGTTCATTTACTCTGGCCTTTTCACTTTGCATTCTCACTTTAAAGAATAACCTTACTAATTCCCAATTAAGCATTAAGACAACATTTAACTAGAACCTGGTCACAATCACTTCCTTTATATCAGGGATGCCCAATAGGTAGATCCCCAGATATTGTAGGACCACAACTTCCAAGATGCTTTGCATGCTTTTACAATGACAAACCATCATGGAAGCTGTAGTTTAAAAACATCTGAGGATTTACCAGTGTTCTGTTCAAAAAAACATTTGCAAAAATGTGTAAAGGGAAAGTACGCCAATGGAATGTCCTGCTAATCCCACAAGTTTCCATGGTGATTGTCGCATCACTTTTAGTACTGGTGAAGTGGTGAGGGATTACCAACGTATGCTAGGAGGGACTATGATGACAAAAACATTAGACTAGATACATTATTTGTAGCCTCCTTTCTTTGCATAGCTTTATGATGTAGATTGTGACACTGCTTGTATAAACATAAAGAAATACTTCTTGGATGTATTATTATTATTATATGTCTTCTACTGTACGTGTAACATTGTATTTCTAAAGTAGTGTATAAATAAATTAAAAATATTAACCTTTTACAACAGGAAGAAACAATAGCCAAGATAAGCACCACATGAGAGCACGACAAGACTCATTGGGAACACGCAAATGCTTAATCCAACTGTGAATGAGGGAAATGTCTTACTGGAATGCTATTGATTCTTTCCCCTCCCCCCTTTTTCCTTTCTGCAACCCCAGTTTCATTATCCGAAAATTAATAAAAATTGTCAAATTGAAAAAAAAAAAATTAACCTTTTTAACACCACTTTGAACCACTGGGTGTCAGTATAGCCAAGTCATTTTAACTGTACTGCGCAACTAAAATATCCAGCACAATAGTGTTATACTGTATACTCGATGAGCATATGCATTATATAAACAGTATAGCAGTAGGGAAATAGAACTGTATTCCTAACGCTAGTGTGTCCCTCTGCCACTGAGGCCCTACCCCATCACACCCATTGATTAAAGGGTTAAAAAAAACTTCTTTTTTTTTTAAACGTACTGCTTTCCAGCACTGATCTCTGCGCTGAATCGCTCCATGATGCTGATGGGCGAACCTAATTCACATTCATGTCAAGAAATGAAAGCGCATGAGATTTTACCCATAGGAAAGCACTGAATCTATGCTTTCCGATGGGTAAGTTCAAGACACAGGACGTCCTCTCACTTTATTAAGGCTGATGTGAGTGTGGGGCCGGAATAGACTCTATCATTGCACCTCCCTTGTCTGTGCCTCCTCTCAGCCTTCTCAAGTGGGCTCTCCCTGTAGTTGGGACCTGCACTCACTTCCCTCCAGCATCGCTGATATTACATCGCTGTTAAATGGCCCCTCTTCACAAATATCCCAGGTCAGGAAATTCTGCTGCAGTTCTCTCTCTCTGCTACTGCCAAGATGGCTTCTCGCTTCTCTCTCCTGTGGCACTGTAACCACCTCCCCCCCCCCCAAAGTTTTATATGCCAATAGTGGCACCTGAATAGTGTGACCTACAGACAAATGGTTTAACTCCTTGAAGTAAGAGTTTGCAAAGGGGTGTCCTGACACTATAACAACTTAATTTATATAAATTTGGTATAGTAACCAGAGTGTCCCTTTAACACAACTGAATATACTCACTGTACTCACAGATTAAAGCATAATACATTACAAGCAGAGTAGAAATATGATATATTTATTTTACAGTGCAGAGGGACTGCATCCACCTTGTCCGCATTGATAATGCAGAATTAACAGTTCCATGTTATAAATGTCTATTTCATTGAACCATGTTGACCACCTGGAAGCACTGGTTAACTCATATCAATCACAGCTAATCAATGTCATTTAAGTTGGATCAAATTGACAATGAAAATGTGGAAGCATTATCAATGTGACCAAAATGGGGGCTGTCCCTCTACAGTCTGTATAAAACCATTTGTAAACAGTGTAATAATAATCCATGGGACCATGCCAAGGCAGCCTGGGGAATCTAGCCACTGCTGTCATCTGTGGTGTGTATATAGTTTTGAGTGACCCTGTATGTTTAATCATCCACATATTTATCTAAGTAAAGGCAAAAAATATCCTAGCAATTTGTATCAGTCCAACAGCTGGAGGGTGGCAGCTTTTTCTTGCATACATATGCATTTTATACCCCAAAATTTGGAATCTCGAAACTGAATTATTCAAAACCAGACTAACAGGGTTATTTATTAAAGTAAAAATTCAAGGTGAATTCAAAGTGAATGTGAAAAGGTAAGGCCAGGGTAGCCAAAATGAAAGCCAGTCAGTTTGGCAACTTTGACCTTAAATTTTAAATTCACTTTGAATTCAACTTGAGTTATCTTTGTCAATTGTAACTCTTAGCCTGACAAACTCTGCCACAAGCAGTGTCACACTCACACCCTACTCTCCAGACATTGTATCACAGAATGAGTCATAAGGTAGAGCCTCAGTCATCCGGTCAAACATGGCACCTGGCCAGAAGGCACACATGATGGTAACAGGTTTGTCAACACCGGGCAGAACATCACTGATACAAACTAAAATACTTTGACTTAAAATTTGGTTTGTCTGAATAGTTTCATCAGAAAATATATTCAGCCAAACTGAATTATGTCCATGTAATAATTCCACAAAGGCTAATTAACAAATAACAACATATGAGGGCGAATATGATCCCCATATTGGTAAAAGGGAGTATAAATACAAGGTTCAAAACCTCCCACAAATTATTAGCTGCTATGCCGGAGGTTGGGCCATGTGTATTAAACAGGAAACAGACAGGGACTGCTCCTTGTCATAAAGACTAGAGAAGTTCAGCTATTGCTGCCCAGTCTCTAATGCAATAAAGGGTGCAAAAAATAAAGATTAAAGTGGGCTGGACATAGTGTCCCCCCTGTAACCTCGCCCATGGCCAGTTGGTATGGCTATTAAATAAAATAAATGCTGGGAACTGGTATGGCAGTGAGCAGCAGGTCAGGGATCTAATTATAATAATATGGGGAAGGCCTAGTGTTGCTCTAACCCGTGAGCATTTGGTGGCTGCTCTAATTAAAATAATATGGGGGTACCTAAAACTTTCCCCAATCCAGGGTGTGGGCTATTAAAAAAATATTAACTTGGGGGGCCACCAAAGTTTGGGTTGGAATAATAATATAATACTATATTATTATACTAATATGGAGGTCACATTGACCCCCATAGGCTTTTATTTCACTCTTAGTTCAGGAGATATCTCTAATGCTGAACTAAGCATGAATAGTAAATTTAATCCATCAGAGCTCTCTGAACTTCTGTTTTTACACGATATAATTACAATGAGGGAGCTGTTTCTTTGTCCTTGTAATTAGAAGAATGCTAAAATAACAAAGTGCATGGATGAATTTTTGTCCACAATCACTATGTTTTTCGAGCATTTCGTGCAATTTGCAATTAGCTCATTTGTGTTTCTGTAGTTTTACATTGCAGGGTTACGAACTACTAAACTACAGAAACTGTGACAATCTCTTTAACAGGGCACATTAGGGTCCTACAATCCAGATGAGTAAGGTGCTGCACATGCAAAGATGGTCAGTGGCCAGTTTCTCTGTGATTGTTGAGACCACAATGCCTTCAATATTCCTAACACTCCCATCTTGTGAGAGAACATGTTTAGTCTTTGCGTTTACTTGCTTTCTGAGCTTTTTTTTTGTAAACTATATTTGCTGACTTAGCTAAAAATCTTTTTTCACTGAAACTACCCCTGGGGCATTCATGACATGTAGCTGTAATATTGTCACATATCACCATACGTTGTAAAGAGATGAGCAATAAATTGTCATTTCAAAAAGACAATCTAATAATGTGACATATCCATTTTGGCTCATATCCTTCCTGAGTCAGAATTCTTAACCTCCCATTCACAGCCACACTGACTGACACACCTCTGTGAATATCGTTCTCAGGCTAATACAAATAATTCACAGAACACAGTAAATAATGTTCTATTCAATGAAAACGTGCCCTACAAATAATACTCTAGAGTCTACACAATGTGAATAACTCCTGCCCACATCAAATAACACCCAGCATTCTGCTTTGTCCTATAGCCTGAATGCAATGAATTATAGTTAATTGATGTGTTAAAGGGATACTTCAAGCACTAACCAGTGTATGTCATGATAAAAGGATCTCTATTTTTGTTTTCATTCAATATATGCAGTAGCGTTACATCTATTTGTTAAAATCTGAGCAGTTCCCCTATTTAGACCCTCTGCCCCCCCCCCCCCAGCTACAAATTGTTCTCATACCCATACAGGGAGCTTTCTCACCTAGCATTCAATATTACTTCGCTAGACTGCTTGCACTTTATATCACTAACTGGCTTGCTCATATTATAAGTCATGCTGTTTACTGTGCACCTATTGTTAAGTAAAGCTCTAACCCACACTTTACCACTCACGTTTTGAGTAATCGCTTGTTTTGTTATCATTTTATTTAAAAGTGCGATAATTCAGACACACTAAGCTGATCATTTTTTCATTAATTGATTTTGCTGGGATGTCTCTCTACTTTTGAATGTTAATCTGCGCACTGCAAAAAAAAGAATTAAAAAACAAATTTTGAGCAATTACATCTCCTCCCACCCACTAAATTGTAAAGCATAGATTCCCTCCTTTCCCTGACCCATTAAAGATGTTTAAAGTAATGAGCATGAAACGCTTCTACTAAGTGGCCTGTACATGTTCTCTTGTTGCGTTATATGACATGTGACAGTGTTTGGCAGACTTTGCTGCAAGTAAATTCATTCACACACAAACATGAATCTATTCCAGTAGATCGAAGAGTCCAAAAAAAGTGTTACTTACAGTTGGGTCTGCTGCAGGCTATACTACTGGCTGACCATTATGTCATGTGAAAAAAGTATCCCTGAACTTTGCTGAGTTAATGGGTCTAATGAAGTGTGTGAGTTTAGATATTAAACTCTATAGTTTGTCTCAAATTAGCCACATATTGAATTTTGACAGCAGAAACTGTGAAGCAGTCATTTGTCCTCAAAAAAAGTCTGTCTATAAGTCAGTGTAAAGATTTGGCAAATTGCTTCATAATTCCCAGATTTTACTAATAACATGACGTAAAGTCATGATTTTATTAATGACACGGAGGCGAGTATTATGCTATCTCTTTCTTACTTTATTCCTCAGCAGCAAAGAGAAATATAAAACTGAAAGAGAAAAAATGTAGATATGCAATAATAATAATAATAACAACAGGTACAACCAGATCTGCCTAGTAACAGGGCAGCCAATCAGCTTAGTAGGAACAGTCCATAAATGCCTTGCTTAGTACTTCCACTTCCTCTTCTTTGCCTTCTGGACCCAAACCAAACTTCCACATCAGGAAAGAACAATCTCCAACAAGGTAGACGTCATCTTAACGAAATCAAGCTGTAAAACAGAGAAAAGGTAGGTAAAATCCAAACTCCGGACCTGCATGTAACATTTCATGACAATCTGGCCTGCAGGACTAAAAAACATCAAATCGGAACCACATAAGTACATAGATCCAAATAAGTCAGAGAAAACTGTGAACACTTACCTTGAGGTAAAAGAGCCCCCACCCGATTGAACCATAAGTATAGACCCAAACCATACCCACTGGGTGGGAGGGTGGGAATAATACTCGCCTCCGTGTCATTAATACAATCATGACTTTACGTCATGTTATTAGTAAAATCTGGGAATTTTATTAATGACACGGAGGCTCCTATTATGCTAGTTTAAAGCTGAGCCATAACTAACGAGGAAACATGGTCAATCGGGCGGAAATAAAAATCGCGGAACATAGATTCTCTAGACCAATCCGCTGCCTTCAGGATATCATCCATACGACATCCCATCGTGGAGGCCTTAGACGCCATGGCGCCTCTGACCGAATGGGCCGAAAATATTGAAGTGTCAATTCCTGCAGCAGACAGAAGACTCTTAATCCAACGAGCTAACGTAGTCCAGGAGATCGGGAGAAACGGTTTCTTAAATGAAATAAACAATTGGGATAAATCCGATGACCTCAATAGGTGAGTGCGATCCAAGTACACTTGTAGGCAAGTTACCGGACAGAGAGCAGGTCGGACTGAACACCTAGGGTAGGTCACTGACTTAGAAGACGTCTTCATCCTCCTAGAGATGTTAAACGACACTCCCTCTGGGGTGAAGGATAACGCGTTCCAGTCCAAAACCCTGACATCTGAAACCCTTTTGCATGAAAGGAGACACAGGAGCATAACCAATTTCCAGGATAATTGCTTCAGTGACAGGTCCTCATTAGTCCAGCACCACGTTAACATCCCAAAACGATGAATATCTGGATTTCGGAGGCCTAGAGTAACGAATACCCTTCAACAAACGGCACACAAAAAGATGTTGTCCAATCGGTGATCCGTCAATACCTATATGTTCGGCTGAAATGGCCGATCTATTAACATTGATAGTGCGATAGGCCAAACCAGATTCAAAACGCGTGGACAGAAAACTGAGCACCTCCTTCAGAGGGGCAGAAAGGGAATCCAGCAGTCTGCCCACGCACCAGCCAGACCACACACGCCATGCAGCCTTGTAAGCTGTTCTGGTCCCCGGTGCCCAGGCATTCTCCAGGAGTCTTGTAGTAGTCTGAGACACACCAGGGTCCCTGGAAATCAACCAACCCGTGAGCTGGAGCAGGTTCTGGTCCACTAAGTCGTGCGAGTTCCCATCCGGATCCAGAAGCACCTCTGATCGCATCCTGATCATCCGTGGGCACTCCGCCGCCATCTCCAAAAGACGTGGAAACCAAGGCTGAGTCTGCCATAGGGGAACTATCACCACCAACGTGTATTCTTGTCCGGACAAGTATGCCAGCGTCCGAGAGATCAGGTTGAAAGGTGGAAACGCAAAGTGACGACCCTGAGGCCATATCTGCAGGAACGCGTCCACCGCCGTGGCTGATGGATCCGGTCTCCAACTGAAGTATTGGGGTAGTTGAGCGTTCAGTCTGGATGCGAACAGGTCCAGTTGTAATGGGCCCCATAGTCGATCTATCTATCGGAAGATCGAAGGTAACAGATGCCAATCTCCGGAGTCTTTCAAGTATCGTGAATTCCAGTCCGCCCATTCGTTGTCCAAACCCGGGATGTGTTCGGCCATGACCGACACCGCGCTGTGGAGGCAGAAATGCCAGAAATCCTTCGCTGGATTCGCCAGTTGTTTTGACTTTGTGCCACCTAGGTGATTTATATATCTGACCGCGGACACATTGTCTATACGCAGAAGGACGCAGCAGTTTCCCAGGGTTGGAGACAGGCTGCGAATAGCGAACGATCCCGCCAGCGATTCCAGACAGTTGATGTGTAGCTTTGATTTGATTTCGGACCATCTGCCACCTGTGGAGAGATCTCCACAGCGAGCGCCCCAGCCATGCAGGCTGGCATCCGATTCTATCACCATGTCCAGGGCGGTGCCGAAGATTGCTCGACCATTCCATGCCTCCATATGATCCAACCACCATCGAAGTTCCTCCTTGGAGTCTCTGTCCAGGCATAGTTCGCTTTCGTACGAACTGCCCGAGCGAAGGTGGGATCCTTTCAGACGTAGATCAATGACCCTCGCCAATTGTCGTACGGAGAGACTGGTGGTCCGTAGAGTAAGTCTTATTTCTTTCTTCATAGCCTTTAGCTTGGTCTCTGGAAAGAACAGAAACTGGGCAACCGAATCGACTTCGAAACCCAGAAATTCTATTTTCTGCGATGGGGTCACCATGGACTTTTCACAATTTATGAGAAAACCTAAGCTCTCCAGAAGATTCACCGTCCAGCTCAGGTGTTGTAGAAGTTGATCGGGGGACGCGGACATAATAAGTATGTCGTCCAGGTAGATAATCATGCGTACGCCCCGCAACCTGAGGAACGCCACCACCAGCTTCATCACCTTCGTGAAGCACCAAGGTGCTGAAGAGAGACCGAAGGGTGGACAGGTAAACCTCCACCGACGTCCTTGCCACGTAAAGTGCAATAAGTCCCAGTGTACCTCTGCCATAGGTATAGTCAGGTATGCGTCCTTGAGGTCTAGCTTGACCATCTAATCCCCTTGCCGAAGCAGATCTCTGAGGCAATGTATGCCCTCCATCTTGAAGTGATGGTAACGAAGGAATCCGTTGAGTCGCTTGAGATTGATCACCGGCCGAACACCTCTGCCTTTCTTGGCGACGAGGAACAGGTTGCTTAGAAATCCCGGATGATCGTACGGGACTTCTTGTATTGCCCGTTTGGCCAGAAGTTCCGAGATCTCCTTGGTAATCAGCCCGGACTGATCTTCCGGCAACCTCAGTTCCTGAGGTGAGTCCACCTGGATAGGGGGAGACAAAAGATCCAGGCGAAAGCCTCTGATAGTATTTAACACCCACACATCCGTGGTGATCATGCCCCACATGTCGAGAAACAAAGCCAACCTGCCTCCCACACTCGCCCGGAGAGAAAAACCTTTTTGAGTACTCACCGTAAGGGCGTCTGTATGAGGGTTGGCCACGTCCTCCCCGATTCTGCCATGTCCTCCCGCGGGAGGGAAAGAAGGGAGCGGGTTTGTAGTCCTGATAGGCCCGAGGGGCAGCAAAGGAATCTCTTTGAGTCCGTGAGGGACCTCGATTTCCACGGCCGGGCGGACGGCTCCTATACCTCCCGGCCCTGTTGAAAACCTTTGGACCAAAAACTCTCTTAAGGTTGGATTGGGCCTTATCTAAGGCGGTGAAGGTGCGCACAAAAGAGCCCAAGTCTTTAACAAAAGACTCACCAAAGAGCATGCCTTTAGCGGCAGCGCCCGGTTCCTTGACCGCAAGGTTAACCAGTTTAGGTTCGATTTTAAGCAGGATCGCCTTGCGGCGTTCGGCTGACATAGCCGTGTTAGCATTGCCAAGTAGGCAAATCAATCTCTGGACCCAACCTATTGCTACATCGAAATCCAGGGGGGTATCCCCTGTTTTAGCCGTCTCCAATAGCTCATAAAGCTTAGTCACGGGACCTAGAGTGTCCAAAATCTTGTCCTGGCAATTATGGAGTGAAAACTCCAAACCCTTTCTGGGTTTCCAGCCCGTTTTTGTCAGGAACTGTGAGATCTGAGGGTCAACCTCTGGCGTCTTACACACCGCATCAGGCACTGAGGGCCTTGGGCATTCGGCCCGTAACTTACTGCGCCCTTCCTTGGATAAGGGGGTACGCATGTGAAGCGCTAGAGAGCTAGCTATATGCTCGGGCGGGTCCCATTCCGCCGAGCGAGGGTGGCGAAGGTCATCAGGATCGAACAGGGGGTAACCCTGCGGATCGCATATGCCTTGTTCCTCACTCGGAGGTAACGCCGAAGCGTCAGACCCCGCCTCCGCGTCGGAGCCCCCTTCCTCATAAGAGGCGTAGTCGGGGGTGTCCGAACCTGTCTCCCCACTTGGATCTGAATCAGACCCGTCATTGTCATGGGCACGCGCCCTTTTCCACTTTCTGGCCGATTTTGCCCGGCCAGCGGCTCTCTTGCGTGGTAACGCGCCATCTTGGACGGCCATAGGCACGTCAGTCAGGGCAGGTACCACCTGTGTCATATCGGGGGAGACATGCTTAGTTTTGGCATATGCCTTGCGGCTGACCTGAGGTTGCAGCGCAGGCAGGGGGCTTGCCAACATAAGAGAAGCCAAGGGCTGAGTCAGGGCCTGTTGGATAGTGTGAGACAGCGATGATGAGACTGTCCCCATGGCAGAGGCCAGGGCCCTCTGCATAGTAGAATCAATAAGGGCCTGGAACTCCTGAGAGGGGGTGAGACCCCCTTCACCTGAGATAGGGGCCTGAAAGGCTTCCATGGTGGGGTAGCTGGGACAGCCAGAATCATCACCCTTAGCCTGCATGATAGACAGGAGGGTAAATAAGCTTGTGGATAAAAAGGGGTATGTCCCTTTAAATATACACAGATAAAATATTAAGCCACAATAAATATTATGGGAGCCAGGCCACCAGTCTCAGAATACAATGTTATAACAGTATGATGGAGTGAAAACCTAAACTATAGAACAGGGGTTGAGTAACTCACAAAGCAAATACCTGTGGAGAAAAAAAAGGGGTAGAGGGAGCCGACCGCCGGATCCGCCAGCAGCCACGTGTGTGAAAGAAGATGGCCGCCGCGTGCAGAGCATGCCGCGGCCACAAGCTCCTCCCCCGCCAATGGCCGGGGAGCTCGCTGGAAAAAACACACGAGGCTGGAGGTAGAGCGGGCCACCGCACGCAGCCGCACATGCGGTCGCGAGGGGAGTAGGGAGGGCGGTCAGGGAGCACCTCAGCTCCCGAGAAAACCGCTTCCCCAGTGATCTGCGGTCCCTGTCTGTGCACACAAAAGGTACAGCACAGGCAGGGAGACCGTGCAAAGCAGGGGAAGAAACAGAGACAACCAAAAGGGGTGCCAAAAAACATCAAAGCAAAACACAGAAATCATATAGGGTGCACAAAGCAGCATACAAGTACATAATACATTAAATATATCAGTAGATAAACCCATAAAAACAATCCAAGATTAAAATATACAGGAGTGAAATTAATACTTAGCTGGTCTGAGGACAGCAGCAAAGAAAGAGGAAGTGGAAGTACTAAGCAAGGCATTTATGGACTGTTCCTACTAAGCTGATTGGCTGCCCTGTTACTAGGCAGATCTGGTTGTACCTGTTGTTATTATTATTATTATTGCATATCTACATTTTTTCTCTTTCAGTTTTATATTTCTCTTTGCTGCTGAGGAATAAAGTAAGAAAGAGATAGCATAATAGGAGCCTCCGTGTCATTAATAAAATCCAGTTTAGACAAGGCAATACCAAGGCAAACAAAAATTCAAATATATAAAACGGTACAGCTATACTATAAATCAATATAATTACAATTGAAATTAAAAAGGGGCAGCATCAAAACACCAGCAAGCGACTGAATTGAGCGATTAACTCACAATAAACCAAAGGGTGTGTGCGCTCCCAATAAAAAAACACAAACTAAAAAGTTAAATATAAAAGTATAAATCTTTTAATAAACATCAAATAATTCAGAGGCTGTTTCACAACCTCCCTAATGGTTATACCCTCACTGAAATAAAAAAAAAAAAATAAGAAATCATATAGTGGTAAAAACACACAAAATAGCTACAAAGTATAGAACAGTAAATTAAATACTCAGCATAGTATCCATATATAACAAAGTTGCTAGATGTATTCAGCTTTAGATATGTCAATAAATCATATACAAATGCATCAATAATATGGATAATGTGCCAAAAGAAACAAACACAACAAAAAATATAAATACATCAAATAATATAAAAAATTAATAATAAAAAATTATAAATGAATAAATAAATAAATAAATAGTACCTGACCTCGGTGTGGGCCCCCACCAGAGGTAGAAATAAAATCCAAGTCAGGCATAACCAAAAAAGACCCCCAGATGACACCAAATAGCTTAATAAAGAGTGGGAGCAAATGCACTATAAGACGAACAACACCCTATAGTCTTAATACCACGGTCGGGATCTTCGAAAAAGACCGCGGTATTGATAACACACAGGTGAAAGAAACTGTGCAAAAAAATGCTGCCCAGAATGAAAGCTTTTTAGCTCATCACTTCCTCACCTCACTCGAGCATGTCACTATGCACTTGAAGGGAATCTTTTGTCACCTTTTCGTTTCTGCTATTTAGTTTTCTTATTTTGTTTGAGCATGTAATTTTAAGTTGGAGGGTTGATTGACATCGGGACACCGGGCAAAGAATTAGCCTCAGTATAGAACACCCACGAAGGTGTTAATAAGAGATTATAGGGAATTAGTATAGTGATGTCCACTCTTGAGCAGTCATCCTTGTAAGATCTCAGTACTATTGGTCGCTATTAAGTACCCTTAGAGATTTCTCCTTACGAACAACCAATTTATAGCGATCATCTGATAGACACTATAACTATCTCCCCTTTACAAGGACCTTCTTTCCGCTGTCGTAGCATTGTTCTACTTATTGTTTCACTTAGTATCCCTTGGTATATCATTGGGTATCCTAATTATTTCACTGTCAATCTATTCCCTCGCTGATTATCCCCCTCTTTATGGCTTTTCACGGCATCTTTCAAATATTTATATGGCTGTGGATCGCCTTCTAGTTGCATTGAAACAACTCTACAGAGGGGAATATAGAATTTAGTAACACTAGCACGTGGACATACTGATACTATAGTATCCTTTGTGCAATATAAGTCTAATAAAGTTTCAGTGTATCATTATTTTTCAAAGGATACTTAGTTGCATAGTACCTAAGAAGCTAGTGCTTTTTACTTTTGAATTGTTTACATGTATCTTTTTCAAATAAGTTCAGAGGTATTAAATGTAAGAACAGTGTATTTTTCATACCAGATGTTGGGAGTGCCCCTTAAAGGGTAATCTTCCCAATTCATTTTTTTCTGTGGTTTTTCATTTATAATACTCGGATTCAAGCCCATATATGGTGGAGCTGGTACCACCAATCTGACCAAATTTCCCTAGTCTTCGTTACAAATTTTCGTTGGTCAAAGACTAAGGGAAATTTTTCCTCTATTTTCTCATCCAGAATGAAAAACTTTTGTTAAAACACCGCGGTCGGGATCTTCACAAAGACCGCGGCTATCAGCCAGAAGAGACAAGGTGCCAGATGGGGTACAGAGCTGGAGGCAAGGAAACAGCCAAAGCAGGTATGTATGTAGATCAACGCGTTTCGTTTCACTTCTGAAACTTTATCAAGGCAAACATTGTAAACTGATAGACAAATAGATACCGTTTCAGTTCTCTTTTCTCTGCACATTTTTTCTGTGCAGACTACCAGGCACTTATAATGATTGACAGGGAGCTAAAATGGAGGCACCCAGTTGCAGAGTAAAAAGTTGGGGAATTTTATATTTCATAAATTTTTTTGTACCTCTCAAATATGTATTTGCTAAAGATAGGAGATAAATAAACAGGATGTTAAAAATCATGGGGTATATCAGTTCCCTTTAAAAAAAATACATAAAAAAAAATAAAAAATAAATAAATAAAAAAAAATCACAAAATCTGCTTTGCACCAGGTGGCGGATTGCCAAAGTGGCACAACCCTGCTGGCCACACTAATGGCATACTGAGTGATAGGTCTTCTGGGAAGTATGGAGAAAAACAAAAGGGGTTTAGAGAGGGAATAAAATGGCAGCATTGGGGGTGAGAGTTAAAGGACTACAAGGGTTAAAGGATATGGGCTAAAACACCACAAGGTTTAAAACTCTAATTACCAACTTTATTTACCACATATACTGCGATTTTAGATAATGTCTTATATAAGTTATACTGTTCATTGTACTTTCTGTTGAATTTGGTGTATGTCATCTAAATAGAGTCAAAAATAATTGTGTAGCTAAGTCTTCATAACATGAAAAGCTTTTTTATGTCCCACCTGATTCTAAGCAGATATAGGTCGCTCACACAATGCCCTACACTAGCAGTTGATTGATGGTTGAAATACTGGCTTCTATGACCACATTCCCTTTAAAAAAAAAAAATTATATAAAATTCACACCTTTCTTTCTAAGCTTGCATGAGTTTTAGTGAAACAATAATGCGTTTATTTTCTTTACCTATATCTATGTTCCTTTATCCCTGTGTCCCATTCACTCCTTTTTTATCTCTTCTAGGTCTTTTTATCTTTTTTTCCTTTTCACAACAAACTAAAAAATATGCTTGTCACTAAAGCAACGTTATAATAAAAAATATGTAGAATACTTATTATGGTTAAAGGGACATTATTGTTTCTCACATATTTTTTTTTTAGAAATAAAAGTTCAGTTTCCATGAGTACTTCTATTAGGAGGATCTGTAAATGCATTATGTTGATAATTTGCAAGTTACTTTATAGAATATTCGGGATAGGCTGTTACAAAAATGAATGTTTTGAAGGGTTCGTTCAGTTTCCAGGTTTATACATTCACACATTTATTTTTTAACCAATCAATGTCAGTAGTGATTAATCCCATTATTATAGTACAAGAAGCTATGGTTTCTGTGCTAATAAGGGGTTACTGCTGCCATTCTTTCCATAAGTGGGTGTTTCCGGTCTAGTTTTCTGCTGGGGAAGACATTCTGATCCACCCAAGGAAAGAACCTGGAACAGGCTGCGTCTTCCCTCACCCATTGGGCTCATGCCAGAATGGCAGTGAGTTCCTCTAGCGTGGGGAGGGTGGAGACGGAGAAATCTGGGGTTAGCTATGGCATATAAATCATTAATCACTAGCTAATGAGTATAATAATGCCTGAGCTCACAAGAGAAGGAAGCTACACTGGTACACAGAGGTGCGTGTAATGTCCAGCCACGCACTAGAGAAAACTAGGAAAAAAATTGCATTTTTTGTTACAAATAATGCATGATACAAATCACTCAGTAAACTAGCAGAAGATGGCACCATTGTAACAAATTATGCATTTCACTCTCATTTTATTCCCTCATTTGACCACACTGCAAATTGCACTTGTTGCTAAAGTATGATATCACACTAAATATGCTTCTCTAACAATCCACTAACAATCGCGAAAGTGGCTAGGATTTCAGCAAGTCGTTTTCTACAAGCTTACAGCGTATAGGCCTTAAAGGAACACTCTAAGCACCAAAACAACCCAATGTAATGTTTATGGCACCGTTGCAATGTAATTTGAAAACTCCCTCCAGACGGCCAAATGTCAACGTCCATCATCAGCGCTGACAGCCCATTGACATTGGATGAATTGAGCCTTGATGTCCCCTCCTTCTTTTCATTTGGGCATCCCTCCCCACCAATTTACTTTTTTTTTGTTAATTTTCCACCCACCTCCCTTTTATTCTGCTTCCCTTTCCTCACTTTCACTCGGAATCGGATAAATGGTTCAGTCCAAGGCTTCTCTATGAGAAGCCTTCAGTTGGACCTCACATGGCTGCCATGTGGGCATGGGGGGGAAGAGGGGCGGTTGGAAAGCCACATTGAGGTAATTTGTTTTCTTTTTCTATAGTTATAGTGAGGAAATATAAGTAGGACATTATTCATTAAAAAAGATATGTAGTAAAAAGGGCTGGAGTAACCCTTTAACATCTACTAACTAATGTAATTAACACATGATCAGTTTGTATTAGTCACCTCTGAGAAATAATTATTAACTCTGTAAGTTACATTGCTTTTCCAGCAATTTTCTACATACCTTCCAACATTTCAAATGGACCAAGAGGGACACTTATAATTTTAGAGGTAAACAGGTGAATTTGGCCGGTGGGACAGAGGTCTGTTATGTGGAATTTAAGGTGACTTAATATACTAATTTGCAACTATAATGTTATTTAGAACAAAGACACTGTATCTTATTTACACACTGATTTATTATGGAAGTTTAAAAACACATTATTGCTGCAGAGCTCTGTTATACACTCAGACACTCCACCAATATAGAGCTCCTAGAAAAGAGAGGCAATAGGACAGAAAAGTGGGACAGAGGGATTTGGGCCTAAAATAGGGACCATTACTCCTAACCAGGGAGTTGTGATGTAGCAGAGTTTGCAATACACATGTTCATGAGAAGATGAAAGCAGTTACAGGCCATACTTAGATAATTTATACTTTTTAGAATTCCTAAATTTATGGTACATAGGTTATGTAAAGGCACCCTCAGCATAAAAGGGTTAAACAGCCGTTTAGAAGATCTTTCCCTTCCAGAGATACAGGCACAGCTACTGCAGAACACCAAACTCCCGAACCGCATGTAAGTGAATGCTCCAAACTCCCGAACTGCATACAAAATAGCACTCCAAACTCCCGAACTGGAACCTCACGAATAGCTGCTAGCAGACGAATAGGAAAAGCACCCAAGCGGCTTACACTCCTAGCAATCAGTCTCTATCAGCATACAGTAAATCCCCCCAAGAACGAGACAGAGCTCTGTGTTGAGGGTCAAGCATTGGTCTGTTTAATGAGGGCTACCTGCCCAGTATTTATGCAGATCTCCCACCTGGTGGACACTCCCCTAGGGGACCAGATGGAAGACTGTGACAAGGACATTGTAGCAACCAATCACAGGGTACACAATTAGCCATTCCCCTTTCTTACTTTCTTACCCAGCACCCTCTGCTCTGCTCAGGGAGATAATTGTGAAGTAATTCAATTATCTCCCAGGACAGAGCCTAAACGCCATTTTAGATGACAATAACAAAAAGACATAAAAATACAGAACTGTTATATTTTACAACATTTTACAGGCATTCAACATGTCCCCAGATAGCTAGGATCTGAGCGCACCAAAGTACCAAATAGCGCTCAGATCCTATGCACACAGTCCAATCGCCGTGGAGCCAAAGTGTTCACAAAGTCAGTTCTCATACGAACGAGCTCCACGGGAATCCTACCTGGGGTATGGTGTAGTCAGGTACAACTACCGAATATAGGGCCGTTCGTGCACTTCTACCGAGCAAGAAGGGAGGTCGTCGGCTTCAGCGGTGTTCGCTCCAAAATGTATCAGTTTTCAGTTCCATGAGTTGGGCGTCGAACACCGCTGTGCATTTGCGTGTTTAAAATGGCCGTGACCTCTTGTTTGGTATACGAATGGCAGCCACCCAGTATTCGTCAATTAAGCTGCGGTTAACCGCAGCTTCTGGGAGGTTAATTGCCGACACACTCCAGCTCCCAGGTGGTCCAGTCATTCGTGTGTTAGTTCGGTAGATTGAATCTACCGAACACCGGGCAGAAAAGGCACGAATAAGCCTTTTCTGCAGGGGAAAAGAAGTCTTTTAACATGGGGCCATAATCCAAAGGCAACAGGCGAGCAACCAGGCTTCTCCAATGCAATGTGGCGAGATTGCTCTCGTCACAGGTTACATAGTTAAATAGCTGAAAAGAGACTTGCGTCCATCAAGTTCAGCCTTCCTCACATTTGTTTTTTGCTGTTGATCCAAAAGAAGGCAAAAAACCCCAGTTTGAAGCACAATTTTGCAACAAGCTAGGAAAAAAATTCATTCTTGACACCAGAATGGCAGTCAGATTTATCCTTGGATCAAGCAGTTATTACCCTACATTGAAAGATTATATCCTTGAATATTCTGTTTTTGCAAGTATGCATCTAGTAGCTGTTTGAACATCTGTATGGACTCTGATAAAACCACTTCTTCAGGCAGAAAATTCCACATCCTGATTGTTCTTACAGTAAAAAAACCTTCCTTTGCCTTAGACAAAATCTTCTGTCTTCCAGTCTAAACGCATGGCCTCGTGTCCTATGTAAAGTCCGGTTTGTGAATAGATTTCCACACAATGGTTTGTATTGGCCCCGAATATATTTGTATATGGTACTTACATGTTTTACTGACTTTAGACACAGAGGGCTGTGAGGACACCAGCAGAAATCAAACTTGTGACTACAAGGTTTTGAGATGGTATTACAGTCCGAGAATTTACACTCAAAATTATATTTCAAGCAATATGCTATGATTTGTCATTAAAAAAAATATATATGGTTTGAGAAACAATAGAGAGTGGGGAGAAGGGGGGAAGAAAAAAAAAGGAAATATAGGTGTAGTATGCAAATAGGAGCTGCAGTCTATTAATTGGGGAAACTATAAACTATTTCATCAATATGAAATAAGATATAGAATGATTGAGCTTCCTATTATATACAGTATTGTCACGGCTGCTAGTGTGGTCCAACACGCAGAAATTATGTAAACATATACATACAAAAGGAAAGGAAATAAAAGGACAGAGCGTAAACCGGACCTTAGAATGGCCGGACTAATACGCTAGAGATAGAGAATGGTCAAAGGGAAAGCCGAGGTCAAGGAAGCCAGAAATACTAAGATACCGTTTAAACAAGCCGAACCGGACAAGAAAACCTCTGATGTCCTCTTTTGCCACAATATAGACACAACCCCTCATTGCGTCTGTATTGTCTTAGTCAGTTTGGTAATGCCCAATTGCATGGGTTCGGCTTCTGCAGGTGGAGCATGACTAACAGTCACTAGGTTAGAGAAACGAGGTGCTATAGACAAGTTTGTACGTCTAGTACGCTGTTTGTTTTTTTCCCTCTCTCTGAGCCTGTTGTCAATGTCAATCATGTATGCAATAAAATCATTAAGATTAACCGGAAGGTCTTTGGCAGCGGTTTCATCTTGTATATTTTCCGCTAAACCTTCTGAAAAAGCAGCCACCAAACCACTATTGGTCCAGTCAACCTCAGAAGCTAATGTCCTGAGCTCTATGGCATAATCAGCTACAGAGCGGGTGCCTTGTTTTATTCTCATTAAGGCTCTGGCAGCATTTTTCTTTTTTCCCTTTGGCTCAAAAGTGGCTTTAAATGCCGTTAAAAATTCATTATAATCACGGGCAACTGGATTTCCACTTTCCCATAAGGGAATGGCCCAGGTTAAGGCCTTGCCTATTAATTGGTTCATAAGCCAATCTTTGACCTATCTGTAGGGAAGGAACCAGGGGAAGCCTTGAAATGATATTCAATTTGGTTAAGGAAACCTCTGAATTCTTTAGAATCACCTCCAAAACGAGGGGGAGGTGAAAGAGTTATGGATGGAGGTTTATATACTACAGGTGCAGGTATAGGTGGCGGAACTACAGGTGGTACCGGGGGTGCCTCCAGGTAAGCAGTTCTCTGGAGCAAGGTCTGGAACGCTTGGGCAAACTGATCTAACCTGTGGTCCATATCCTCCACCCTGTTCTCACAGGCTATCATATGTTTACATAGGTCCGCAGGATCAATGGCCCTGTCGTAATGTCACGGCTGCTAGTGTGGTCCAACACGCAGAAACTATGTACATATACATACAAAAGGAAAGTAAATAAAAGGACAGAGCGTAAACCTGACCTTAGAATGGCCGGACTAATACG
Organism: Pelobates cultripes; assembly: GCA_933207985.1. Classification (NCBI taxonomy): domain Eukaryota; kingdom Metazoa; phylum Chordata; class Amphibia; order Anura; family Pelobatidae; genus Pelobates; species Pelobates cultripes. The sequence goes on along the minus strand of OW240914.1, from coordinate 218,706,207 downwards.
CTAGAGATGGAGAATGGTCAAAGGGAAAACCGAGGTCAAGGAAGCCAGAAATACTCAGACACCGTTTAAACAAGCCAAGTCAGGGGAACCTGAATTCGGAATAAGCAGGGAAAAGCCAAGATCAGGATACCAGGAAGTAATATTCACAAAGATAAACGCACTCTAGGGAACCAGGAACAGGAAACCACGACAGGGCAAGGTACTTAAATATCCCTCTCTAGGCTCTGATTGGTCAGAGGGTGACATCACGCACACGTTCGTATAATTTTGGGGGATGGAGCCATGGATGGACGCGACCTCATGGTCGGCGCCATTATGGATTTCCCCGAGCGGCATGGAGGAACGGTTCCCAGCTCGCCGCTGAGCAGGTAAGCTCAGTGAGTTGGTGCGGTCGTGCCGGTCAGGCACGGACGCACATGGCGGCGAGCCGGGGGCCATGACAAGTATACAAAACATTGCTATGATTTCTCCTTTAAATCTAATGCTTCATTAATTTTCAAGATCTGGAGCTGGAGATCTGGAGCTTCATACCTTTATTCATGTAGCATATTATCTAAATGTATTTAACTTTCTCTTATTTATTATGCATTGGCATACTCTCCACAATTCCTTGTATTCCCTATAATGTCAACATAAAGTCAACCAAGGTCAAAACAATACACAATGTGTATTTGTTATTTCTAATATGATAGACTGATCTCCTGAAACTGACATCTGGGGTAAATTAAGGATTCGTTGGTCTATAGTGGAGGGCGGAAATTCCAGTCGGGAGTGAAAGGAACCAGAGAGGAAGAGACATGCTTTAAAAATATTAAACTGGCAAT
>OW240914.1:218643241-218692799 GCA_933207985.1 Pelobates cultripes | reverse complement strand
CCCCAGCCTCCTTACCTTTGGGAATGCTGGGGGGGGGGTTCCCTTTCTCCCTGGTGGTCCAGTGGCTGGGCGCCGCAGAGTGAGGCTGGGAGCCGGAATATGACGTCATCGACCCGGCTCTCAGCCTCACTCTTCGGCCGCGAGGGAGCTGAGCAGACCACCCAAAGGAAGAGCTCCCTCGCCAGCCGCCTGCCCAGCAGCCCGCACGCCCGGCATGTCAGTTAGCTGCGAGGCTAACGAGGCATTTGCCCTGGGCATTTGGGGGGCGGCGTTTTTTGCCGCCCCCTGAAAAATGCAGCCCAAGGCAAATGCCTTGTTTGCCTCGCGGCTAATACGCCCCTGACTGCCGCCCAGTGATGGGAGTGATCGCAGGACTTATCTTTCTGCATTTGTCAGCACTCTTTCTGCCTATTTCAGTGAAGAACAGAGGAAGATCCTTGACACCAACTCAAAAATGTTTTAATAAATGAACTAAAAAGACAGGGGAGATGTATTTGCAAGGATGTGACAATTAGATTGGCACTATTGGATTTAAAGTTCAACTGCCGTCAAATCTTCCCTTCTTGTTATTTAAAAGTTTATTACACTTAATTATAGTTGAGCGAACCCGGACTCTAAAGTTCTGGTTCGTACCGAACATTAGGGTTTTTGGACCTCGAACGCGGACATATCACTGTATGTTCGGGTTGGAGTTCAGTGTTCGGCGAATTAATGGCGCGTTCTGAAAGGCTGCAGCCAATCAACAAGTGTTTAACTTGTGTGCCCTTAGAAGCCATCACAGCCATGCCTACTAATGGCATGGCTGTGAATGGCCAGTGCAGCATGTGACCCAGCCTCTATATATAAGGTTGAGTCGCGTAGTGCTGCACGCACATGAGCTCTTATTAGTGTAGGGAGAGGATGCTGCAGCTGTGAGGGACAGCTTAGAAAAGAATTCTGCAAACTAGTACATTAGTGGGGTGCACTTCATATCTGAGAGTCAAATAGAAGCGTCAAATACTGCGGTTACAGAGCAATTGTAAACATTCTAATTGTTTTGGTGCTGAACTGCTAAATAGTATTTTAGGGGTGTGCACTTCATATCTGAGAGTCAAATAGAAGTGTCAAATACTGCGGTTACAGAACAATTGTAAACATTCTAATTGTTTTGGTGCTGAACTGCTAAATAGTATTTTAGGGGTGTGCACTTCATATCTGAGAGTCAAATAGAAGTGTCAAATACTGCGGTTACAGAACAATTGTAAACATTCTAATTGTTTTGGTGCTGAACTGCTAAATAGTATTTTAGGGGTGTGCACTTCATATCTGAGAGTCAAATAGAAGTGTCAAATACTGCGGTTACAGAACAATTGTAAACATTCTAATTGTTTTGGTGCTGAACTGCTAAATAGTATTTTAGGGGTGTGCACTTCATATCTGAGAGTCAAATAGAAGTGTCAAATACTGCGGTTACAGAACAATTGTAAACATTCTAATTGTTTTGGTGCTGAACTGCTAAATAGTATTTTAGGGGTGTGCACTTCATATCTGAGACTCAAATAGAAGCGTCAAATACTGCAGTTACAGCGCAATTCTAAACATTCTAATTGTTTTGGTGCTAATCTGCTAAATAGTACATTTGGTGCCTGCACTTCATATCTGAGAGTCAAATAGAAGCGTCAAGTACTGCGGTTACAGGGCAATTGTAAACATTCTAATTGTTTTGGTGCTGAACTGCTAAATAGTATTTTAGGGGTGTGCACTTCATATCTGAGAGTCAAATAGAAGCGTCAAATACTGCGGTTACAGCGCAATTCTAAACATTCTAATTGTTTTGGTGCTAAACTGCTAAATAGTACATTTGGTGCCTGCACTTCAAATCTGAGAGTCAAATAGTGTGGTTACAGCGCAATTTTAAACATTCTTATTTTCTGGGTGCTAATCTGCTAAATAGTACATTAGTGGGGTGCACTTCATATCTGAGAGTCAAATAGGAGCATCAAATACTGCGGTTACAGCGCAAGTGTAAACATTCTAATTGTGTTGGTGCTAAACTGCTAAATAGTACATTTGGTGCCTGCACTTCATATCTGAGAGTCAAATAGAACCGTCAAATAGTGCTGTGACATAACAGTTTTAAACATTCAAATTTTGGGGCTGCTAAATAGTACATTTGCAGCCTGCGGTGCATTTCTTGCAGTCCAATAAACTAAAATAAAACAATTATTGACTATTGGCGGTTACATTGTCGCCTGACATAAACCATCTGTTCTTTTAGTCGGTGAACGCAAAGAATGAGGAGAGCGTCAAATAAGAGACGTGGCCCTGGTCGTGGTGCTGCTGGTGTTGGTGGAGCTCCTATTGCAAGGAGAGGACATGGTTGATCTGTGCCAGCTACACGCACAAGTGAAACACCTTCCTCAGGTGCGAGTAGGCCACAAAACCTTCGGCATTATTTGGTAGGCCCAAATGCCGCTCTACGAATGGTGAGGCCAGAACAAGTACAGGCGATAGTAGATTGGATGGCTGACAGTGCCTCCAGTTCCTGCACACTGTCTCCCAGCAAGCCCCCTGCTGAAAGCTCAGAGTTGGCACCTGCAGCCCATGTTCCTGGGGGGATACGGAGGACACAGACGATACACCTCCCACAGAGGACAGCTTGTCCTTGCCTCTGGGCAGCCTGGCACACATGAGTGACTACATGCTGCAGTGCCTGCGCAACGAGTGGCCCACATTCTAACTTGTGCTGATTACTGGGTGGCCACCCTGCCTGATCCCCGTTACAAGGACAACGTGCCATCCTTAATTCTCTCACTGGAGCATGATTGGAAGATGCGCGACTACAAGCGCACACTCGTAGACGCGCTGCTGAGGACATTCCCAACTGACACCAGGGGCTCAGTGGAAGCACAAGGCGAAGGCAGAGGAGGAGGAAGAGATCGCCAACGCAGCTGGGGCACCGCCAGCACCTCACAAGGCATGGTTAGCATGGCCGAAATGTGGAAAAGCTTTGTCAGCACGCCACAAGAACCAGCACCACCATCTGATATGGAACGTCTTAGCAGGAGGCAGCATTTCAGCAACATGCTGGAACAGTATGTATGCACACGCCTACACGTACTGACTGATGGGTCTGCCCCATTTAACTTCTGGGTCTCCAAATTGGGCACATGGCCTGAGCTTGCCCTTTATGCCTTGGAGGTGCTGGCCTGCCCTGCAGCCAGTGTATTGTCTGAACGGGTGTTTAGCATGGCAGGGGGCATTATCACAGACAAGCGCAGCCGCCTGTCCACAGCCAACGTGGACAAGCTCATGTTTATTAAAATGAACCAGGCATGGATCCCACCAGAGTTGTCTATACCTTGTGCAGAATAGACATTTATACCAGCCTCACCCAGCCATTGTTATACTCAAATGCACTTATTCTTTGTTTTCTTTTTTTATCTGTCCCAATATTTTGGGGGCTACCCCAATTAAAAAAAGTGTTGGCTACCTCCTCCACCACCGCTTCCACCTACACCGCCACGGTCACCGCCTGCTCAACCTATGGGTCACTTAGTATAAGCTATGTACACAATAGCAGAGGCTTGTGAAGGCCTTTACTCCATGCATCAGGAGTTGAGCTCATTTTGACAATGAAAGACAAATACCCTGCACTCCAACCCTCTCTCAAATGGATAATTCTGGTGATCCTCCTGACAGCCATGCTTTAGATTTTGATTTATGTTCTTCCAAAGCTAAAATCAAAGATTCCATCTAGTGCTATTTTATGGCTCAGCTGTATTTTACATTTTTAGGTATTTTATGTTATTTTAAGCGATTTCCCGATCCACATTTGTTTGCAGGGCACTTGTCCTACTTTTACTCCCATTTTACTTCCTTTTGCAGCCCTCTAGCCCTTTCCAGGAGTTTTTTAGAGGCATTTTTGTGCCCAAATGTTCGGGTCCCCATTGACTGCAATGGGGTTCAGGTTCGGCGTCAAGTTCGAGCCCGAACACGGACTTTTTTTCAAAGTTCGGCCGAACATGCCGGGCCCGAACATCCAGGTGTCCACTCAACTCTACACTTTTCTTGTTGTTGTTTTTTTTTAAAATCTATTTTATTATCTTGCTGATCAGCAATGTTGAGTCCAAGTCTACTGTTATTTGGCCAATTTTTCCTCATCCTAACTTGCCTGCTGCTTGAGGTTCAAAGAGAGCAATAACAGTTAATAAACTTAAAAGAAAACAAGAAGTGAAAATTTGATGACATTTGTCTTTTAACTCCCACAGCAGCAAGAACAATGTTTACACATCATTGAATCAAAACAAACAGAGATCCACCTCCCTTCCACCAGTGACAGTATAAAACCTAGACTGGACCATGTAGGGCCTCTAAAGAAATATATAGATAATTTAGTAAAAGGGGTTAATTATCTTTTGAGAACACTGAGTGTGATTTTCCAGGCTCAGTACTACAAGCAGGATGCAATCAATCAGGGCTCACAGAAGTCTTAATTTATGCAAATATTGCAACCTATTTAAGTTTCCATACTACATTATATTAGAGGGGTTGAAGCCTTATAGACTTCCATAAATCATCCGATTCATTCCACCCGTCAATAAACCTTAAAATGAACTTTTCAAATCATAGTGTGAGTTTCTTGGACTGCACAAAAACTGTCACCAATGGCATTCTTCATTCATCTGTGTACAGAAAACCCAGGCAGGTCCAGATTCCTCCACAATTCCAGCTTCCATCCCAATCACTCCAAACAAGGTTTAATTTAAAGCCAGATATCACTGCATTTGCTCTGACACAAAAGTAGACAGAGATCAGTACCTGAGTACACTGTCCAAGTCATTTAGGCGAAAGGGCTATAAGGAAAGGACAATATCTAAAAAGATTAAATCTGCCCTAAAAACTGGACCGAGGAACATTGTCAATCAGGGGCCCATTTGCTGAAGAAGTTATGGGTCAGTTGAAGAGATTAGCACATGTGCACTCCAGAGTAAGATTGTAGTTTCATTTATCTTTTTTAATTCTCCGTCCGCAGGAATTAAGTCATGGATTAGTCATGCTGCAGTTCTCTTTTGATAGGGGCCGGAATATTCCATATGTGGACAGAGGCTGGGATATAAAAGAAGCAGGCTGGTATGAAGGGTAAACAACCAGAACTTTAAAGGGACACTATAGTCACCAGAACAACTACAGCTTATTGAATTTGTTCTGGTGAGTAGAATCATTACCTTCAGGCTTTTTGCTGTAAACACTGTCTTTTCAGAGAAAATGCAGTGTTAACATTACATCCTAGTGATAACTTCACTGGCCATTCCTCAGATGTCTGTTAGAGATTCTTCCTGGGTCATGGTTGCCTAAAATGCATCCAAACATTCAGTATCTCCTCCCTCTGCATGCAGACACTGAACTTTCTGCATAGAGATGCATTGTTTCAATGCATCTCTATGAGGAGATGCCGATTGGCCAGGGCTGTGTTTTAATCATGCTGGCTCTGCCCCTGATCTGCCTCTGTTAGTCTCAGCCAATCCTATAGGGAAGCTATAGGGAGTGGATCAGGCTACCACTTCTGATGATGTCAGCAGACTGCTTGTTTTTTTGAGTCTAACAGCATGCAGAGTTAAAGCTTCAGTCTTGAATATAGTAAGATTTTTACTATATTTATGGAGGCATGAGGGGTCCAGGGGGGCTAGATGGTGGTTTTAACACTATAGGGTCAGGAATATATGTTTGTGTTCCTGACCCTATAGTGATCCTTTAACTTAAGAATGGAAGGGAGGACATATGGGTGTGGTTTGGACGCCAAGGAAGATGGCGGCGTAAACCGGGAGCTCCCCACAGGCTCAGCAAAAAATCCCTGCCAAAACCAGCACCCCAAACCGACACCATGGGAAAAACCCACAGGACATCACAGGCTACTCAGCCCTCCAGCACCCCCAAGGGGGTTCAGCATTCCGCCATGCGACAATTCCTCGTGCCGCCGGCTGAACAGACTTTGCAGGCCTCAAACGACTCAGAGGCTTCGGGCCTCTCCCGCCCACCCTCACCGCGCGACGACCAACATGGCCGGAGCACCCCCCAGCAACCTCAGCCGGAATGGGTCGAGCTGATTCGGAACCTACCGACCAAAGCTGACTTGAAGGAGGCTAATGCCGCCCTCCATAAATCCCTCTCTGAGGAAATACGCACCCTAAGAGAAGACATCCAGTGCACCCAGCAAAAAGTAGCCCAATTGGAAGCCGAATGTGACCATATGGCGTCGGCGCAGGCCGCAAATACGAGCACGCTCCAGCAACACGCAGCTCAACTTCGCCAGATTGTGCAACACTTGGAAGATCTTGACAACCGCGGAAGGAGGCAAAACATAAGGATAAGAGGTATGCCAGAGGAGCCTGACCAAACCACTCTGTTACGGGATACTCTCGCTGAATTGTTTAACAACCTCCTCAGCAGGCCAACAACCACCCACATAGAATTCGTTAGGGCACATAGGGCCCGTAGGCCGAAAGGTCCACCAGACGCCCCTCCAAGAGATGTCATTTGTTGGCTGGCCCACTTTCAAACCAAGGAAGACATCCTACGCAGAGCTAGGGACACCAAACAGGTACTCATTAACGGAGTTGAGGTACAGCTGTACCCGGACTTGTCATCGGCAACACTAGCTTACCGAAGAGCAATGCGCCCCCTTACGCGGGCTCTACAGGCCAATAAAGTCTGGTACAGATGGAACTTTCCCACGGGATTGCAAGCCACCACGTGCACTGGACCTTTTACAGTGAAAAGCGAAGGGTACATGAAGGACCTCTTGAGAGAGCTGCACCTCGCGCCAATACAGATGACCTGGCCCGACCCGATGACTTTCTATACCTTCCTACAGGGGCCGAACCTTCAAACCCCCATGCAACAATGAACAAGGAGAACTCGACAACAAGCCATAAGGCCATCGGGAATGACCCGGTAATAGATTCAAGTGGACTCTGCCCGGACTCCGGCCCCCCCGGAGGACCCTGCCCGAAGTAGTACAACCTCTTGTGCCTCCCTGCCAACGAGACTTTCAGAGACAATGACTACTATAACCCGCACACAAAGCCACAAGACACAGCCCAAACCAAGGACACACCATAACCCCCCCAGACATGCCATGCCTACATGCCGACTTCGAGGCCCGGTGGACCCCCCCAGCAATGGGGCAGTGAGAGCCTAGAGACGCTTATACCAGAAATCAGAACTAAAAGCTCTGTTTAATCGCAAGTACAACAAGGGTGGGGAGGCTCGGCTCTCCCGCTGGGTCCCGCCGCCGACACCCACCCGGCCGGCGATGACCACCGGCGAGCAGGCGGCGGTGAGGAGGTGGAGCCGGCGGGGCACACCCTGGGAGCGGGATTCGGGGATGAACCCATGGGAGGGGGGAAAGTTGGAGATCAGAAACACTAGAGCACAGGTTCCGTACAGGAAGGGATAAGGAAGCGGCCCCGCACCAGACCACAACGAGGTGGGAGCGGCAACAACATGAGGGACCGCAGGGCCAAACACACCACCCACCTGGACAATACTGGTATGACCGGATAGCCCACACACACCCGCCAACACATAGGAACTGTAACCGCACACCACATACTCTCCACCAACACAAACACAACGAGGAAAGCAGCACACATAGGGTGGGGAGGAACATTAAGACGGGGTAACGGGATGCATCTGGGGGAGCCGGGACTACACCCTAGACAGCAAGTTTATACAAGCAAACCTTTTGGCTTACACAGCCTCAGCGCCTAAACAATCAAACCACCACTACCCGCAAGGGTACTTCAGCGACTACCATGGGGGGAATCTAGGGGGACCGCCATACTAGTGAACAAGCGAGTGCCGTTCCAGGAGGGGGGGTGCTTAACAGACGAGGAGGGTAGATTCCTGTTCCTCAAGGGCAAAATAGCTGGACAATCCTACACATTTGCAACCATATATGCCCTCAATAGACAACAACACAGCTTCCTCCTCCAAACACTAAATAAGCTACACGCTTTTGCCGAAGGGTTCCTGATACTCGGGGGTGACTTTAACGTAGCACTAGACCCAACTTGGGACTGCTCCACCTGCTCATCCCATACCCCACCACAACAGCTACACTCCCTCAAGACACTCGTACGCAAGCACCGACTAGTCGACTGCTGAAGAGCCCACCACCCAGACGAAAAGGACTTCACATTCTTTTCCCACCCACACCAAACCTATACCAGAATAGATCACCTCTACACCACACAACATGACCTCCCCCTCATGGTGGACGCGACCATAGGAGTGGCAACGTGGTCGGACCACGCTCCCGTTACCCTACACCTCAAATCCCCACTATACCGACCCACAATAACTAAATGGAGACTTAACGAATACCTTCTAGCCAGAACTGACCTAACGAACCACATAGGGGAGAAACTTAGGGACTATTTCAGGACAGACGACCCCAACGATCAGATGGGAAGCCACAAAAGTGTGATAAGGGGATACTTTATACAATAAGGGGCCACACTTAAGAAACAATCTGAAGCCCGCCTGACCAAGATACTGACAGACATCCAACACGAGGAAGACCTTAACAAACGCGCACCGCATCACACCCACCAGACGTGACTCTTACAGCTAAGACGAGACTTAACCTCGTTACTTCATTCTAAGTTCCACAGAGAAGTAACCAGACACAAAGCATTCTTCTCCCTACACGGAAACAAGAGCGGCAAACTACTAGCCAAGATGCTAGCTAAAAAAAGGCAGCTAACCTACACAGACAAAATCAGAGATATACGAGGTACCCTACACCGCCTCCCGACCCACATCCTGACCGCAATATGAACATACTACTCTGACCTATACTCCCTGCCGCAACCGCATACTGAGACGGCAAAAACACGGCTTCAAGACCAAATACACGCATACCTCACTGCACACCCATCCCCGACTATAGACAGTGACACATCAACACTTCTAGACAAACACTAGAAGAACTGACACTAGCAATAAAACAAACAAAACCAGGCAAGAGCCCCGGCCCAGACGGCCTCCCACTGAAATACTACAAAACCTTTGCAGACAGCCTGTACCCGCCGCTGGTGGACTCCTTCAACACGGTGAGGGAAGGCCAGTGCATCCCTAAGCAGGCCCTGTCAGCACACATCACCATACTCCCCAAAGAGGGCAGAGATGGAGAACACTGTGGGAACTATAGGCCAATTTCCCTCATCAACTGTGATGTTAAACTCCTCGCAAAGATTCTGGCAACGCGGCTCTGGGTGTACATCCCCATGCTGGTTCACCCGTCCCAGGTGGGGTTCGTAATGGGCCACGAGGCTAGAGACAACACTATCCGAGCACTCACCCTTATGCATGGCAAGGGGGGAAGAGCAGGGGGCCTTCTCCTGCTATCCACGGACGCGGAGAAGGCCTTCGACAGAGTGGGTTGGACGTACCTCTTTGACACCCTGACACACGCGGGACTGGGACCATACATGAGGAGATGGATAGAAGCCCTATACCACGCACCAACAGCACACGTCCTTGTCAACGGGGCACTGACCACCGAATTTACGATACACAACGGCACCAGACAAGGATGCCCACTATCCCCCCTATTGTTCGTCCTTGCTCTGGAGCTATTCCTGACACACATCAGACAAAACAGAGACATCACAGGGATCATAACCGATGAGATTCACCATAAAGTAGCCGCTTTCGCAGACGATCTCCTCTTCTTCATCACCAAACCCGAAATATCCCTCCCCAACATCCTACACGCCTTTAAAGAGTTTGGAGAGATCTCCAACCTAAAAATAAACTACACCAAATCCCATATCCTGAACGTCAGTGTGCCGAACAGACGCGCTGGCACCCTGCGTCAGAGTTTCTCATTCCAATGGGAACCTGGATGGGATACCTAGGAACCTGGCTAACCAGAGAGAGCAAAGACCTCTTCCAAGCAAACTTCGCCACCACACTCACCACATTCCAAAAGGACATGAGGGACTGGGCACACCCACACATATCGTGGCTAGGGAGGATACAGGTCATAAAGATGAATTTCCTCCCCCGACTATTATATTTATTTCAAACCATCCCTATCAAAATCCCAGGGGCGTTCTTCAGCAGCCATGATCAAATACATCTGGGACGGAAGGCGTCCCAGGATGAAAGCCAACACACTCATGCAACCAAAATACAGAGGAGCCCTGGCACTGCCAGACTTTCGCTTGTACTACACAGCCACGCATCTTCAAAGGTTGATGGAGTGGACGAAGAGCGGGGTCCATAAACTCTGGAAAGTAGCAGAGGAGACAGGGCAGGCGTGTCGCTATCAGTCATACCCTGGGGCCGGAGAGATCCGGGAAACCGAGATATGTCCCCATACACCAAATACACCAAGAACGTGTGGCATAGGACCTCGAAGATGAATGGCTTAGCACCCTACCCCTCTCCCCTAACACCACTGACACACAACACTGACTTTACGCCAGGCCTAGATCCAAAGGCATTTCAGGGAATCCTCCCGGCCCCGACCACGAGACTGCACCACATAATCTCCAACGGCAAGTGTAAACCACTGTCGGACATGCTCGGAGACACTACACCTATATTCCGCCACCCCCCCTGGAACCGGCAGCAATGCTCCTCCACCACTCCACAGTACCTAGATCTAAATACAAGAAATCCATGACAACTAGGATACTGAACGTAGCCAAACAGGTACAGCCCACTATCGAACCACCTCGATGCTCCAATGCGAATCAAGAGACAGGCACCGCAAACCAGCAAAACAATATGCACCACCTAAATCTTTTGAATAAACCAAATGCAGTGGATACCTAGACACACCTTACACCACCTATTAAAGTGGTCATGCATTGCAACTTAATAAGACATGAACAGTTAAACACACACAAACTGGAACCCGACACGCAGACTAACAATCCACCACAACACACACGGTAGTAGATGTAGAGTAGAACACTGACACGATAACGAGACACAGAAATAAACCTAAACACAACACATAGGACATATGCCCTAATAATAGCTTACGAAATGTAAGGGACCTGCGTGTCCGACAACATTGCGGGCCTGCGAGCCCAACCACACATATGCCTAACTGAACCCAACAAATATGCAAAATAAATATATATGGAGACCTGCGAGTCTCAATGCTAATCAACACGCTGAAGAACGAATCACTGTGGGCCTGCGAGCCCAATAACGCATATGAATAACAGACTCAAACAATACCATGTACTGGATTCACACGGAGACCTGAGAGTCTCAATTCCACCTACTACGTTACGAAAAACACAAATAAAGAATAAATTTACAAAGAATGGAAGGGAGAAAGTTAAGAGAAGAGTTAAAAGAAATGAAAATATATATGCACACATATACAGAAGAGCCAGGTGGAAATGGAATATATGAGGAGACTCATAAGGCGATCAGTAGAGACAATGGGTTTGTATGGAGGGAAGAAAAAAGTGTGTGGGATCTGGGAAAGAGACATGGGGAGAGGTCGTGAGTAAAAGACTGGGTCTGGGGAGATAAAAGTCAAATACAATCAGACAATCAGTGACAATCAGAAAAATATACCACATTGCACACACTGCTCAAATACAACAATGTATACACACACAATGACACACATTAAAATGCAACCCTGCCACACCCAACCAGCTTCAACCCATCACTGCGTTGATACAGTACAGACCACCGACCCCATTGGAACAGTTCCGATACCACCAAGTGAAAACATACTATGGGTCACTAACTGGCCGAGGACAGATACACAGTTTGAGATGCTTTGTGCCAGGAGGGAACAAGTCTCAAAGGGTATCTCTACCATGTACACATTGCTTATGTCCAACAGAGGTAAAATAACACTGGGGTACACAAGTAGATGGGAGAGGGAAAGAGGAGTCACCCTCTCAGATCAGGAATGGGATAACATCTTAATGATCACCCACAAATGCTCCATTTGCTCTAAGTTCCAGGAAATGAGCTACACGTTGCAGACGTCCTACACCGAATGAACGCAGATATCTCACGGGAATGCTGGCGATGCAGACGGGACGGGGGGACCAGCGTCCACATATGGTGGTCCTGCCCTGCTATTGCCCCCTACTGGAAGATGATAAATACTAAAATACAAGAAATCACAAGCACTAACCTAGCACGTCAACCTCTGACCATGCTGTTGCACCACACCACAACAACATTGAAACACTACAAACAATCACGGACCTTCCCACTGCTAACCGCAGCTAAATCCCTGATCCCAGTACATTGGAAACGGACGGATTTCCCCACCCTCCAGCAATGGGTAACCAAGGTCGATGAAATACACAATATGGAGTCTTTGACAGCAGCCCTATGGGGATGCACGTAGAAGTGTGTGCAAACCTGGATCCCCTGGCTTTCGGAGGAAGGCAGCTACAAACAAACTCTCCTCAATTCTTCTCTACCTTTCCTCCTCCATCTTCCCCCCTTTTTCTCCTCTCCAGCTGTTTCTCCCCTATTATTGACCTCCCCCTAACCCTGACCCCTTTCTGCGTTATTCGCAGTTGATCGTTCCCTTGACTTGTATAACTTCGCAGCTGTGATACACAACATTGGCACAAAGACTGATAGGGAAGGTTAAACAGTCCACGACTAAACTTGCAGCTACAAATGCACCTGAAACTAAGCGATGAAGACCCAACCCCCTGTTAGGGATATGCACTATGTCTGCAAAGGCAAGACCTAGCGTAACCAATGCAACCATTGATACCTGTATACAAACACAGAATAACATGCATGCAAAACATTTACTAGACACGAGACAGCGAACAAAGACCGAACAAAGACCACAAACGCCCTTTAGGCGGAAAGAAGTTTTGTATTATTTCAAGCAATAAGCACACGGTTACGGAAATGTGTCTATGCTATCCGAGGCCTAAACGCTGTGTCATTGTAAATATACTTATACTATGCTAACAAATTTAAACCTATTTAGTTTAGAAAAACGTCGCCTGAGAGGGGGTATGATAACATTATACAAATATATTCGGGGCCAATACAAACCATTGTGTGGAAATCTATTCACAAACCGGACTTTACATAGGACACGAGGCCATGCGTTTAGACTGGAAGAAAGAAGATTTCGTCTAAGGCAAAGGAAAGGTTTTTTTACTGTAAGAACAATCAGGATGTGGAATTCTCTGCCTGAAGAAGTGGTTTTATCAGAGTCCATACAGATGTTCAAACGGCTACTAGATGCATACTTGCAAGAACAGAATATTCAAGGATATAATCTTTCAATGTAGGGTAATAACTGCTTGATCCAAGGATAAATCTGACTGCCATTTTGGGGTCAAGAAGGAATTTTTTTCCGAGCTTGTTGCAAAATTATGCTTCAAACTGGGTTTTTTTGCCTTCTTTTGGATCAACAGCAAAAAACAAATGTGAGGTAGGCTGAACTTGATGGACGCAAGTCTCTTTTCAGCTATGTAACTATGTAACTATGCTGATATCGTGTGCTGAAAAGAAAACAATGAAAATGATGACACAAAATGTTAATAAATATTGTCCAAAAAAAATGCAACCCTGCATACACAATAGCATGTCTTACAATTACTTTAACTGATTCACTCACACTACAAATATATTTACGGAAACTCTACATGTGCACATATTAATATTACACACATGTATATATTTGAATTCACACACATCTGAAAATACCTTACTGCATTACAAATGAATTGACACTCTGCAAAAATATATTCAGCATCCACACACTACATACAAAAGCATTGCTGTATACCAGCACTTCACAAAAATGCACACCTGCAGTCATGCATTAATGTTCCACCTGAATACATATCTGGACTATGACGATGTAGAACTTTACATTGACACATACACAAACTGCCACTACTTATACACTGAACAAAATTATAAATGCAACACTTTTGTTTTTGCCCCCATTTTTCATGAGCTGAACTCAAAGATCGAAGACTTTTTCTATGTACACAAAAGGCCTATTTCTGTCAAATATTGTTCACAAATCTGTCTAAATCTGTGTTAGTGAGCACTTCTCCTTTGCCGAGATAATCCATCCACCTCACAGGTGTGGCATATCAAAATGCTGATTAGACAGCATGATTATTGCTGGTCACAATAAAAGGCCACTCTTAAAATGTGCAGTTTTATCACACAGCACAATGCCACAGATGTTGCAAGTTTTGAGGGAGCATGCAATTGGCATGCTGACTGCAGGAATGTCCACCAGAGCTGTTGCCCGTGAATTGAATGTTAATTTTTCTACCATACGCCGCCTCCAAAGGCGTTTCAGAGAATTTGTCAGTACATCCAACTGGCCTCACAACCGCAGACACGTGTAACCACACCAGCCCAGGACCTCCACATCATGCATCTTCACCTCCAAGATCGTCTAAGACCAGCCACCAGGAACAGCTGCTGCAACAATCAGTTTGCATAACCAAGGAAATTCATACCCTTGTGCTTATACGTTAGTCCTGCCATTCTAAAGTCTGGTATACGTTACTACTTATCTACATTATGCGTGTTGGATCTCAGTTCATTCCTGACACAGTGGTGTTTGGTCTTTGAGTGCATGGAACTCAAATCGGACACTCAACGGCACGAACACCGCTAAACTTTTACCTTCCATGGAGGTTCGGCTATTCGAACGGGAATCGAACATCGTTCGGTAAGAAGAAACTCCCGACCAAGAGACATGCACTGACTATATTCATACGTTCGGTATTTCAAAAGTTATTTCAAATCCTCAAAGTAGATTGGCTGCACAGCCTGATTCTCTGCAACTGTTTTGGGCATGAAATCATGCATGCGGTCAGTCAATATAAGACTTCCATAGAATTGTGTAACCCCTGAACTGACCTGGGTGATTTGTGGATATGTTGGTCACCCAGAGCAGAGCTAAAAGGGGATGTAATAATTGTGTGGATTTTACGTGTTTTGTGGTACTTTTGGGGTTTTATAAAAATGTGTTTTTTCTGCCTGGGGATAATTAAGTTAATACAGTATCTGACTTAATTATCTCCAAGGCAGAGAGGAGGGATTGTATGCTTGTAATGGGAGTGTCATACGTTTGAACATCATTGACATTGACATATGGTCATTATCTTGTCTCTTCCACACAAGATCCACGTTGGAGTATCCCTTGTATAAAAGGCCAGTGTGGCACCATTAAAATCATTGTTTGCTTACCCTCATCATAGAGTCTCATCTCATTATTGTAGGGACCAGCTATAATCACTCAGCTCTTGTCAGAGCTATACTATACTGCGAAATCAGAAAGCATCACTCTGGACAGGGGGAACAGAACCGTTCAGGCGGCCAAACCCCTCATCCTCTCGGGGTAACTGCCACAAAAAGGGACCCATAAACCTGGGTGCAAACTTCATGCTAGGGACTTTGAGTTTAATATTCCTTGTGGAGAGCCATACCCGGTCACCCACCTGGTAAACAGGGTTGGCACCCCGCCTCTTGTCAGCTTGCAGTTTGAAAGGAGCCGTAGCTGATTCCCAAGCCGTGTGGACCTTAGTCCAAGGCTCACGGATACATGTGAGATGGTCATCCAGAGTGGGAATAGCAGTGTCAGAGAAAACCGTAGGATGACGACCGTTGTTAACAAAATATGGACTATGTCCAGATGAGTCATGGGTAGCATTATTTCAGTCGAATTTGGCCCATGGTAACAAATAAGACCAGTTTTCTTGAGTGCCATTAATAAAACATCTCAAATATTGTTCCAACGATTGACTGGCACGCTCAGCCGCACCATTGGTTTGAGGATGGTATGAAGAGGAAAATTATAATTCTATACCCAAATGTTATTAAAAAAATGCTCTCCAAAATCGTGACACAAATTGGGAACCCCTATCCTACACAATATTTAGCGGAATGCCATGTAATCTGACTATTTTGCATATAAATATATGAGCCAGCTCTTGGGAAAAAAGTATATTTTTGAGCAGAACAAAGTGTGTCATTTTAGAAAAGCGGTCAACAATCATTAGGATGGTGTTATAGCCTTTAGAATTTGGGAGTTCCACAATAAAGTCCTTAGACAAGTGAGACCATGGAGCACTGGGTATAGGGAGTGTGATGGACCGCCTGGCACCCCGACCAGGTACCTCCGTCAATCGCTGCTTCCTAGTACTTGCGAGCACCATAAGCACCAGAGCCCGGCGGGAGGGGCACCCTGTGGGTGGGGGCACCCTCAGGGCACTATAGTGCCAGGAAAATGAGTATGTTTTCCTGGCACTATAGTGGTCCTTTAAGTAGCTCAAAAACTTCTTTAGCTTCTTTAGACCATATCACAGTTAACCCCCTTACGTGTGATATTGGTGATGGGGGCTATCACAGCAGAGAAACCTTTCATGAATCTCCTATAGTAATTTGCAAACCCAATAAACCTTTGAATGGCTTTTAACCCATTGGGTAATGGCCAATAATAGAACTGCTTCTAGTTTACGTGGGTCCATTTGAAAACCGGAGGTCGAGATATTATATCCCAAGAACTGAACTTCCGTCTGGTCAAATAGACATTTGTCAAGATTGCAATATTGCCCGTTTTTTAGCAAAGTTTGCAACACTTGTTTAACATGCCCATGATGAGTCTGGATATTGGGGGAATAAATGAGTATATCATCCAGATACACCAATACGAAAGTATAAATGTAGTCTCGGAGAACATCAATAATGAGATCCTGAAATATCCCCATTTAGGGGGCATAGTACCGGGTAACAGATCTATGGAGCAATCATAGGATCTGTGAGGGGCTAGCGTATCAGTGTGACTTTTATTAAACACTTCTTTAACCTTCCTATAATTTCGGTAGACTGAGGCGTAGGAGTAGGTAGATTAACGATACCCACTCTTTTAGTAATAGGTAACATACATCTCTCTTTACATTCTTTACCCCATTCCATTCCCCTTTAGCCAAATCAACACCGGGGTCATGCTTAACAAGCCATGGGAATGCAAGTATAATGGGACAAGAAGGGAACGCAATTATCTGAAATGTGATGAGTTCTTTGTGTAATACTCCTATCGTGGTAGTGATAGGTAGTGTTTCATGGGTAATTAAAGGCAGAGAGAGTGGTCTCCCATCAATGGCCTTGACGACCAGGGGTGATTTTCTCTCCTTGATGGGTAGGAAGTGTTTACTGGCAAATTGTGTATTGATAAAGTTTTCTGCAGCGCTGAAGTCAATCAGGGTGTTACACGAATTGAACAGCAACACTAAGGAGAAATCTACTTTGGGTAGTACCAAAGGTGTAACTTCCAGAGGAACTTTAGGCTGTAAATGAGTATTAGGAGCATATTCAAAACCTGGGTAAATTGATCCATACAATGATCATTTTCCTCTAGCTTTCTCTCGCAAGCTGCTATGTGCTGACACTAATCTGCAGGATCTATGGCCATGTCGTAATGTCAGGATTATAGTTAATCCAGCATGCAGAATTGTATAACACCTAAAGACTAAGGATAATGTCTAACTGGACCTTAGAATGGCCAGACTTAACGTACCAGAGAATAGTCAAAATACTTGCCGAGGTCAGGGACACAGAATGAGACACAACGATGAAGAAAGCCAGAAGTCAAGGATACCAGAAATCATGAAAGTCAAAACAAAGCCAAAGTCAAATACCAGAAAAAACACGATCAGGAACACACTCTCGGATAACCAGCTAGTGGAAACCACGTCAGGGCACTGGCAAAAAGGTCATTTGGGTTTAAATAACCCTCTATAGGCTGTAATTGGCTGTCTCTGACCTCTGACCCTAAAACTTGCATGCATGTCTGACGTGACGTCGCACGCATGTTGGCACCATCTTTAATGTGGGCGAAGGTACGTTTATTGTAAAATCCTGATCCGCAGCGGCTGGCGTTCCTAAGAATTACGCACCTGCTGGGGACCGGAATGGAGGGAAACCGGGCAGCTGCCCGCTGTGACCAAGGTAAGTTTGAAACCATTCTGTCGGCGTGGTTTACGTGAGGCCACGCCGACAGAACAGCCGAGAGCCGTGACAGATATACACATATGTACACATACTTATAGATATGCATCCACAGACTTCCCAATACATAAAACATCCCTGCATTTACACATTCAAATTATTTCACACATACTGGTACTACATATTCACATATACATTCATATTGACAATATATGAAAATAAACACATGCATCCACAAATATATTACTCACTCAAACATGTATTCAAACAAGACATGTATATCCACAATATATGCACGCATATACGGTAAATACATATACATACACCTTTATTCAGGTAATTGTGACAATGTGACATGGGGATCACACTTTGTAGATTAAATTAACCAAGTTGGAAAATCTGTGACTCAGGTAATTTCCCAGCTCGGCTATTTTGATATTCAATTTTCACTTCGTTGTCAATCGTCTAGTATTTATTGCTAAACAGCTTTAATGTTTATTCACTAAAGAATAAACTGAAAATGGAATAGCAAAATTCAGACTAAAATAAAAAAAAATTATCTAGAGTGGTACATTTTTCAAAATCAGTAATTTAGCTTTCAATTCACTGTAATGCACTCGTTAGTGAATAAATCCAAGTATATTTCTATATATTGGCCAAAGTTTGCCCCGATTGCTCTCAGTCCGTCGAGAGAGAAAGCGTGAGGGAGAGAGAGAATGGTTTGTGGAACAGTATTATGTTTTAGTATTGACACGCAACCAGCTCTGAGCTGGAGACAGAGGGAGGAACTGTATAAAAATAAAAAGCTCAGAGAAAGAATTGAGAAGAGAAGTGCCTGGAATTAATAGTAAGTGAAAACATAGAGGAAACTTTATAGAAACAGAGGAAAACTACAGGGTCAAGCATGGAAAATACCGCAACAAAAAAAAGTTCTACTGCTATTTATGGGAAAAGGAAATTATTAACATACCACATATTTTAAAACTTTAACTCTATATGTCCAAAAAAATAAATAAATCATAGAGCAACAGAGAGCCGTCGTCGGTCATTATAAAGGAGAAGGCAGATTACAAAACTGATTGCCAGAATAATATTTTTTTTCCACAGCGAACAGTGAATTTAAAAAACAGACGTAACACTGTGCAAATCAGATTATTATTCTGTGTGGGTGATATGAAGAAGCAGAGTTTCTGAAGTTTCTGATCTGAGATGGTGAGTTCTTAGGGTCTATCTCTGCAGGGATTATCCTGCGATGGAAACCAGACACTCACTATCTTCTAAATACCAAGCTTAAGAGAGACTTACAGGCTGAAATTGAATATTCTACTCAGGGACTCTAGACACCGTAAGTAGAAAGGGCAGTGAAAAGAGGGTTATCATCCTCCAGGCCCCAGGTCCACACTCACCTCCATACCGATCTGCTCCCCCTGTGAGCTCATGCCTTGCTGGCTTGTTGGCTGAGTTTTGGGGTTCTGGCTGGGAGAGGAGTTCTGGACAACTTAATGCACACACACACACACACACGTACTATTCATCCAGCTGGAGTGAGACGCCATCCACGGCTTAGGGAGCGAGGGGGGCAGCACACACAGTTTCATCATTGTCTGTATGTGAAAGCACTCACACATTTATTTATTTTAGACTGCTACATTTACATTTTACATGAGATAAAAGTGCTCTAATAAGTACAGAAAGGAATGGTTCTGTACTGGGGGAGCATGTAGGAGCGAGTTAGACAAAATATATATTTGTCTATATGAGGAATATGTCTCTGCTGCTCTGCCTACTTACATTTACCAACAGAATGACAGTTTTACTGCAAAATGGGTGCTGGACATTCACTTTGGAAGTTATTGAAATGTGAATATTGGCAGCAAACTACATTGAAACACTAACTAGTGGTACATTGTATTATTAACTTATGTAGGGTTTATGCTTCCAGAGTCACAGTGAAATAAATATGTCTCCCCATTGTTAATTGCCACTATGTAATGTGGTGTATTTAGCATTGTTGCTTTCCCAACAAGTATATAAATCCCACACTAATACACACACACGAGTGAGAAGGAGTGGATCACTATCTTTAAAACAATCTTTCATTGCCACTTCAGCATCCCTCTGCAGGAAATGAACTATACGTTTGTCTCACACTGGTACACCACCCCAGTAGATATCCATAGATATGACCCAACCTCAACTCCCAATTGTTGGCGTTGTGGCGAAGCCAGGGGAACCTTTCAACACAATTGGTGGTCCTGTAAACTGATTTTGGGCTTCTGGAAAGAAGTATGGAATACCGTTAACACAGTGACGAAAGTAAACATTCCACACGACCCCGAGACACTTATTTTTCTCCACATTAAACTACCGCGCACACAGCTCAAGCACTCCCTATTATACTTCAAGCTGACAGCAGCCAAGTCAATAGTAGTGAGCCTATGAAAATCGACGGCACACCCCTCTAGGAGGGACTGGTACACTAAAATGGAATACTTTTCATAAACAAGTACAATAGATACACAGCCATTTGGCTACCATGGAGACACTACATGAAAGGAACACCACAACGACTCTCCGGCTCTATTGATTAGCAAGCTCCCTCTGAGGTACTGACATAATTGAAGGGTCCGAAGGCCCCCATCAAGACAACCTCAGAAGCACCCAGCCGAGCCAAGACACCATATACCTAAATCAAGGTTCAGGGAAGGCACTATATCTCACGACGAGCCTGGTGATAGATGTTATAAATGTGATCGTTGTAAACATGACTCTCAGGCTCCCATAGACTAAGCCAAATGCAGAGTCCATAGCGATAAAACAAACCTACTCAAGGACTATAGCACATACCAAAAGACGTAAAAGTACAGATACTATGATTCAGGGTTCTTGCTCTATGTAGGACACACACTAGTATGCAATGTCCACTGGATGGAATATATAAGGTGTAGAAAACCTGTCACACCAATTTCAATTACAATAAGGAATGGTACTTTGAGTAAAGATGAATGGAATAACGTATATAAAGTTATGAACAAGCATTGTATATTCTACACTTTAAACATGAGAGCATGTACTGATATGCACTGATATATATTGATATGTGTTGATATGTATTGATTTATCCTTTCAAAAAATAAATGTAATTTAAAAAAAAAAATACACACACACACTGAAAAACTTACATTTTTACAGAAATGTGTGTATCAAAACGCTACATAAAAAGTAAATATACTCCATATACTCACACACTAACACTTCTGCTCCTGTACGGCGCATTCCTAGGACATCGCCTAACCCATAATGCCACTTGCGTCTACATTCTCTGCAGCGGGGCTCTCCACCAACATTCTTCCCAGGCTCAAGTAAAGACGCACATGACCGCAACCAGCCAATCACTGCCTTCCTAGGGCTATTTAAGCTAATATTGCATGTTTTCTATAGTTGTATTTACGTTATCTGACCCAGGCTTGTATCTTGACCGTTCTCCATTCTATTGTCACGAGCTTTGGCTCTTCTACTCATTTTACATTCCTCTCTGTCTCCATGATCTTGGTCTGTCTTACACTATTCTATACAGCATTAAGGCCCAGTAACATGCTTTTTTTATTCTGTCTTAATATAGTTGTTCACTTGAGTTCTTGATAAAGGCTCAGAGAGGAGCCAAAAAGTTGTCTCCACTTTCTTGTTTCAAATAAAAAGTGTACCTTTTATAAGAAACTTCAGGTATGCCTGGATATTTCTTTTCTATCATTTGATGTCCCTCCCTTTCTGGAGCACCCTGCAGGAAATATTCCCCCTTTTTTAGTGTGTGCATTATACTCTTGTGTTTTTTGCATTTCCCTGACAGGCATACTGTTACGACACTCACCGCCAGGTAGATGAAGCCGCCATTTAGTGAATAATCCCCCTTACCAGAAATGCAGTTTCTATCCAGCCGACCGCCAAACTCCCGAACGAAGTTCACGAACACGGCAACTCCCGATCAGCAAAACAGTCGAATGCCTTCCACAGCTAGAAATAACGAAAGCGCTGTCCCAGTAATAATTCCCCCACAAACGAGACCAAGCTCCGTCTTGAGGGTCAAATAAGGATCTGTTTAATGGGGGCTACCTGCCCGGTATTTATGCAGGTCTCCACAAGGTGGACACTCCCCGAGGGGACCTTGTGGAAGACTGTAAAACATATTGGACAGTAGCCAATCGCAGTGGCTTCAATATAAGCCCTTCCCATCTTACCCATAAACCCTTCTTCTCTACCCCGGAGATAATTAGGAAGAAACCTAATTATCTCCCAGGATAGAGACAATCGCCATTTTAAAATACAGTAAGAAAAATACATTAAAATATATAACTGAAGAAATACCGATTGAATATAGTTCGTGTAACGTATCCCCAGACAGCCTGGATCTGAGTGCATATTTCTACCGAATAGCGCTCAGATCCGATATATCTAGTCAAATCGCCATGAAGTCAAAGTCTTTCACCAGTCCTTCGGTATACGAATGACTCCATGGGACGGCTTTCTGGGTAAAGGTCCATACGAATGTATAAAACTCCCAAACAGACCGGCGTTCGTGCGCCTCGCCGAAATAGAAGGTGGGCAGCAGTTTCCAGCGGTGTTCGGTAGATTAAAGTGTCCGTTTTTAGTTCCATAGAATTTGTACCGAACACCGCTACGCTTCCTCGTGTCCCAAAATGGCCGCCGCCTCATGGTCGGCATGCGAACGACGACCACCCGTACGAATGGAATGGAGAGGTGTCTGCGGTTAACCACAACGTTCTAATTGGGGCCAAGAGGTTAACCAGCAGCACACTCCTCTCCTGGGTGGTCGTTCGTTCAGTAGTTTCAATCGGTATTTTGTAATCACACGAACAGGGGCATACGGACAGGAAATCCAGCGAAAACAAAGGGTAACAGACAAACCAGCAATACAGATGAATCTGTCACACATACTTACTTAAGGAGTCTTGTGAGTGCTTTTAATCTTTCTTGTTAATATAAATACATTTTTAAACAGAGCGCACTACACATCTGCTTTTTTCTTTCCTGCAGAACTGCATAACTGCAGCTATGTTTAGTATAAGACTTACTTTAGTGGTCTGATATCTCACTGGAACATAAAGGAATAATGTACTATATGATATTTTGATTCCTATGATAGTCAATAAAAACATAAAACAGTCAATCCCTGGTGACTCCAGTTTGCAAATAGCAAGGGTCTGCCAATTTTGTCGATATATTGTAGCTAAATAGTTACACTGTTTAATATTGTGGAATCATTTGAATGGACTGTGGTGTACAACATTTCTTCACATATCCCAGAATACTGAGCTATAGGTGTACTACATACTGCGATTTAGGTAGCCATTGCTTGATTTTTTTTAATTCTTTCTAGATACTAGCTCCTAGTAGACTTCAAATATATTCTTTGTGCTGTTTTTATATATGTTACTGTGGATCTTCGGACGGTTTTACCAGTTTTGAGTGGTGTATAGAAGACAATTCTCTATCCGCCCTAATTATTTTAAAATAAAGAATTAATTTGAGACGTTATTTCTTTGTTTTTGTTTGTGGTTTTATTAAATCTTTTTTTATTAACAACTTCCCTTTTTTTGCTTAGTACTCAGCCTGTTGTGACTTGTGGCCATGATTTTTCTTATACGCACAGCCTTAAAGGACAATTGTCATTTTTTAAACGTTTATTATATTATATTTAATGAAAGCTAATGATACATTTTTATGTTATGTGTATTTGGCTGGGAAATACTGTACTGTTATCATACCAATTGCTGCTCAAGCTAACACTCCTACTGCTCTGTATAAACCTGCAACAACAAAAAATCCATTGTATTTGCATTATACTTCAAAAGAAAGAAAGCCATGCACATCTCCTGGGAAATGTTTTTATTTTCCTTATGCTCTCACTGATAACCAGCAATAAAAAGGTTAATAAAAAGCACAGGTCATGTCAAACTATCCTGATTGCATTCTACGAAGAACTAAGTAGAAGTATAGATCAGGGTGTTGCAATGGATGTGATCTATTTGAATTTTGCAAAGGCGTTTGATACAGTTCCACACAATAGATTATCGGCCTAGAAGACAATTCTTGTTCTTGGGTAGAACATTGGTTTAAAAATAGCGTACAGAGAGTTCTCATTAATGGTACATTTTCAAGCTGGACAGAGGTGGCAAGTGGTGTCACTCAGTGTTCTGTTTTGGGACCCCTTCTATTTTACATGTTTATAAATGATCTTGAAAAAAGCATTGAAAGTCATGTTTCAGTGTTTGCAGATGACACAAAACTCTCTAAAGTAATACAATGTGAGCAAGATATTACTTTGCTGCAGAGGGATTTAGATAGACTGGGGGACTGGGCACTCAAATGGCAGAAGAAATGTAATGTAGAAAAATGCAAAGTTATGCACTTCTGTATCAAGAACTTATACCCTTAATGGAAGCGAATTAGAGAACCACACATGAGAAGGACTTGGGAATTGTTATAGACAACAAACTATGCAACAATGTGCAATGTCAGCAGTGGCTAAGGCCAGTAAGGTATTGTCATGCATGAAAAAGGGCATTCATTCTCGGGATGAGAATATCATTTTGCCTCTTTATAAATCGCTGGTAAGACCACATCTTGAATATGCTGTGCAATTTTGGGCACCTGTTCTAAAGAAGGATATTATGGCACTAGAAAAAGTGCAGAGACGGGCAACAAAATGAACAAAAGGAATGGAACATTCTAGCTATGAAGAAAGTGTAACAAATATAAACCTATTTAGTTTAGAAAAACATCGCCTCAGAGGGGATATGATAACATTATACAAATATATCCATGGCCAATACAAACCATTTTGTGGAAATCCATTTACAAACAGGACTTTACATAGGACACGAGGTCATGCGTTTAGACTGGAAGAAAGAAGATTTAGTCTAAGGCAAAGGAAAGTGTTTACCATGAGAACAATAAGGATATGGAATTTTCTGCCTGAAGAAGTGGTTTTATCAGAGCCCATACAGATGTTTAAAGAGCAACTAGATGCATACTTGCAAAAACAGAATAAATTTTAGTTGACACGACTAAAATCTAATGGGTTTAGTTAAAGCCTCTGTCTCTTATGCCCCTTCTCCAGCCCCTCTGTCTCTTTGTGTCCTCCCAGCCTCTTTAGGTGTCTCTCTCCCAAGCCCTGGTCTGTCTCTTTTGCCCCTTCTACAGCCCCTCTGTTCTTTTTTTATTTTTGGTGGCAAATTTCAATTTAGTTTTAGTCAGTCTTTTGACTAAAAAGCCATTTTAGTTTTAGTAGTATTTTAGTTTTCTGAATTGTTTTAGTTCTCAAATCTCAAAACTTTTAGTCAACTAAAATTTGACAAAAATTGTTAGTCTACAAAATTAACACTGCAATGGTATAATATATTCCATCTCTGCCTTCTGGTCTGAGACAGTGGTAACAATTGCATGGAGCAATATGGTTATTTATTTGAAGGGTCGGACTGGCTTACCGGGAAATTTGTGTTAGTGAGCTTGTCTGTGGTGAGCATGTGTATGCAGTGAGCTTGTCTGTAGTAAGCATGTGTGTGACAGTGAGCTTGTCTGTAGCGACCGTGTGTGTCAGTGATCATGTGTGTGTCAGTGAACCTGTCTCTAGTTAGCACGTGTGTGTCAGTGAGCTTGTCTGTAGTGCATCTGTGTCCTAGTGAGCTCTTCTGTAGGGGGCATGTGTGTGTCAATGGGCTTGTCTGTAGGGAGAGTGTATGCATCAGTGAGCTTGTCTGTAGTGAGCATGTGTGTGACCGTGAGCTTGTCTGTAGTAAGCTTGTGTGTGTATCAGAGTCTGTGTGTGTCATTGAGATTCAGGTCAGTCAGGTGAATAAAGGAACTAAAGGTTATGTGGAATTTGAGGGACAAGTAAATATATACTATTTGTTTCTGTTTTGTTTACTAGAGAATGTGATGGAAGAGAATAATTACATAAAGTAGCAATTTCCATGGCTGTTGCCAAGAGCCAAAGACAATATTTGGAGACATATTAATATAGTTACGTAGAGAGATTGAGGAAAGTCAAAGATTTATCGGCTGAACTTTTCTGTTGAAGTAAAGGAATGTAAACAAAAATAGTGTCATATCCTAAAGAAATAAAATTAGAGACCTGGTATAGGCATCCCGTTCTGCCAAAAAAATTAGGAAAAATTGATTTTTATTTGATATTTGCATTATTTGACCACAGTCAGTTTATGATTTATATTAGGGTAAAGCTGAAGTACCGCAAACAAATAAACTTCATGGGTGAAGTCTTTTACATTTATTGTAATGGGATGTGATATCACACCTCCATGAAGTGGACCTTTAAAGAAGCAGATTGTCTTAGACACTGCTTGTAGCTACCGTAGTGGCCATCTTACAAAAATGTCACAATGCAACAGAGAATACATTTGGGAATACCATGGCAGGTCAGTGGTGCTGGAACTTACCTGGGAACAAATAAATGTTAGCTAAGGAGCCATAATTACTTAAGGGCCCTTATTGGCCCCTGAGTTATTGGCCTTACAATTTATTGTTCTGGGGGAGAGAAACAAATGGGGATCAGAGGAGAAAGGGAGATGAAGCGGGGGGCGGGGAGAATTGACCTGGGGGAAAGAGGGAAATTGAGCTGGGCATGGACAGAGATGATGAACCTTTGGGGGAGATAGAGAGATGGAGCTGGGTGGGAGAGAGGGAGATGGGGGCTGCGAGGGGTGAGAGGTTAATGGAACAGATGGGAGAGAAGTTGAGTGGGAGTGAGGGAGATGGAGCTGACGGTAGATGGGGCAGAGAGGGATATGGAGCTGGGTGGAAAAGAGAGAGGGAGTGCTGCTGGATGGGGAGAGAAGTTGATGGAAATTAGAGACGGAGCTAGAAGGATAGGAGAGATAGGGAAATGGAGATGGGAGAGAGGAAGATGGAGCTGAGTGGTAGAGAGGGTGATGGAGCTGAGACAAGAGAGGTATATGGAGCTGAGGGGAGAGATGGAGATAAATCTGGGTGGGAGAAAGAGAAATGGATCTGGGTTTGAGAAATTGGGCTGGGAGGGGGGAGAGGTTGATTAACCTCCAGGAGAGGTTGGTAAACTTGGGGGCAGAGAGGGAGATGGAGCTCAGGTATGAGGGCGGATGGAGGGTGAAGAGGGAAATGGAGCTGGATATGAGAGAGGGAGATTAAGCTGAGGGGTGAGAGGGGAGTGGAAGGGAGAGAGGCAGATGGAGCTGAGGGTGAGATTGGGGGATTTAGCTGGGGGAAGTGAGGTAGTTACTAACTGTAACCAGAGGCTCCCAGGGCCACCATCAGGAGGGTACAGCCCATAATCTGTTAAGAGGGCTGGCCATGCTTTGGGGTCCACAAGAGGCCATGTAATGCTACATGGTCTGTTTGGGCAACAGACCACATTGTGGAATCCGGTGATGGCACAGACTCCTTTCAGCTGTTTGCAATGAACAATTCAAACAAATGCAATTGAAATAGCTCAACACAAAGGCTTCAAGTAGATTCCTCAAATTTAACTGAAAATGCAACTTTTAATGACTTTTCCAGTCTCAAAATGATTCAACCTCCCCTTGGATGGCCAGCAATGTGGGCAGCTAGGGGATGAGCAGAGTGGGTTCAGTCCCCAATTCCTCCACACTTCCCGTCTTGAAAGGTTGCTGGATTCTTCCTTTTTTTTTTTTAAATATCTTTTTATTAAAGTATTTATAAATTTACATTGTGAGTACATGCGGTAAGTATGAGGGAGAAGGGAAAAAAAACAAACATGCAGTTTTCAGATTCGAGAAAGAATGAAGAATTGGTTGAGATACGCAGATCTCCAAATGAAAAAACATACAAGTAAAAATTTGTGTGACACCATTGCATATTACATATATAGTTTAACCTGCCTTTTGATCTGGCTGTGGATTCGTCCTTTATCCCCTACTGGGGGGACTTTCAGGATCCCTCTGGGGATATCCCCCAGACTAGATCACCTTTGAGGAGTGGAGGAGAGGAGTGATCACCTTTGTGCGCCTCTATGGCCCCACTCCTACCTTCTCTTCGCGTACCCCAGCAGCATCCCTCCTCTTCCCTTTACTTATTTTTTCCTGTGGTGCCAACCATCCATAAAGGTGGGTCTGTGGTTTCCATGTTTGTCTACCAGCGGGACGAAAGGCATTGGGGCTGGTGGAAGGGAGATCACATACGCCTTAATCTTTTTCTACTACTCACCGATGTTCTTAAGCTAGGCACCAAGCTATACTTTCTTCCCTGTTGTTAATATTGTTGTATATTCTATTAAAAAAAAAAACTGACGGATCGTCTTCAGGTCCAGCGCCCATGCATGTATACCTATAAATGTCTAATATTTGTGTTTGAAGAAACTTTGGTATGCTTTTCTGTATTAGGACATGTTTTTTGATTGTAGGACATGTTTTTTGAACTGTGTATTGCGTCACCTGATTGTAACTGACATGAAAATTGATGACCGTCTTGGCAAAAAATAAAGAATTTAAAAATTGTTCAACCTTTCAAGCCATCTTTATTACTTATTAAAGCACCCTTTTGTTATGCCCTGCTTCAAATGAGGTGCATAGCCAGACACCAGCTTCTGGCAGCGTTCCTGAGGAATCTTAGCCCACTGCTCATGAGCAATGGCCTCCAGTTCAATAACATCCTTGGTTTTGTGTGCTGCAACCGCCTTCTTCAAATCCCACCAGAGATTTTCTATGGAGTTCAAGTCAGGTGACTGATGGCCACTGTAGATTTTTCCAGGACTTCTTCTGCAACCAAGCCTTGGTGGAATTTGAGGTATGCTTGGGATAATTGTCTTGATGGAAGATCCAATGACACCAAAGCTCCAGCTTCCTCACAGATGTTTTCTTCTGGAATCTCCAGATACTTCAATGAATCCATTTAGCCTTCCGCACGCTGCAAGTTTCTAGTGCCAGAGGATGCAAAGCAGTACCGAGTCACCACCATGCTTAACTGTAGGTTAGAGTGATCTTTTCAGTATATGCTTAATTATTCTCCCTCCAGACATACCACTGATTCATTGGGCGAAAAGTTCCAGTTTTGTTTCATCGTTCCACAGAACGGAATCCTAAACTTTCTGCAGCTTATTTATGTGATTCTGAACATATTACAGCAAAAGTTTCTTGTGCTTTTGGGTCAGTAATGGTGAGCGTGGAAGCTTTATTCATTTATTACGTGCCTAACTGTGCTCACTGAAACCTCAGTGCCTGTTGCCACAAAGTCCTGCTACAGAAAAAAATCAGAAATCTGGTTGCAGCCATTGATAGCTTCCTTTTTCAGTCCAGTCCAATTAGTGTAACCACTGTTCCTTCAACTTTGTACTTGCCAAATATGCTTCCAACTGTGTGTCTCGAGGAACATTCATGTGCCTTCCCTATCTTTTTGTATCCTGTTCCTTGTTTGTGAAGGGCGATGATCTCTTTTCTTAACTTTGTGGACCATATTTTTTTAATTAGCCATATTTTTGACATGCAGTCAAACATGACACTCAACAAACCCCTGGCCAGTTCAGATATTTAAAGTGTTCCAGCTCAAGCACACCTGGTGCAACTAATGAAGTAATTGATTAGTTGCATCAGCTGTGCTTGAGACAACACCTATTTTGAATAAGGCCCAGAGGAGGCGGGCTGAAAGCTAGCCGGATAGGAGGCATGTGTGGGTGTGGTGGGTGTAGGTGTCCCAAGTAGGGGTGTCACTTAGGTTAGAGGTGGGGTGGGGTCATATAAATAGCAGTCATTTTGTCCCCTTACTTCAGCCATCTTAGAAACAACGGCTGGTAACACCCTCCCTCCAGCCCTTTGTTGTTGATTGCTATCTTATTGCGTATTACTAATTTTCTTTCTTGTCACAGCTGGCGGGTATGGTCCTTGCCGAACCAGTTGGGAAACGGAGTACACTGGAAGAAGGAATGCTGGGTCTGGTCCCTCCCCTAACCTCGGAAAATGTTTTGGTAATTGGGCGTGCCCTCCGTGCCAGGAAAGGCGGCCAGAGGTTGGCATGGGGAATTGGAAGGCCAAGGTGAAGGCCAGTTATCTTGGACGAGGGGGGAGGGCAGGTCCCCCGGAAGGGGGTACTCTAGAGTTGTTATGGTCCGGTTGTCAAGGACAAGTTTGAGTTACATCATGCTCATATTAAAGGATAGTTAAAATTGGTTTATATTTTTATACTTGTTATTTATGAATAAAGCTGTGGCCTGTTTATACCACATTTACGTTTCCTGGTCTTAATTGGTGGAGGAGGGGGGAGCGGGTTTGTGGGTATAATGGGTCGCACCACACAATAACCACTACCTGCATACATGTGTGCTGTTGTAAGGGATTCTATTCAGGGGGTTGAAAAATTTTGAGATTGGAGAAGTTATTATAAATTGCATTTTCAGTTGAGTTTGGAGAAACTACTTGAAGCATTTGTTGTGTTGAGCTATTTCAATTGCTTTTGTTTGATGCGTTCATTGAACAGCTGAAATAGCTGAAAGTCTGTACATTTTGACAAAAGACCTAATCTTCAAAAGGGGGCTGAATAAGATTACAACTGTATGTGTCTGGAAGCATGTGTGTGAGTATGTGCGGCTTGGTGTGGGCTCAAGGTGTATTGGTGTGTCACATGCAAAGTGGAAACAGGAAGGAGGAACCATCACTAGACACCACGGTCCCTGGCCAGTTAATTTGATTATTGCTTGCATTTTTTTCCATTAGGAGTGTCAGTGGGGGCCTCATTTTCACTTTTCGTCTAAGGCCTTGTAAAGCCTAGAGCTGCCTCTGCTTTGGGGTCTTATTGTTGCCAGCTATTGTGGCATTGCATGATCAATGTTAAATGTACAAAATTGCAGCAGTTATTTTACTAAACACTGAGCTGCGATGAGTTAACAAAAGATTTGCACAAACCTCAGCAAAAATAGTGTGCTGAAAAAAATATCCTACAATTCTTTCTTTATGTTTCACACCGAGTACAACTTTAAATTCAATTGCAATTGGACACAGCATCAAGCACTATCATAACCAATCAGAGGAGGGCCTTTTTTAATTAAAGACCAACATGTTCTTTATATATACACACCTCACATTGGCATTACTTTAATGCCAGTATGATTGATTCTAATCCACTGACTATGGCATCATTAAATACTGTCACAATTTGTATTTTGGGCTGTGTTACCAGAAAGGAAGGACTCATATAATGTTTTCACTGAACTATTTTACTGTATTTCTATTATTTGTCCTGTGTATGTTAAATATAAGAAGGAACATGGGAATCCTAAATATAGACGTGTGAATTTCAGCAAGAATGTGATGCCTGCATGATAAGAGGAGGGCAGAGACCTAAGTATGCATCACATCAGGCTCATACAACATGTGTGTGATGCCAGGACAAAAGAAAGAGACTAGCACAACAGGTTTGTGATGCCAGCATGAGAGAGAAAGAGTTAGACAGGAACTAAGGTAAAAGATGCACAACAAAACAATAACGCAAAAAAAATTGTAATATGCAAGTAACAATAGGGCAAGTTGCAAAACATTCACAAATACACAACAGGTTTGTCACAGGACTAGTACTATGAGAGTATGATCCTAGAACCCTACAATGCAGTTAGATTTAATGCAATGATTCACTCATGGCAGACAAGTTTGTGAGATTTAGTGGGCTCATGTATTTCATAAGGTTGGACTAGATACTGGGCACCAGAGCAAAGTCTCTTGCTGGAAGCCATCTTCTCCAAAACATGGCAGTTCAAAATGCCAAACCAAAGCAAGGTATCTTAATCCATACTATTCCAGATCAAGAGACCTATAAAAAGGATACTGACTGAATATTAGAGACAGGGTTCCATACGGGGAACTGTTGCAACTTATACACCATGGTATAGTTCATGTCAAGAGTCTGGTTATTTGAACATTAGCAATTATACTGCCATTATAATTCCCCATTTGGACACTAGTAGCCATGGGAGCTATAGGGGCTAAAAGGAGGATATGAGTGTTTCTCTAATTTTATATTAAGCACCTTCTTCTCAAGACAGCCATCTACTGTGAGAATAAAGGTGTAGTATAGTGTTCCACCAGGTTACTTGGATGCGACCACACTGTGGCCCGCAAGCTGCAGAGGGCCCTTTAGATGGCCCTCACCTTTGTGGCCACCCAATGGGCATCTCTGATTATGGGCCTAAAAGTGTACCACATTATTTTAATGGTGCAACCAGGCCTCTGTCATACCAACAATGCTGGGAGTAATTGAGCTCAGGTGACTTCCTCACAGTGAGAGCAGACAAGGGGGGGTATGCACTAGCCCAAGATTCCCATCAGTCATAGCCAGCAGCAAGAACCACAGAAAACCCAGGGAAACTACCCTCCCACACCATAAAAGGTATGCAAAAAGGAGGTTAGTTAAAACTATTAAATTATACATACCTTCACAACTTTCAAATGGACAAAGAGGGACACTTTAATTTAAGGGTTGTGGCCAGGGGCGGGCTGCTCTGAGAAATATTAGGTGTCTTGCTAATAACAATTTATGCAACTAAAATATCATTTAGAATAAAAACAATGTATCTTATTTACATAGACATAGAGTTCTAAACACATTTATTGTGCTTTAAAGACACATTACTGTGAGTATTATTGCAGTGGAGTTATGTTATAAACTCAGACATATCAACACTATAGAGCTCATAGAGAAGAGTGACATTAGGGTAGAAATAAGGTACACTTGGGAGGTATGTGTTTGTGTGCGTGTGTATCTGTGTTTATATATGTTTGCTAATATGTGCAGGCCCCAGAGACATGGGAATGCAATGTCCAGGTAACTGGCAGGAGGCGGCACACTGTGCTCCCCATACTGTCAGTCACTCCATGTAGCAGGGCCTCAAGGACTGTGGTAGAGGATCCTACTTATCCTCTACCCGGTCTTATAGGAAGTTGGGAGCAACAAGCAGCATGCTGTCAGACCAGGTAGAGGATAAAGAAGACTCTCTTCCATGGTCTGCAAGGCAAGCACGGGGCAGGGGAAGCAGTAACTGACATTCAAATGGGCTGGGGGGATAGAAAGAGACACACAAAGAAGCTGGGGGAGAAGATAAGGATATACACAAAATCAGGGCCGTCTTTAATTTAGATTGGACCCTGGGCGAGCATTTACTTGGGCCCCCTGACTACGTCTAGATACACACAAATACACTACCTGACACACATGCAGATACACACTGACCACATATAGATACACACAAGAACATACAGATACACACAGACTACATATAGATACACTGACACACACATAGACACACACACAGATACAAACACTGACATGCATGCAGATACAAAGGTACACACACTGACTACTTATAGATACACCGACACACACACTGACAGACAGACACACAGATACACAACCTGACACACATGCAGATATACAGATACAAACACTGACACATACAGATACACACACAAATACAAATGGACAACATACAGATATAGAGACACATTCTGACAGACGTACTGACACAGACTCACACACAGAAAACCATACTGAAACACACATACACAAAGACATACTGAACCACACAGACACTGATGGACTCTCACACACACAGACATACAGATACACTGACAGACATACTGGCACATATACACACAGACAGACGGACATACTGAAACAAACATACACACAGACATTGACAGACATATTGACAAACACAGACATACAGAACCACACTGACAGACTCACACATAGACATACTGACAGACATACACACATTCTGGCACACACAGACAGACTGAAACACACAGACACAGACACTGACAGATATACACACATACAGATATTTTGAAACTCACAGACAGCCATACTGAAACACACAGACACTGACAGACTCACACAGACATACTGACACACAGACAGACATTCTGGCACACAGACAGACATTCTGGCACACAGACAGACATTCTGGCACACAGACAGACAGACATGCTGAAACACACATACACACATACAGACAGACATGCTGAAACACACATACACAGAGACAGACAGACATGCTGAAACACACATACACACAGACAGACAGACATGCTGAAACACACATACACACAGACACTGACAGACAAACACACATCCAGACATTTTGACATACACAGACAGCCATACTGAAACACACATACACACTGAACCACAGACACTGACAGACTCACACACAGACATACTGACACACTGACAGACATACTGAACCACACACAGACATACTGAACCACACAGACACTGACAGACTCTCACACACACAGACATACAGATACACTGACAGACTTTGATAACCACCCTCCAGTTTCTTACCTTTTCCTGGAGGGTGGCTTCCCTGGGGTTCAGTGGGCTGGCTGGGGTGGCTGGGAGTTAAGCTCCCGGCCTGGCCCCCTCCGGAACAGCTGGTCTGCCTTCCCCCGAGCGGCTCCTGTTTCTGTGGGAGGAAGTGACGCGCGGCTGTCACTTCCTCCCAGTGCTGCCGAAAAGCAAGGGCCCGGTCGCGCTGTTAAAGCGCCACAGCGCCCGACCGGGCCCCTGCTGACACAGGCCCACCGGGTGGCCCTAAGTGCATGGGCCCCCATAGTTTGCGGGCAGAGGGCAAACAGGGTAGTTACCTCGGGCCCCCCAGCAGGGACAGGGCCCGGGGCAGCTGCCCCGTTTGCCCCGCGTTAAAGACGGCCCTGCACAAAATGGCTGGGGGAAGTGTCACGGCAAGGGTGCATAATTCATTGTTGCACTATTGAATATTGTCATTTAATGTAATTTGTGTAGTGCATAGATGAACTGGCTTCTTGGTAGAGGTGGTATTGTCAATTCCAAGGTGATCATTTAATTGTATAGGTGATCAAAGCTTACAGCCTAAATTCCTCTTTGAAGCTGGGACCCCAACAGAGCTACTTTGTAAGGTGTGAGAAGTCACACATAAGTGGCCTGGAAGTCTGGTTTAAACATAAACTAACTCTCTAATTTGCCATATGTCTAGATTCCCTCTTAGATGGGGAGTCCTTTGATATGAATGGTAATTAGCTTTAAAAAAAAAAAAAACCTTGTGTTTCAGTATCATATCCAAAAGAAACATTAATAATTAAGCCTCATGTTTATTATCTTTAGAATGAGACAAGCACAATCTTCTAATCAAGCCTAAACATGATTTGCGTAACCTAACCACATTGTGATGTCCACTATATTGGGTCACAAGTAAGAAATATGACATATCTATGGAATGGCAAAATGGTAACAAATTCATAGATGAAATTATTATTTCTGTCGCAAGTACATAAATAGATAGAAATAGAACCAAATGTTTCCATTTGGAATGATGTTGGTCTGGAACACAAGGGGGTGGTCATTTATTGTCTCTATAGGCATGCCTTACCTCCACCTCTGGGCCAGGATTGGTAATCCACAGGGTATATATCTAAGGATACTGAAATGTGTTTTGTACTTGCTTGGGGCCAAAATCAAATTTTGAGTGAGTCACCATCTTCCTTGCCAGAGACCCCCTGGGCAGAAGTTTTACTTTGAAGACCTGAGTAAGTGATTAGGACTTCTGTTATTTTATCCTTTTTGATTTTATCTGTTGTTGGTGTAAATAATTTATCATTTATTTTTTGTATGCACTGTGACTTTTGTTGCTCATAATAAATATTCCTTTATTAAGTTCTGCCTTTGCGTGGTTAAGAATCACGTTACCTGAAGAGACTAACTAGTGTTTTGCAATTGCTTAAATACTGTGCTAAGCTGTATTTGGTGGGTTTTTATTATTATGACCAAGGCATCCCATTTATAAATTGTCTTGGTGGTGTCAGCGTTAAGATAGTAATATTTATATTATTATGGTTAAGTGTGGGTGGTGTTGAGTGGGATTTTATCATTATTTATGGTCTAGTGCAGACAAATAGTGAACTTTAACCATTTCACCGCCACAACTAAGTCACGCACACTCTTGAAGTAGGGTGCGTTTGTGACAGGTAAGTAAGAGACACAAAAGGTGCAGGGGGAAGTAAGTGACACAAATAGGTTGGGCGGAGTAAGAGACAAACAAGGGGGATGTGAGATTTACAAATCAGGAATACAATACTAACCCAGTCCTTAAGTTCCCCCTAACAGTCCAGGATTTAAGGATTACCCAGTTGTGTCTAAGGCGTTTTTAGAAAAAGGAAAAAAACAACAACACTTTAGACACAACAAGGTAATCCCTACATCTTGGACCGGTAGGGGGTACTTGAGGACTGGGTTGGGAACCCCTGCACTAAGGGGACTTAAGACACACAAGGAGGCAAAAGGGGGAATAAGATACACTAAAAGGGGGTGTAAAACCAAAGATGATAAGATACACTAAACATGGTAAGACATTCAAAAGACAGGATAAGAAACACAAAAGGTGCTAAAGCATGTAAGAAACTTAAAAGGGGGTTGAGAGGCACACAGGTGAAATGGCACCGTGTTGAAAAGTCCACACAGTGTCTGTGAGTTAAAATGGCCGCCATCCATTGTTCTCACCATGTGCTTCTGATACAGGAAATGGTGGCCACCCAGTAACTCCACAGTATGTCCCCAGATGGTTCTTAAAAGGGCTAGCAGCAGCACAACACAAAACCTATTATGCCCAAATCATGTCTTTAAGGGGCAATACATCCCAGGGGCCATAGTCACATGGCAGGAGGCTGGCAACCAGGCTTCTCCAGTGCATAGTGGCGAGGATGGTTCCGCCACACTTCTCCCCTTTACCAATCAGACTAACAGGGTATCTGACCTCCTGCCGGTCAGTGCCCTTGTTAGTCCAGTAGCCCACCCACAAAACACAATCAGTAATACAGCCCACCCACAATAACTGGCTACTACACCTGGGTAGGGGAGAACTTTGTCCGTGTCCAGGTGCCTCACCATGGCTGTGTGGGTGACTGGTAAGCGTACTGGGTGGGTTGCTGAGTGGGCAGAGACCAGCGGTACTCTGTCCTGGTGCCAGCACTACCACGGGAGTAGTTTGGTTGGAGCCTGGTTGCTGGAGGGGGAGACAGACTGTCTCCCCTTTGCCTAAACAGTCCTGCTGCTGGGGGACAGGACCGACTGTCCCTACCCCCGGTGGTGCATGTGCAGACACCACTGTCCCATCTGCACTGTTGTGGAGATTACTGTCTCCCCTTGGTAGGCTAAGCTGCCGCTGGGGAGAGGGGGTAACAAGCTCCTCTCCCATACATACTTTCAGCCGCTGGGGAGGAAGGACGGCACCTTCAGCTTCCTGGGATACACACTGCCGCTAGGGAGGAAGGACGGCACCTTCAGCTCCCTGGGATACACACTGCCGCTGGGGAGGAAGGACGACACCTTAAGCTCCCTGGGGTACACACTGTTGCTGGGGAGGAAGGACGGCACCTTCAGCTCCCTGGGATACCCACTGCCACTGGGGAGGAAGACGGCACCTTCAGCTCCTGATTTACCTGTCTGGCTGGGAGGAAGGGCGACACCTTCAGCTCCCTGGTGGCCACACACTGCCGCTATGAGGGAGGAAGGGCGACACCTTCAGCTCACAGGGACACACCGCGGCTGCTGGGGGAGGAAGGGCGACACCTTCAGCTCCCTGGGATACACACTGCAGCTGGGAGGAAGGGGCGGCCTTCAAGCTCACGGGGCTACACTGCCGCTGGGAGGGCGGCACCTTCAGCTCCCTGGGAATTTTACTGCCGCTGAGGAGGGCTGACACCTTCAGCTCCCTGGGATACACACTGCAGCTGGGAGGAAGGAGGCGACACCTTCAGCTCCCTGGGACACCCAGCCACACGGCCGCTGGGAGGAAGGGGCGACACCTTCAGCTCCCTGGGATACACCTGCCACTGGGGAGGAAGGACGACACCTTCAGCTCCCTGGGGTACACACTGTCGCTGGGGAGGAAGGATGACACCTTCAGCTCCCTGGGGTACACACTGTCGCTGGGGAGGAAGGACGGCACCTTCAGCTCCCTGGGATACCCACTTCCACTGGGGAGGAAGGACGGCACCTTCAGCTCCCTGGGGTACACAATGCAGCTGGGGAGGAAGGACGACACCTTCAGCTCCCTGGGGTACACACTGCCGCTGGGGAGGAAGGACGACACCTTCAGCTCCCTGGGATACACACTGACGCTGGGGAGGAAGGACGACACCTTCAGCTCCCTGGGGTACACACTGCCGCTGGGGAGGAAGGACGACACCTTCAGCTTCCTGGGATACACACTGCCGCTAGGGAGGAAGGACGGCACCTTCAGCTCCCTGGGATACACACTGCCACTGGGGAGGAAGGACGACACCTTAAGCTCCCTGGGGTACACACTGTTGCTGGGGAGGACAGCACTAACCCTAGGAGGGTACACACTGCCGCTGGGGAGGAAGGACGACACCTTCAGCTCCCTGGGATACACACTGCCGCTGGGGAGGAAGGACGACACCTTCTGCTCCCTGGAGTACACACTGCCGCTGGGGAGGAAGGACGACACCTTCAGCTCCCTGTAGCTCACACTGCCGCTGGGGAGGAAGGACGGCACCTTCTGCTCCCTGGGACACACACTGGCAGCTGGGGGAAGGGGCTGACACCTTCTGCTCTCTGGGGTACACACTGCCGCTGGGGAGGAAGGATGACACCTTTGGCTCCCTGGGACACACACAGCCGCTGGGGAGGAAGGACGACACCTTCAGCTCCCTGTAGCTCACACTGCCGCTGGGGAGGAAGGACGGCACCTTCTGCTCCCTGCGACACACACTGCCGCTGGGGACCCTCGCAGGACCAGTCTAGGAGGTCCGCTACCTCGGGTACCGCTGGTTGCTGTTGGGAAAAAGGACCGGCTGTCTCTTCCCGGGCCTCATTGATGAGTCGCAGGTAATCCCACTCCAGGTTCCATTCATTGGTGACCAAATACTGTATGTCTGCCTCGAGGTCAATAGCACTAGGGAGCCCCAGCATGTCTTCTCGGTCGTAACACAGGTCCCAAAAACGAGTCAGTAGCTTTCCCAAAGTCCTCATCGTCAATATTGTCCCAAAATAGGCCAGGGCCAGCGTAACCTCCGCCTTCTGGGAACTCATACTCTGCCAACTCGGGGACACACTGAGCTGCGTACCACTGTATCGCCTGGTATGCGTCGTCGAGCGCCAGTTCTGCATATACTAAAATCTCGAGTCTAATCACCCACGCTTCTTCTGTCTTTTTCTTCAGGAGGTGCATCCGCTCTGCCATTCGAGCCAGGATTCGCTGCCTTCTGCTGTGGCGCCGATCCCCTCGCGAATACTGTACTTCCTCTAGGGCTTCGTCCCACAACTCAGCTCTGGCACTCTCTCTGTATCTCAACATGTCTTCCTCTGACACTGCTCCTGACCTCAGGGATACGTAACAGTACAATCTATCTTGCAACTTCTCCTCCATTTTCTGAGTTCCTTCGTAGATAGGGGCGCTGTACGGGTACTGGCGTTGCCCTCAAATTGTAACTCCAAACGAACTGTGTCTCTGAGCTGCTTTACCTGGCACTAGGATGCCATCCCACCGCTGCCACCAATGTAACGGATCGCCTGGCACCCCGACTGGGTACCTCCGTTAAAGGATGCTCCTAGCGCTTCCTGAGGACTCCAAGCACTGCAGCAGACACCACAACCACCGAACCGGAGAAGCATATGAATCCTCTCAAGCATATGAATGCTGTAGACAGTTGAATAGGAACCATACGAATAGGTTTACTCTCCTAGCAGTCAAACTGGAACAGCATACAATAAATCCTTCCCCCAATAATGAGACGACACTTCACTTTGAGGGTTAAAACAGGAACTCCCTGTACTGTCACATACAGTCTCTTTTATTCCCAATCCACAAACATAGTACAGCCCACAGGGCGTTACAAAACAACCAATCAATCCATACAATACACCCAGACACTCCCACAAAAAATCCTCCCCTCTGGCTGTGATATGATTACTGAACACAATGGGTAATCTAATTATCACAGCCAGAGAAATACAGTTTCATAAAACACATCACAGGGACCCCAAAACATGCAATAACCCCATAAAAAGTATATCCTTGGAACTGGGGGAACCAGGTTTCTCCAGTGCATAGTGGCGAGGTTGGTTCCGCCACAAGCAGTATCTGTGTTTCTATGGCAGTGTGTATGTATCTGTGTATGTTTATATGAGCATACATCTGAGCATTCAAACACCAACACTACACACAAACACAGCTCTGTATACTATATGTCAACACTTCATACAAATACAACAATGTAGCCAAACAGCAAAACCATATACAAGCATACCCCTACATTGAAACACCAACACTACATATAAATACACCCCTGCATTTAAATGCCAAAGATGCATACCAACACAAACTGCATTCAAACTCCAACACTACGCCACAAATTCATACATCGACTCCATACAAAAACAAGCTTACACTCAAAAACACAGACACTGCACACAAATACAGTACTGAACAGTGTTCTGCACTGATTATGGTGCTTGGATTGTTAAACGTCTCATAAACGCAATAGCAAAATTGTATTGAAAAGTTTTGCTGTTTAAACAGAGGATCAATATTCATAATCCGTCAGCTATTTGCTAAGCAGCTGAGTCATAGTCCTAAAAGCAATACATTAAGATTGAAATTAGGCTCCTGAAATATAAACAAATAAACATTTCTGGAAAAATAAAGAAATGAGCAAATATTCAAACAAGTGTGTTTGAAATAGAATTATGCTAAACACTGAAAACTGACTTCCTTGCAATACACCCTTAAGATGCAATGTATCAGCAGGATCATGGTAAATATCAGAATTTTCACAACTGATCAGCAATATTTTTTCGAAGCTCAGCATTAATTTTTAGCATGTGTGGGCCTGACTGGCTATACAGTTGCACACTGTGTTTTGGAATTTCTGTGCTAATTATCCAATTATCTTATTAATATGACATTACTTGCAAATATGAGGCAAATAAAATAACATGGAGGATACCTGTGATAAATTATATTAGGATCTAACACACTGACAGCATCAAGCAATGGTAGGGAGATGGTTGAGTTGGTTAATACACTAAAACATGCTAAAACAATAGGGTTGAAGGGTGTCAGGAATGTACATGATCCCGGCACTCATACCTAGGTTACTCAGACGAATAAGGATAGTAACATATTACCTGGCCTTATAGTTGTCTAGTGCAAAATGCCAGATATAGGATAATCAAAAACAAGCCGAAGTAAAGGGAACACAGGATCGCCAATACAATTAGATAAATAGGGCTTGGATTAAATAAGTCAACAGAATAAGAATACTGAAGCCAGAAAACAAGAAAAACATAAATATAAGAAACACACTCAAGTAATTGAAGACCATGACAGAGAACTGGTCAGAGCATGGTCTGAATAGAAATATATGAGCCTATTGGCAAGCACCATTAGAGAAACTTCAGAACATATGCAACTGCTGTCGCAAAAATACAAGCTCAGCATCAATTCATATATAAGAGAGATCAAGATTGAGCAGTCCACATCAAACAACACTAGAATGATGTACAGCATCATAAGATAAGATGTGCTTCCCAGATGCTGGCAGGTAACATTACACAGGATCAACTCTGGTGGTCATCTGTGCGGTGTCCACTGTGGCACAAATTTAACTAGGTTTTGGCAACATTCTTTAATGGCAAGATTTCAGAGCTGCAAAATCAGGCAGTAAATCTCATGTTCCATCACATCCTAAAGGTGCTCTACTGAGCTGAGATCTGGTGTCTGTCAAGGCGTTCGGAGTACACTTCATTGCCATGCTTGTGGAACCACCTT
Organism: Pelobates cultripes; assembly: GCA_933207985.1. Lineage (NCBI taxonomy): Eukaryota > Metazoa > Chordata > Amphibia > Anura > Pelobatidae > Pelobates > Pelobates cultripes. The sequence continues at coordinate 218,650,963 of OW240914.1, read as the reverse complement.
GAGATAACAGGTGCTTTGTGTCATGGCATAAAACCCTGTTGTAAGTAGTCTTTAAAAGATAGATAGACTGCAGGCATCAAGGGGTGCATATGGTCATCAACAAAACTCAGGTAGGTTGTAGTATTTCAAACACTGTCAGCTGCTATAATGAGGCCTAACTTGTACCAAAAAATATTTGCCATGATTGATTAATTAATGCTGCATTAACACTAACAGGTGTACCAAGTCTGCCGCAACAACAATTAACTTTATTCTGTCTCATTCAAATATGTATAAAAAATATATAATAGAAAAACATGATCTTCACACATGTCTTCAAGGAGTAAAATGCTGAGTGCTCAGTTAGGCAACATGTAAATTAAAATATAAAAACTCAAATTATAAATTAGACCAACATTTGTGGCCTTCGTATTGGCAAATTTTCTTACATCAATATTTCAGATTATTTTCACAAATCTGACCATTATTTCTCAGAAGAAAACCAGAGGGCATGGTAATGCAGAGTGGATTGTACGATCTTTCTTACCAAGTTATGTAATGTGCTGTCAGATCTCAATTGCAGACAGAAAGCCAGCATGATGTGATTAACATTGCTTAGGTCAGACTCCTTTACCTGGGCCTGTACATTTTCCAGTCCATTAGCTCACAAATGTGCTCATTCCCCTGCACTTTATCTAAACTGTGCATCTAAATGAGCTGTAACTGCCTAACTGCCTAACACACAGATTTCAGTTAAGATTTTGATTTGTGAATATTTAAGCTGGTTCATAATTTTTTGAAATATTTTTTTTACAATATTATTTTTACCTTTTTAATTTTAATTACAAAAAAAACATTTCAAAGTGTAGATTTTAAGGCAGAATAAAACATCAGAAAATGAAAAGCAGCACATTAATACAATGTCTCCAAAATGGAATTTATTTCTCTGCTCTTTTTTTTTTTTTAAAGAAAAATTTGCAGTACAGTGCTTTAAGCGATACTACATGCACCCAGACTACTTCATCTAAATGAACGTAAAACATAGCCGTTTTGTAGATATGGCAGTGCTTACATTGCAGAGATAAACACACCTCTAATGGCTGTCTTTCTGACGCCTCTAGAGGAACATCCACTGCAATAACGAGTTCAGACTCAGTTATTCATTCAAATGCTTACTTTGGTGCAGAACAGTGGTGTGCTTCCCTATCCAATGCTTCCCTACGGAGAAGCATCGGATCGGTTGAGATCTTCAAGATTTGAACTTAAGGAGGGCAGGCAGCCGCAGTAAGACCAGTGCACTAAGGGATATAACATAAGTAAATCTTACCGTCTGAACCCTCAAGGGGGGACGGACACCTAAATTGGTTGGATAACACTATAGCATTAAGAATATTCTCAACAGTGATTGAACCTCACCATAAAATATAGTCATGTAATAGCAGATCTTCAATTACATGATCTCCACACAGTCCTCCAAAATCTCTCCAAAAACAGGTTCTTCTTCTGGATATCAGAGGGCCTGTTGAAAAGTGTTTAAACACAATCACTCTGTTCACAGTACAATTAAGGGCATTTCACACCATATTTAAATGCTTCAGCAGCACAGAGCTTACAGGCAGCCCTATTTGGTTATCCTGCAAGCCAGCCAGTAACCAAGATGCTTATGTTTTTTGGCATTTAAAGGTATTAAAATCATTAGAAAGAAACTATGGGAAGATAAATACTCCTTATTTTTTCAATACTTTACATAGTGTATTATAATATGTCTGACAGTAGATAATGCCTTTCATCTAGATGCTGAACAGGATGTGTACATCTAGCAAGCTCCAAACACGACTGACTTTAATTTTGACACCAGTTTGCTATTAGTGAGCCATTTTCTTCTTGCATGCTTTACTTTGACCATGAAACGCAAAACCAAATAAACACCATCTTAGAAAGTTGTCTCAAGCTTGGATAGTAGAGATCTACTGTAATCACCACAGCAAGACCCGAGGTCCAACATAGTACTTAGCAAGGATAATTAATCCCTTTGCTTGAATAAATAGTGTGTGGACATGAGGGAGGAGGCCTCCCATGGTTTGCCTGCAAAGCCTTGCTGAACGCAGGCGAATCAGTGCTTCTTACTGTAGGGATACTGAAAATACAACAAATACAACCTATACCAGCAGATTGCATCAGTCAACGATGTGACTTGGATAAAATTGAGATTTGTCTCCACCTTATAGTCCTATTCACGCGTGGACTATATCTTCATGCAACACAGACATTTGGAAGAACTATACACAGCAACGATCACACCTGTGTCATGGTCCGATCAATCTGTCACCATCACCATCATGACCCCAATGCTATACTGCAAGCAATGGATATGGAAACTCAACAAATCGCTACTAGATGACCTTCTCATCGCAGCGGATCTCCACACTCACCTCAACCTATACCTTAGTACAAATGTAACACTAGAAAATACATCGGACAAAGTGTGGGAAGTCTACAAATCAGGGGATTGCTTATCAAAAATGGCACTCAACGGAAGTAGTAAAACTCACAGGAAATTATTGACCTGCTTACTCAGGTCACACAACTTGAAACGCAACAGGAGCTGCCTGAACGATGTCACGTATCGACAACTGACATCAGCATGCGCCAGCTTAAACACTCAGCTATTATCCAAGATCCAGTTAAAATTTTAACAGGTTAAAAAAATAATTGTATGAATTCAGAATTCAGAAACAAAAGTGGGAGACTTCTAGCCAGAGCACTGAGAGCGCGTAGACAGAATAGATCACCCGTGGTGTGGTGGGTCCATAAAATGCCAACAGATATTGCAGATGGCTTCCAACAATACCACATGTTTGGTATTAAGGGATTCCCTTTTAAGATAGCACCTGTATTTGGTTTGTAAATCAAATCCTTTGCTATAGTTTCAACAATACTACAACACACTTTACAACTTGCCTACTCCCTCACAGGAGATGGCAGAGATGACACCTGACACAGAGATCCGCCAACTCAAAAAAAGTAAAAAAAAAATCTCACAACCTGACTGAATAGGATGCTGATTTTGCTAACACTGTTAGAAAGAACTGAACTAAAGCAGGCTTGTTGAGTTAGACTTGGAGAAAGATTTCAACACTTTGAAAAATACAGTTAACAGTTTTTTGCCCCTCACAGAGTCTTTCAATGACCCTGACAGAGTCTTTTAATGTCCCTAGCAGAGAATTTTAATGACCCTGACAGAGCCTTTTAATGTCCCTAACAGAGAATTTAAATGCCCCTGACAGTCTTTCAATGCCCCTGACAGAGTCTTTTAATGCCCCTCAAATAGTCTTTCAATGCCCCTGACAGATCATTTCAATGCCCCTCAAAGAGTCTTCCAATGCCCCTCAAAGAGTCTTTTAATGTCCCTTACAGAGCCTTTTAATGTCCCTAGCAGAGAATTTCAAAGCCCCTGACAGAGTCTTTCAATGCCCATGACAGAATCTTTCAATGCCCCTCAAAGAGTCTTTCAATGTCCCTTACAGAGCCTTTTAATGTCCCTAGCAGAGAATTTCAAAGCCCCTGACAGAGTCTTTCAATGCCCATGACAGAATCTTTCAATGCCCCTCAAAGAGTCTTTCAATGCCCCTGACAGAGCCTTTCAATGTTCCTAACAGATCATTTCAATGTCCCTACCAAACAGAGCTTTCTATTTCCCTACCTAACAGAGCTTTCTATGTTCCTACCTAACAGAACTTTATATGACAATAACAGAGCTTTAACTATCAGCTCCACTCTCTATCACTCCTCTACCACAAGTGATAAAAAATGGCTGACAGCAGAGCTGGCTGACTGCTGGGTGGGCTGGCTGACGGCTGGGCGGGCTCTCTCACAGCCAAGCTAAGTGGCTGGCTGATGGCAGGGCGGACAGCAGGGCAGGCACTAGGGTAGGCTCAGATGGCAAGGCGGGCTGACGCAGGGTGGGCTTAATATCGCGCTCCAGCGATCTCTTTTGAGCGCGATCTCTGCTGTTTCTGACCTTCTTGGATGTGGCAAAATGCAGTGGAACCCCAATTTTGTTCTCGCCGAACACCAATTGGGAAACGCTGCATAAGACATATCCTCACCACCAATGCTTGAGGCTGAGCCCACCAAATGGCTGAAAGAACCCATCACCTAAGAAGCTCTCATTGGCACTGAAACTCCTTCTAATTTAGTGCTCTTTTTCTGCTTTGTTAAGGCACTTCCTCTGTCTATTTGGCTTGTCTTCCTCTTTCTGCATACATCATTTGTGACATCAGAGTGTCCCCATGTAAGAATGCATTGTATGCGGATGAAGGAAGGAAGAGCGACAAATTTGAACTAAAAGGAAGGACTTTGTCAGTATTGCTTTATTATATAGCACTTGAAAAATTCTTTAGGTCAAAACATGTGTATGCAGGTGGACTATTGGTTTTATTATTGAGATTTGGTTTCTTCTTTTATTTTATTTGTGTCCATTTATTTAATAAATTTAAGTTTCACTCCATCATTCTGTTCATATTCAATATTTTAACATGGAGTGTAAATCATATAATATTGCACTATGGTCTGTTCTTTATTTTTTGTTTTCTAGGTTTATTTATATTTATCAATTGCTTTGGTACAACCACACGTAAATTTTGTGTGCTCTCACCAATTATTTTTGTTTTGTGTAAAAAACATGTTCTCTCACACCCATTCGAGAACGGAATGGAACCAAACAGGGGTGTCCACTGTCCCACTACTGTTTGTGCTAAGCCTCAAACCATGAAACCTTGAGTTCAGTCCGTTCCAACCCTCGGACAGTGCCTGCCTATGCGGATGACCTGTTATTTTCTACCTTGAACCTGACCTGGAGGTCATCATGCAAGAAATTTTGCAATATGGAGCACTCTCCAAATTAAAGATTAACTTTATGAAATCAGAAATCCTAGGCATTGGTTGTGATCTGTTACTAGCAGCAGACATCAAAAACACGTTCCTCTTCCAATGGTGTACTGAGGCCATAAAGTATCTTGGTGTTATGATTCCTACGGATCTCTCGAGAGTCTTCAGCCTCAACTTCCCACTTCTCAAAATTAATGTTCTCCTTCGCTGTCTCTACTTTCTCCAGACTCGTGCTTTTGGAGGCAGATAGTGGTGCTGACTATAAGAGAATGGATTTATAGAGTTAAAGAGATCCAAGTTACAGAAGAAATTATCCTCTCGGCTGCAGGCAGGGCGCAGGTGTGTGCACAGATATGGTTCTACTGGAGTCAATGGTTATCTGTGGAAAATATAGACTCTGAGGCTAGCGGGGTGTCTAGGGGATGTCTAAACAAAGTACTCCCTAATACCAGTCTCGGCCCACCAACTTCTCAGGAGGGGGAAGCTTAGGCAGGGGTGGCATGTCGGGGCGGATTTCATGGGTCCATTCTGATAGCCAAAATGCAGACTCAGAGATGAAACCTCCAATACATTTCCTTACAACTGGACCACTCGGATGCTTGCCATGTGGCTCCAGGTGGTGTTAAAATTGGGGGAGGGGGTGAGAAGGGGCAAGCTGGTCACCCTCCCCTTCAGTGGAGTGTTTATTTATTCTTTCTCCTCCTTCTCTTCCTTCCCCCTTGCCTTTTCTTTCCTCCTTCCTCTCCCTCTTCCCCAGCACCCGCCTAATTGGGGCCCTCAACTTATGACACAAAGTTACAAATCTTGTATCCTTTAGCTGCTTGTAAACCAGACCCTTGTCAAGGGAACAATGAGGGTTTATTGTTCTTGTCTTACTAACTAACCAGCTGCACTTATGATAGGTCAACTATGTCCATTTTTTCTTAATGATACTCCGTTCATATATTAGTCGTATAGTTTTCTTATCTGATTTTACATACATCATGCACTCAACATGTATTTATTAATTTAGCTGTATCGGTAATCTACATTGGCAATTTTATTTCTGTAATGACACTTAATTTGCCATCAATAAACTTGAAGGAAATGTAAAAAATAAAATTATATTTCTAATTAGGATCATCAATGTCTACTGTCTGCTACGTACTCTAAATCAGAGCTCATCATCACAAAATGTAATTTTCAAAGTTTTCAGGGACAGGGGCCATGTACCATAGCCTCTTCAGCTAGCTTAAAACATTTTTCAGAAACTGTCCAGTGCTTTTCTGGTTTCTACAGAGCCAGACGACTCCTTTCTGGCACAAACCTGAATGGTGGTGTTCTAATGAACACAAAATCTGTGCCAATCTTTCCTGAAGGGCTGTAGCAATCTGTCCTTGACATAAGGGGGACATTTCAGTACCTGGGGTCTGCTATGCAGACTTGCTTAAGCCTTGGCAAGATCAAGGCCATTAAATTCAGAATACTGTGTGTAGTTCACATTGTTATGCAAATCAATCTACTATATATTTAAAAAAAGATGTCAATCAAACAAATCCGTCTTCAGCACATATAGATCTGGATGGTGTAAGTCCAAACCTAGCAGTAGTTATTGGAAGAAATACTCTTAAAAATAAGCCAAGGACAATAAGTGAATGAACAATGAACTTTAGAGAAGCATCAACCGATTTGTAACTACTGAAATACATTTGACAGGAAATGGCAGAGCTGGGATGTGAATGTAAGTAAAAGTTGCCAGGGCATCTGCCAAGTAGAGTGTAACCTGGAATTCAGGGACTTAATCAGAGCAAACCATCTAGAGCATTAGTTGTACCCACGATTACCTCCTTTCTACAACCAAATAGTGTTCTGCTGATACTCAATGAATGCATAGCTGAGAACAAGCACACCATACTACCACCATACTACCTAATTAATAGAGGGGTGTACAACAAGGGTCTGTTCTCCTGCAACCGACAGTCACCTGGAGGCACTCCCTAACAATATTTGGGAGTTTTCTTGAGAGGCAGCTGTATTGTATAAAATTAAAAATGAACAATACTAATACTCAAAGCCTCCTCCACCAACTGTAGAGATCCACGGCTAAAGAATGCTATATCAGGGCCTTCATCCCCCAAAACTTCCCTGTGATACTGCTGAGGAGTCCTCTGTGATACAGACTCAAAAGCAAGTGCTATTACCATTAAATATTTTGTTCTTTGGCAAGTTCTGAAAACTTAAAAAAATATAACCTAGCTTAATGGTGATATTCAAGCCTTCTGCAGAATTGGCCCTGTCTATCATAGTTCTTAGTTAAACAAAGGCATCTCTAGAAACGTCATTAGGGGCTGTAACTGCTGGCACATGTGGTATAATAGGGTAGTGCTGCCCTTGAGATCTGGCCTACAGCTGGAGGAAGCACAAAACCAACAGGATATAAAATATTCAGAAAATACTTTGGGTCTTTTTGCAGAACAAACAGAGATTCCAGAGTGATTTCCAATTTTGTCAGTTTGTTTTACACTAATGTCGGTACTCGTTCTAGGTTGACAGAGTTGAAGCAAGCATCAATATTCTTCATCTTTGGGTTGAGATTGAATTTTTGGGACCTTTTTGTTTCCCTCCTGAGGTCCCATGTTCTTTGTTGAACATATTAGAAAAACTCAGAAAGAGAGCACTAACATCACCATTGCTGCACAGGGCAGTGTTGATGTCTAGAGCTGAGTAGAGCTTATGAGTGGTCAGGGTTTGCTCACAGCAATCTATCCTATCAGCTGCCTATAGCTTATCTAATAATTCTGGATTTATAATTATCACAGGCGCCATCTTGGGCTGATGCCTGTGGACCAAGAACGAATGGCTTGATGGCCAATT